>LPNX011121167.1:113460-249613 GCA_001517045.1 Pseudotsuga menziesii | reverse complement strand
AGAGACTCTCGGATGTGTGATCCCAAGAGTCATCATAGATGTATAAATAAAGGCATTCTATGGAGAAATAATAAGAATTCGGGAGTTATTCCACCTGACAATGGTATTTAAGAAATTATATATGAGGTTATTGACTATCCCTCACAACCAATGTAGGATAACACACAAGAGGATAGGAGGTTTTATTGTTGTAGATGCAATTCCAAGACACTACAAGATATGTGTATCTCACTATTGTTTCACACACATGCATGTATCCATGTGACACATTCCATAGAGAATGAGAAAAAAATTAAGCAAGCAAGCATACTCACCTTGTAACCATCAATCCTAAAGATGAGTAAGATTCTTTTTAACATTATTGAGAAGGTTTTTTTTAACATAACAAATCCAAACTCCTAGATTAGAAATTCCCATACCTTAAGTTTATAATATAATTTTCTTTAACTTCATCATGTTTTATTTTTCCTTCATTCAAAATTTTAAAATTTATGTGTAAATTATGTTATTGGACCTTTTCGAAAATCTAAACTTATCCCAACCTTTCAAGGTGTGCAAGCATCATCATGATATGCAAAGATCCATTTAATAACTTTTGATAAAGAGTAGCTCCAAGGGTTAGCTCAATTGGTAAGACGTGCGCACACTCTCTCGGTTTGGGGAGAGGTCATGGGTTCGAGCCTTGAGTCCTTTGGGGTTAGGCCTTCTGTGAGGATGGCCGGTGGTTTACCACCTCTACCATCCACTAATGTGGGGAAGTATTGCTGGGTTTCCCGTGCATATTTCCAAATGAAAAAAAAAATTGATAAATTTTTTTTGTTGCAAATATCCCTTATTAACTTTTTCATAAGCGTGGAAAATGCGTTTAAATTAATTTCCATCTCCTTACATGTTCTCTTTATTTTCCATATATATTTTTTCAAAAGCAAAGAAAAAGAATATATAAGCCACTCAAGGTGGTCTTGAATGCATACTTCATGTTCCCTCTTTCTTCCCTACAATAGTGAAATCCAAATATCGTTCTTCTCTATAAGGTATTGCACATATACCAAATATCTCAGGGGTTGGTTATAACAACAGAATTTAATAATGAATAGGGCAACATGGTGTTTAATCAATTTAATAAATAAATGGTATATGGTGTAGGCATTAGGTATTTTAAATAATGGTATATAAATTTAATAATGAATTTGGCAACATGGTGTTTAATTAATTTAATATATAAATGATATATGATCCAAGAATGGCGGTATTGGGTTGAGAGTTTAGAACAACGTTTCAAATAATGATTTGAAAGTGTAGAAACAATTTTTATATTAATTATTTCATAAAGAATAAAAGAAATAATATCTAAGTATAAAAATTAAATAACAATATCTAATTATAGAATTAAATAATAATATTTAATTAACAAAATTAAATATGAACATATTTAAGTTTTTTATAATTAAAATTTATATTTTAATAATAATTTTAGAAAAATAAAAATAAATATTATTTAAAAAAATTAAATATAAAAATATTTAAAATTGTGTTATTATTAATCATTCAATTCTTTATAAAAGTATTCCAACATAATAGGTTTAATATTCATGGTTATTTTTATGATGTTTTGATGAAAAAGTATTGGTCCTATGTATATTTAAAAGATTATATAAAATACTTAAAATAAAAAATGCAATCTTAAAACCAATTGGATAATATGTTGATAAAAAATGTAATCTTAAAACTAATTTGGGCTTCAGGTGACGGAAGGGCCATTCAGGTGGGCGAGGACCCAATCATTGGGGACCCTCCATAGTATAATCTATCTTCGGTTCTCTTATTTCACTTGCACAGTAAGGGAATTTATACTCTTTACCATATTTCAATGGCTCCCATTAGTCGGTCGTCTCATCAAGGATGGATATCCGCAACCTAACTAGGCCTTTATGGCTCGATAGGCGATGAATGGAGTCGATATATTCGTGGGTTACAGATGGGTGTTATCATCTTGGATAACTCCCTAGACAATTTAAAATGGTCATACAACACAGATTCAGGGGCTATCACTGCCAATCTGGCTTATAAACAAATCGCGAATGAATTTTCTGGGACACGATTGTGGTGGTATTTGATTTGGAAGTGGAAAGCGCCACCTTGTGTGATAATTTTATGCTGGTTATCATTGGATAAGCGTTTTCTAACCTGGGATAATCTACAACGTAGAGGTAAGATTGGCCCAAACATTTGTTCAATGTGTGGTATGAAAGAAGAAAATATATTTTATTTATTTGCCTCTTGTAGTTTTTGCCAGTCTGTTTGGCAGGTTACCGGGGAATTGCTAAATGCAGACACTCCATGGATCAGTGAGTCCATATTGCCCTGTTTCATGGACTGGAAAAAGAAATATCCAATCTGGATATCTTTGCCATGCTTCATTCTGTGGGAAATCTGGCTATGTAGGAATAAACAAATTTTTGAGGGCATAGTGCCAAACATTTTTGCTACAGGATTGAAAGGTCTGAAGGCATTTGTAGAATCTGGTGGGGAACTCTCCACCTGTTGCAGCAATCGTAAATTCGTTCAGGTCCCAAAGTCTTTGAATCCTACACATAGTCTTTTGGGTTTCTTTGACGGGGCTTCCTAAGCGGGATCCAGTCTTTGTGGTGCTGGGGCTATTCCTCGGTTGGATGATCACAACTTCCATAAATTGTGGATGAATTATAACCCATGCACAAATACTAAAGGGGAGGTCCTCTCCCTGTGGATCCTTCTTCAGTTCACTCATGATCTTGGATTAGATGGGATCCATATTTATGGTGATTCCAAGGTCATCATTGACTGGGCCATCAAAGTTCATAGGATAAAAATTCTTCATTTGGTTCCTTGGCTGAAACGTATCCGACAACTAATTGAAGGGTTCAATAGCATATCTTTTAAACATATATACAGAGAACATAATTATCAGGAAGATCTTTTATCCAAACTGGCTCTGAATGTTGAAGATGGTCTCACTTTCTTTGAACTTTGGTCGGCAGGTTCTCTGGTCTCGGAAGGTGGCTTGCAGGCTTCCTTGGTTTGATTGTCGAGACCCTTTTTTGTGTTTTTGGTTTCTGGATTTCCCTTCATTCTGATCTGGCGGATGGGTCTTTTGTTTTGGACTACCAATTCATCTTTTTGTGACTATGTGTTCCTATGCCTGGGATCTCTCCTCTACTTGATGGACCCAGTTGCTTTGGGTCTGGAACTATTTGGGTTGGGACAACATATTTGACCATTTTCCCTTGGTCCACCATTGTTGTACTCTTTTTACTAATACTTAAATCAAGTACCATTATTTTTCAAGGATTTATTTTTTATTTTTTATGTAAACACATTGTTTTAGCCAATCAAATGCCAAGGTGCAAGTGCTCAATAAAATTCTCTAGTAAATTGTGAGACATCTTTGCTTCATTATAATATAATACATATTGGAAGAGGCTACTAACACATGTTGATAGAAAGCATTTATTAAAAACTAAAATCTTATCAATTTTTAAAAACTCAACATAATAAGATGCTTCAATAATCTTAATTATCATAGAAACAAGAAATTGTACAAACTTCAAAAGCCCCTTGGTTAGGGCACAATGAAAGATATTAATAATACACAAGTTATACTATTCCCAATACTAAAACGAGTATTCCCTTATGACAACACACAACAAAATGTGTTTGTTATAGACATAAAGGTTAAATTTGAGAGGTGTTTACCTATTTTTTCATATTTAATAATCAAATACAATCAAATTTTAAAATAGCATGTTATTATTGGCTTTTAATTAATTTTAAAAAGGTCAAATTGATGTGCAAGTTAAAAAATTGTCCATATCCAACACACACACACAAAATATTAAACAACATCGAGGCATTAAAGATGGGTATTAGTAATGGCTGATCAAATTTGATGGTATCACGGTAATGAACAATCCACACATTCAATTTGAAACTTAGCATATGGGTATTGTGATATTTTTGTATATACAATCATTGGCATTGACAATTGTTTATTGACAGAGAAATTGTTGATAATATGGTGTTGGGTGGTTATGAAATCCATAAGTGAAAAGCCTTCAATTGGTTGTTAGATTATTTTATGTATTTTTGTCAATATTGAAAATGATTTTTCCATGAAAAAATTCCGATGGTTTATAACACTATAATGTGCTTAATTTGTACAGAAGTCAATCATCATGTTTTATATGTATATATACAGCTATGTGAACGTTATGACTATAGAGATTTGTGTTTGCAATTAGATTGTTATTTATACTCTAACTTTTGTGTGTGTTATTTATGAACAAAGATTGGTGTTTTGTGAATGATTTTAAAGATATGGATGTGTGTTTTCTTAAAAGTGGTTCTGATAGTGCGTTTATTAGTGTTATTTTAGTTTTTTTTTTAAAGGAGATTGTCTAAAATGGAATTATTCAAGTTTATATTATTTATTCATTTTCAATTGTATTTGGTCTTTTTTGTTTTGTAGTGTACATTCACTTTTTTGTTTTTTTTTGTTTTATAGTGTACATCCACTTTTCAGAGGTGGTTTTGTTTTGTAATTTTCTTCTGGCTTTGTTTGTGAAGGTGATGATATTGGCTAACAAGACATGAACTTTTTCCAATCCTCTGCTACCTTTCATTGCTACGTATAATCTTCACTTTTCCTCATGCCTTGAGATAAATATCCAGTGAATTCCTCGAGTAAAAAAGATTTATTTGATTCACAATTTTACTTTGAATACTAACTAGCTAATCCAATCGATTGTTGGTTTACAATACATGAAGATTGGCCTTTCCCTATGAAAACAGAGAAGGGCAAGTGGTATAAACGAACCACACTGATGTATATAGCCACTTTGTACCATACTAGTTTACATCATGATATGTTTTATGGAGAAATTGTCTTGAAATACAAAGATACAACAGAGCAATCAGTTTTTTCAAATCCTAATGGCCAAGACATTAAAGATGTTGGTATGAATTACAATGTCAGAAAATCTCAATGGCATAACAATGTAGGTATAATGAAACTCTTGCATGGCATCCTATGTGGTCCATATTTTGTGGCCAACAATATGGATGTATACTGTAAATTCTTGGAGGTTTGAGGAGTATTTAACCATCAATTGGGTGAAAAATTTATGGACATGCATGACTGTCACACAAGATATTGAAAGGATGGTGGGAAGAAGGGAAGACCTTCAAAATAAAAATCACTTAACACCCATCCATTGTTAACTTTGAAGGCTCTATTTCAAGATGGTGGGGAGGAGGTAGAACCTTCATGTCAAAATCATTGAATACTTATCCTACTACTAACTTGAAAGCTTTAGTTCAAAATGGTGTGGTACTTAGATTATATGGAGAAAATAATGTCTCAAGTAAATGCAACTTGGGTCCCACTTCTATGTCAAGTTCTCATAGAAAGAATGATTTTTAATTAGGCTACTATTATATGACACACCTTGAATAAATAAGAGTTGGATTTTAAGCAAAGCCTTTAATGCTGTGTTAACACCAAAAATTGACCACTTAGCTCTCTATGGTCCAAACCATAATTATACATCATAGTCCCACCATTATTTCCTCCATTTTGACCTTCACAATTAAATTCCACAAAAAATGGTCCAAAACATTAATATTCCTTCCCCATTTTTTGCAACATAACCCCACTCTTTCCAAAATGTACCAAAAAACCCTAAAATGAGAATGGGTCAAAAACCACAAACAAATACCATTCACAATAAAATACCATGGGTTTGAAAACATTGGATCATCCTATAAATACATTGTGAAGATCTCCCCACAACAAATTTTGGTGAACTTTACATTCCACAAACTTTTGAATTTTGGACAAGCCCTTAATTGCTTTTTGGCCATGATCACCTTTCACCATACTATCCCACGTTGCACATAGGGTTCTCTCCGTGTAACCCTTGATCTCTTTCCTGGTAACAACCCCTTGTTGGAGATAAACGAAGACCAGGATCGTGGGAGCATATGGACCATTTCCTCAAACGACTGTAGTGGCCCAAGTTAAAGGTATTTTATTATGTTATTTTATTGCATTAGTTAGATAAACGTATAATTTATTGTTATTGTTGTTGTAAGTCGAGGTTGAGAAATCCCTTCCACCATGAACTCTACCCTTTGATCCGGCTGATCTAGGGTAGGTGCTTTTACATGTAGTAGGGAGAAATCCCCACTACACTCTCGAGCTAAGTGCTTAGCTATCTCCGAATGAAACCATAAGGAAAGCCCAATAATCACTATATGGTACTATGTCCTCCTTGTGGGACATAGTGTGCACATATAATACGTTGCATGGAATGGGTTGAAGTTGGTATAATGAATGCCCTCTTGTTAATGTACATTGCAAAGGCCTTTGGAGAACCAAGAAGAATATAAAAGTTAAGCCAACTGCAAAAATACCTTCAAAAAATGTTCCTCTAGCTTCCACTTCTCTCTCAACCAAAGCTAACTTTCCTACCTAACAAGTACACAAGTCTAGGGTAAAGACAAACATTTATTACCAAACAAGCTACGAGTACACAAGTATAGAGTAAAGAAAAACATGTATTTCCATGAAGAAACTATAATTGGGCTTTTGAAGAAGGGAATTTCTATCAAATAGGCTAGGGCTATGAGTACACAAGTCAAGTCGTGGGTAAAGACCAACATTTATTGCCACGAAGAAATAATAATTGAGAATTTGAAGAAGGGAAAGAAACAATTGAATGTGTTAGAAACATCTATTTGACAGGCCAAAAATCAACATGAACCAAGGCCAAATTACAACGAAGCTCTAGAGAAAACCATTGCCTTAGGGTCGAATAATGTAGAAGAAACATCTACATAGGAAGCTGTGATGAAGGAAGACAGAAGCAAATAAGAGAGAAATAGCTATGACAGAAGAAGTAGTGGCAGAGGAAGCTGTGACAGAAGAAGAGTTTGTGAAAGAGGAGAAGTCGCAACATAAGAGAGGCCACAACAAAAGGAAAGGATGTGACGAGATTAGTCGCGGAAAAAGGAACCACGATAGAAAAGGCATACAACGGTGCAACGACTAGAAAGGAGAACCGACAGAGTGGAATCCTCAGTTGATTCAATGACTGAAGAGTACTAGCAACCTTGTGTCGAGGGCTGTCGATTTTTGGGTAGATAGTATTATGGAGGAATACATTACTGAGTTTGTTGTCGACACAATAACCTCATATAGTGAGGCAGAAAGAAAAATTTTCCAAGGACCATGAGGAAAATACTTGACATATTTAAAAACTTGGATAAAGATGCTTATATGTGAAAAAAAGAATTTTAAGAATGGATTATAATAGTTAGAAGGACTATGCATAGAAATTTGGGATATGTCGCAAAAGAAGTGCACAAAAAATGGAGCAAACTAAGCTGAGATGTTCCCTGCTACTAGCAGAACTGAACTAGAAGGTGGGCATTTAAGGAGTGGAAGAAGATTATGTTCAGGAAAGAGAAGAAAAGTTGTGACAAGAAGAGGAAGTTGCAGTACGACTAGAGGATAATACCATGAGTTAACGTCACATTTTGACGAAGGTTCTTGCGACAAAGAAGAGGAATATCAATCGATATCCTAAAGGGAAGAAGAAGAAGCAGAAGCTCTGAACCTAGAGCGCGAGTACAATACACCTACAACCCCACGCACATCATTAGAGGTAAGATCTAGAAACTCGTCTCCCAGTGGTTTTGTAAATACAAGTAATACTAACATTGTGAATAGTGGAAAATGTAGCCTCTCTAATCAAACCTTTTTTCCAAGTGTAACAGGAGTCAATATAATGGTTGGAAATGATATTAAGTTGTCGATATTTAATGGAAATGGGTTAGAAGACCCAGAGCAATGTGGAAATTGAACCCAAGAGATAGAACAATTACACTCACAAAATTGCTAATCAAACATGCAAAATTAACACCAAAGGAGACTAAAATTGGAGCATAACACTAATATGTATTGAGTAAGTGTACAATAGCCAACCTTGTGAAGTAATAGGCTGCTGTCATATATAATTACATGAGATATTCGAATAAATAAAGATGCCATTCGAAATAGTCAAAAAGCAGGTTTATCAAATCTAGTCAAATCCCCCATAAGTGCATAAAGCAGTTTCCAAATCTAAGTAGATGCTCACGAATTTGCTAAGTCAAGTGGGAAAGCTAAAGAGGGATGGAAAGCCAACTCATACATGCATTTATTTGGAGAAAAGGAGGAAGGATAATGTGGACAAAAAACAAGTCAACTACACCTTGTCTAGCTTTTCCTTTTGCCTTAAATCAGAAATAAAATAGGGCATCTTTTCAGAAAAAGCAGATATGTGCTTTAGAGAATCTGGAATAAAGAATACATGCTAGATTGGGTTTCCAGGATGTTTCCCAAGCGCTCCATGACTCAGTTTTAGCATGTGTTGACTTCTAGGACAGGTAGAAGGCAACTAGCATAGAATGGAACCTAGGAAACTAGGTAATAAGACAAAAATAATTAAATTAATGTCTAATGTAGGTAACTATGGGTTGATTATTCTAACAACCCCCCTTAAGCCTGAATTTATGAGTAACTATCAGAAAACTATAGGGCCTAGCAACAAGGCTTAGTCACCCTTTGCATACTGCTTGTCCATACAACCAAGAAAAAAGGCAAAAACCCAGTGGGAAAATCCCCCCTTAAACATGGACAAGAAAAACAAAATTTGGAAATATTGTCATCATTCATGATTCACAACATTATCAGCAATCCCCAGCAGTGATTTGAGATTGCTGAAGGTATTCTCACAAAAAAGTTTGCTGAAGATGTCTGCTACTTGTTCTGAAGATGCACAGAAGAGTAGATCAATGGTATCATCGTGCACAAGCTGTCTGATGTAGTGCATATGGATCTCCCTGTGCTTGGTTCGCTATCTCTAAACTGGATCATTGTAGATTCGAATGGTGCTTTGATTATCATAGTAGATAATAGTTGAAAACTCTGATTCGAAGCCAAATTCTTCAAGTATCCCCTGCAACCACAAACATTGAGTTGTTGCATTTACAACTCCTCTATACTCTGCTTCTGTAGATCAGAGTGCTATGGCACTCTACTTCTTGCTTGGCCAGCTGATTGGCCCTTCTGCAAGCATGAACACATATTCTGATGTAGACTTTCGATCTGTGTTGTTACCTTCCCAATCACTGTCAATGAACCCAATCAAATCAAGATTAGATTTTGCTTTGTAGAAGATCCCATGAGTTCTTGTTCCTTGAACAAAGTTTAGGATCCTTTTGGCTGCCCTCCAGTGGATCTCATGAGGCTGATCCATGTATCTCGAAGCCACACTAACTGCATAAGATCAATCAAGTTGAGTGTGTGTAAGATAAAGCAAACACCCAATCAACTGCCTATACAGTGTATTATTTACCATAGGAGAAGAACCTGCTTCTTCAAGCTTAACTCCCGAAAGGAAAAGAGTCTTGCTTGGATTGCAATCTTTCATGTTGAATTTTTTGAGCAAATCTAAAGCATAGAATGGTGTACTTTGATTCCATGTTAGTATTGAGCAATTTCGAGATCCAAAAATTGGCTCAACAATCCCAAATTTGTCATAGAAAATGCATGGTTCATTGCATCCTTCAAGGAGGCAATCTTTTTCTTTGAACTTCCTGTAATCAGTAGGTCATCCACATACAAGACAATAATCATCAAAGAACCATGAATCAGCTTCAAATATATATTAGGATCAGACTTGCATCGAACAAAACTCAGTGACAGCAGAAAGCCATCAATCTTGGCATACCAAGCCCTCGGGGCTTGCTTGAGCCCATACAATGATTTCTTTAACTTGCACACTAAACATGGATTAGAAACAAGCTCTTCAGTTTGCTGCATGTAAATATCTTCAGTGAGATCTCCATTTAGGAAAGCACACTTCACATCCATGTGATGTACCTCCCACTGCTTTGAAGCTGCAATGGCTAGAGTTAGCCTTATGGATTCCATCTTTGCCACTGGTGCAAAGGATGATTGTAGTCAATACCATGTACTTGTGAGTAGCCCTTCGCTACCAATCTTGCCTTATCTTTCAAAGGTGAACCATCACCAACAAACTTAGTATTGAAGACCGACTTACATTGAACTAGCTTCCTCCCCGGGGGAAGATAAACTAGTTCCCAAGTGTTGTTCTTCTGGAGCAAGTTGAATTCTTCTTTCATGGTTGTTTGTCATCTTGGATCATGTGTTGCATATCCATATGACTGTGGATCTGATTCAACCATTAGATAGCACTTCTCAGCAAATAGAGGATCTTTCACACAAAGGGCACTCTCAAATTGAGATTTAGTCCGCCTAGTGTCATTAGGATTTCCAACTAGTTCCCCAGCTGCATGAATGGTCTTTGCTGCCCATTTTGGTCTTGTAGGATTGTTAGGATCTGCAATCAAATCATCATTATCAGACATATCAGAATCAGGAAACTCATTAGTCTCTCCACTTACAATCAATGGTTCTGGTGGTGAAGAGGATTCTCGAACTTCAACAGCTACTAAAGGCTCTTCTTGGAACTGAACACTTCTTTCAATGAAAGCTTTGTTAGTGCTCAAGTTAATTAGCTTGTACCCTTTTGAATCTTCAGAATACCCAACAAATATGCACTCTTGGCTTTGGGGTTGCAAAGCCTTCCTCTTTTCAGTTGGAATTCTAGCCCAAGCCTTTGAGCCAAAAATCCTGAAATAGGTCACATCTGGCTTGTGCCCACTCCAATCTTTGAAAGGAGTTATACCATCAAGCTGCTTATGAGGCACCCTATTCTAGATGTAGGATGCACAGTTTATAGCCTCAGCCCAAAACTTTGGTGGCAAAGTCTTAGCCTCCATCATGCAGGTTGCCATCTCCTTCAGTGATCTGTTCTTTCTCTCAGCAACACCATTTTGCTGTGGTGTGCAAGGGATCGAATGCTGCATCTGAATACCTGCATATTTACAATACTAAATGAACTCAGACTTGACATACTCACCACCATTGTTATATCTGAGGATCTTGAGTTTCCTCCCAGACTGGTTTTCAACCAAGGCTCTAAAGACTTTGAAGAGATAAAAAACTTCAGACTTATGCTTTAGGAAGTGAACCCAACAATACCTGGAAAAGTCATCTATGAAGGCCAGTGCATATTTGGCTTGACCCATGGACATATGAGGGAATGGACTAGAAATTTCACTGTGGATCAGCTCAAGAGGTGCAGAGGTTCTCTCATGACTATCTTTCTCATACTTGTGCTCTGCGTGTTTTCCTAGGATACAACCTTGATAGACTCCCTTAGAAAACTTGATATTTGGTAACCCTATGACCATATATTTTTCGCTCAAATCAGAAAGATACTTGTAGTTAAGACGGCCAAATATTTCATGCCAAAGATTGCTTTCTTCATTAGCATGAATTAGAAGAGCAGAGGGGTTTGAGTAGGGTAGAAAATGGGAAAACTTGTAAACCTTCGAATTGTGATCAACAACACTTTTTGCTATGACTTTACCATTTGAAATCTCAGTGATTTCAACATCATCAGGGGAGAATATGACCTTCTTTGGAGACCTAGTATGAGTCATCTGATACACTGACAAGAGATTGGAGGCAAGACCTGGAACATACAACACATTATTGAAACTACATGGTCAAGATCAATCCTACCCTTCCCCAAACTGTCAGTCTGAGAGTCATCTCCCAAAACTATTGGTGGACCTTTCGACATGTCAAGAGAGGAGAATGTCTCTTTTGTCGAAACCATATGTCTAGAAGCTCCAGAATCTATGATGAAGCTAGGTGAGCTTGATGTGTTAGAAACCAAGGCATGTACTCTCTCTCTGTCTTCTGAATTTGATCATCCTTCCTTCTTCTTTGAGCAATTGGGAAGGGAGATGCTATTCTTCTCTAGGAGTTGGGTCAACATGTCAATTTGCTTCTTCATACAAGAGCTCTCAGGATGATAGCCCTTACTACAGTATGCGCACTTGCTCATTTCTCCTTTGTTGTTCTTCTTCTTCTAGGAATTCTTCTCGGAACCTTGGGGCTCCTCTTGAGACTTAGACTTGTCTCTCTTTTTCTCAGTTGGCTTTTTAGCTTTTTTTCTTGCTTTTTGAATCCACCCTTGAATCTTCAGCAACCAAAGCTTGGGCTTTGGAAGGTTTGATGGTGCCCATCATCACCAACTTATCTTGCTCCTGTGTGAGGGATTCCATGAACTCTGCAAACTTAGGAATCTTCCAGGCTCGAGCTTTCAACTTGGTGGCATGGAAGGTCGAAACAAACATTGAATAGTCAGGACCAAGATTAGAGAGTATTGCTAAGACTAGTTGCTCTTCCTTCTTTTCGATCCCACACTGTTTCAACTGCAAAACAAGGGCCTTAAACTTGGAAAAGTAGATTTGCAATGATTCGAAGCTACTGGGACTCAAGGAGATCAGCGCATTCTCGATTTGATGTCCTCTCATCTCATCTGTCTTTCCAAAAATCTCTTCTAGCTTCTCCCACACTTCATTAGGTGATGTCAATCCATCAAGATGGAAGAGGAGGTCTCTTGAGATGCTCATACACAAAAAACCAAAGGCCTCATCCCTCCTGTTGTGCCATTTAATTTTCTCTGCAGCTACATTAGGATTTGCCTCAGTTGCCATAGTCACCCTGTAGATACCTTTCGCTCTCAACAATATCTCCATCTCAGCTTTCCACTCAAAGAAATTGAATGGAGTCAAGATGATCTTCTGAGATTGGTCCATAACTCAGAAACTGTGCCCTCCAGTCAGCAGAATGCACTCCCAGTCAAGATGTTGAACCTTCAATAACAATTTGGAAGGCGAGAAATCGATCTACAAAGGCTCTGATACCATGTGGAAATTGAACCCAAGAGATAGAACAATTACACTCACAAAATTGCTAATCAAACATGCAAAATTAACACCAAAGGAGACTGAAATTGGAGCATAACACTAATCTGTATTGAGTAAGTGTACAATAGCCAACCTTGTGAAGTAATAGGCTACTGTCATATATAATTACATGAGAGATTCTAATGCATAAAGATGCCATTCGAAATAGTAAAAAGACAGGCTTACAAAATCTAGTCAAATCCCCCATAGGTGCATAAAGCAGTTTCCAAATCTAAGTAGATGCTCACGAATTTGCTAAGTCAAGTGGGAAAACTAAAGAGGGATGTAAAGACAACTCATACATGCTTTTATTTGGAGAAAAGGAGGGCGGATGATGTGGGAAAAAAAAAGTCAACTACACCTAGTCTAGCTTTTCCTTTTGCCTTAAATAAAAAATAAAACAACGTAGCTTTTCAGAAAAAGCACATAGGCGCTTTAGAGAATCTGGAATAAAGCAGACATGCTAAATTGGGTTTCCAGGATGTTTCCCAAGCGCTCCATGACTCAGTTTTAGCATGTGTTGACTTCAAGGACATGTAGAAGGCAACTAGCATAGAATGGAATCTAGGAAACTAGGTAATGAGACAAAAACAATTAAATTAATGTCTAATGTAGGTAACTATGGGTTGATTATTCTAACAAGCAACATTGGTTTCTATGTGAAGTCATATGGATCGTGCGACAGGTCCAAGATGAAGTGATAAAGAAAGCACAAATGATCATGACCATGAGAGGTCGTGCCTAGACTGGTACATGAAGTTCTCTATAGTTTCGGTGGGAGTCGCGCAAAAAACACTCAACCAAATTCGAGTGGGATTAATAAACGAGTTCAGAATTTCGAAATCCGAGTCGCAGTGCATCACGGAAATTAAATAAATAAAGAAGTTACACATAGAGTCTGTCTGGGACTTTGACCAGAGATTTAAGACATTGATGGCCAAAGTAAGCTTTCAGATGTTGGATGCGCAACACAAAGAATGGTTCATTGTAGTGCTATTGCCGTACATCCAAATGCTATTGATGCAACAAAAGATTGTGTTGCAAACTAAATCTATGGAGATAGAAATGAAGTTATAATCCTCACTGATTGGAGAGACCAGTGCAAGAACGATGCAGATTTAGTTCCAGCTAGCGAACCTTACGCTACAACTCCAAGACATTAAGAAAGGGAAAGAGATCCAAGAAGAGCTTTGGTGTACCCGATGCAGAACTTAGGGACACCATAAATATAATTTCCCGATGCTCATGAAATATGTCGAAACAAGAGCGTGAAACCCATTAAATACATAAGGGATTCCTTGGTGTAGAACATGTCAAACTCGAGGCCATCGCTCGGAAGATTGTTTGTACTTGCAGAAGATTGTAAGTACACCAGCTAGTCTATACTGTAAATTTTGTAAATATGTCAGCCATGATGAGAAGGATTACAAAGCATTCCAGCTGCTGTAGGAGAAAACGATGGATACCTACTTAATGAAGAATGATGAGCACATACAAGTTGAGCGAGTGCAAGCTCAATACCCACCTAGTCAATATCTACCAGCCTAATATAAAAAAAGTCCATATCCTCAAGCCCAATGCCAACAGAACCAGTATCCACTGCAACAACACTACCCTCAACCTAGGGGGGTGGAAATTTCCAGGGCCGAGGAAAACAACAAGGAGGAGGAAGATTTGGTCATGGAAGAGGCGAAATCATATGCTATAATTGTGGACAACCAAGACATTTTGCTTGGGACTGTGCGAGTCTTGCGAAGGCATGTTCGTAAATTGATGAGCAAGTTAAAAAATTGTCCATATCCAACACACACACACACACAAAATATTAAACAACATTGAGGCATTAAAGATGGGTATTGGTGGTGGTTGATGAAATTTGATTGTATCAAGGTAATGCACAATCCACATATTCAATTTGAAACTTATCATATGGGCATTGTTACTAAGTTGACACATTCAATTCGAAAAAGGGTAGAATGGAACTATAAGTTGTGAATTTGAGCCTAGCCAACACAAGCATAAATGCATTGTGTTTGGAGGAGAAATTTGACCAAGGCCTCTATGTTACTGGTGGCTATTGATTAATGGTATATGTTGGTCAACTTGATACCACACATTGATCATTCAACATGTTGTCTTCTTCATGTATATCAGATTGCTATGACATGCCAAAAATTAGACTCGAGAAAAATATATAGGCATTATCCTCCCCCACAAGCACAAGTAAGGGTAGACCCACTATAGTAGTTGTTGTAACGTTAGCTTTTGAATGAAATCATTAATGTACTAGGTATCTTATAAATTACACATATTAAAGAACGATAATCTTTAAATGATGTTTATAGCTATGATTTATGCTCCAGTGCAATGTCAATGTCTTATTTTTTGTGGAGCTGTTATGTTCATTAGATCATAAAATTAAGAGAAAGCATAGTTGAATATTTTACACAATGCAATCATTATCGCTCTTAAAAAAATAAGAAAAAAAAAGGGTTTGGTCCTTGCATTGTCCTAAGGGTTAATGGATGTGCCCTTGCATGGGCTCTAATGGCTAATGGATGGGCGAAGGAGAATTCATAGCGTGGAATTTAAAAGCATGTCAGTCCATCACTATTTACCCCTACTATACACATAAATATAATTTTAAAATCCATTCAATAGGATATTTCCACGTGTCAGTGCCGCAAAGCAAGAGACCATTGTCACCTACATTTCCTGACGGCCGACGACGATAGGAAAATTCTCTACCTGTGCCATCTGCCACGTCATTTCTCAGGGACGATCCGTCGTCCCTTGCTTTTGCTTTCTTACGTTCTCCGAATTTTCCGAGTGCAAATTGTGGCTTTTATGAATCTACCAAGGTATATATATATGACGGAGATAGATCGCCGCTGATGAATCAAAGAGCGCGGAGTTTAAGTTCGGCTTTGTTTATATAAACGATTAGAGGGTCGCTGCAAGGAAGAGGTGCCGGGTTCGAATCTCTGTTAGCCAGTTTAGCTCGTGCGAGTAGTGTTGCCTGGCGAGGAAGACATCCCAGGCCTCGCGGGCCTCCAAGTTACTTGCCCTCCGTCTGAAACTTATTTAGCAAAAACCTTGCCCAGTCGCTTCTTAAACTAGAAATTTGATCACGCTAATGCCGAATTTGTAACGAGCCTGGCCATCCGCCTGGCAGCCTAGTTTCTGAGAGCTTATTCTTCTTCAATCATGCTTTGGGTTTTCTTTTAAAGAAGAGAGCCTGTCAAGGAAAATCCTGTTCGAAACTGCCGAAGGCTGTAAGGTTCCATTTTCTTCTTACAAGTTCTGTGAATTCGGGGTTTTCAGATAAGAAATGGGGTTAACTGATATTGCTCGCTGGCTGTGGCCTCGCCGGGAATCGAACCCCCGACCTCGACCGTCGGCTTCTTCCCCAGCAATATCGGTTAAAGCGAAACTCCCTCGGAAGTCTGTTTCCTTCAGGGAGAAACAGAAATCTCCCGAACAGCCAAGCTCCTCGACAGCTACAGCGAGACATGGCCGCAAACGGTTAAGCAAAGTCGACCAGCAGCGGGTAGACGATGGGTTTGTGGTGGTCGAGGAGGGAGCAGACTGTACGTCTTGTTCTGATTCCGAGTCGGACTGGTCCATTGGGTGGTACGAGCCTCTTTCTCAAGGATTCACGAATGACAGATTCGCGGTTCTAGTCCCCTGCTACAGCGCCAAACAGGATGAGAAAACACGCATTAAGTCTAATATTTCGTCGAAGGGTAGGTTTGCGGTTCGAGTCTCTGAATCATGACATTTAATTTAATGCTGCTAGCCATAAAATTATGAAAATGGTTTTTCGGTTCTTTGCTTTTTTGACAATCGGGGCTTTTATGTGTTGTGCAGATAGACATCAACACGTACAGAAGTGGCTGGCCTCTCAGAAGTAGTAATAAAAAAATGGAGGATTCGGCAAGATATCGAAATCAAAGGACAATATTTTCACTACACGGTTTTCTAGGGTTTTTTTTAAATATTTTGAATTAATTTAATGGTTTTTTAGTAAGTTAAATTTTGGATTTTAGATTTGGTGGTTTAGCTCAAGTTGAGCAGAAGGTTTTGGGGTCAAATCTCCATATAACTATGCAAAAGTCTCACTCAATGATATTTTCATGTTTTCATGTATACAATCACTGGACAAACAATTGTTTAGTGACAGGGAAATTGCTGATTATATGGTGTTGGGTGGTTATGAAATCCATGGGTAAAAGGCCCCCACCCTTCAATTGGCTGTCGATTATTTTATGTATTTTTGTCAATATTAAAAATGATTTTTCCATTGAAAATTCTGATGGTATATAAATGTGTTTAATTTGTACAGAAGTTTATCAGCATGTTTTATATGTATATATACAGCTATGTGAATGTTATGACTATAGAGATTTGTGTTTGCAATTAGATTGTTATTAGTACTATAACTATTTTTGTGAGTGTTATTTATGAACAGAGATTGGTGTTTTGTGAATGATTTTATAGAAAGGGATGTCTGCTTTCTTAAAAGTGATTATGATAGTGCGTTTATTAGTGTTGTTTTAGTTTTTTATAAGGAGATGGTCTAAATCATTCTAGATTATATTATTTATTTATTTTCAATTATATTTGGTATTTTTTATTTTGTAATGTACAATCATTTTGCAAAGGTGGTTTTGTTTTATAATCTTCTTCCAGAGAAGGTGATGATATTGGCTGACAAGACATGAACTATGTCTAATCCTATGATACTTTTCACCTGAGATAAATATCCACTGAATTCCTCTAGTAAAAAAACTTTATTTGATTTGCAATTTTACTTTGAATACTAACGGGCTAATCCAATCGATTATTGGTTTACAATGCATGAATATTGGCCTTTCCCCAAGGAAACAGAGAAGGCAAGAGGTATAAACGAACCTCAGTGATGTATATCGTCACTTTGTGCCATACCAATTTACATCATGGTATGTTTTATGGAGAAATTGTCCTGAAATACAAAGATACAACACAACAATCAGTTTTTTTAAATCCTAATGGCCAAGACTTTAAAGATTTTGGTATGAATTACAATGTCAGAGGCATAACATCATAGGTAAAGTATTGCATTGTATCCTATGTGGCCAACAATACTGAGGTATACTGTAAATTCCTGGAGGTTTGAGGAGTATTTAACCATCAACTGGGTGAAAAGTTTATGGATATGCATGACTGTCACACACGATAATGAAAGGATGGTGGGATTAAGGGAAAACCTGCAAAGTCAAAATCACTTAACACCCATCCATTGTTAACTTTGATGGTTGGAAGGAGGTAGAACCTTCATGTCAAAATCACTAAATACTTATCCCAATGCTAACTTGAAAGCTCTAGTTCAACATGCTGTGGTCCTTAGATTATATGGAGAAAATAATGTCTCAAGTAAATGCAACTTGGTTCCGGCTTCTATGTCAACTTCTCATAGAAAGAATAATTTTTAATTAGGCTACTATTATATGAGAGGCCTTGAATAAATAAGAGTTGGATTTTAAGCAGAGTATTTAATGCTCTGTGTTAACACCAAAAATATTTGTCCACCTAGATCTTTATGGTCCAAACCATAATTATACATCATAGTTCCTCCATTATTCCCTCCATTTTGACCTTCACAATTAAATTCCACAAAAAATGATCCAAATCATTAATATTCCTTCCCCCATAAATACAGGGAGGTTGAGCATTTATTGCAACATAATCCTACTCTTCCCAAAATGACCAAAAAACCCTAGAATGAGGATGGGTCAAAAACCACAGGCAAATACCATTCACAATAAAATACCATGGGTCAAAAAACCTTGGATCATCCTATAAATACATTGTGAAGATCTGGCCACAACAACTTTTCGTGAACTTTACATTCCAGAAACTTTTTGAATTTTGGACATTCCTTAATTGCTTTTTGGCCACCATCACCTTTCACCACACTATCCCATGTTACAGGTAGAGTTCTCTTCGTGTAACCCTTGATCCCTTTTTTGGTGACGACCCCTTGTTGGAGACAAATGGAGACCGGGATCGCGGGAGCATATAAACGAAGACCGGGATCGCGGAAGCATACGGATCATTTCCTCAAACAACTGTAGTGGCCCAAGTTAAAGGTATTTTATTATGTTATTTTATTGCATTAGTTAGATAAAAGTATAAATTTATTGTTATTGTTAGTGTAAGTCGATGTTGACAAATCTCTTCCACCATGAACTCTACCCTTTGATTCGGCTGATCTAGGGTAGGTGCTTTTACATGTAGTAGGGGAGAAATCTCCACTACACTCTTGAGCCAGGGGCTATCTCCGAATGAAACCATAAGAAAAGCCCAATAATCACTATATGGCACTATGTCCTCCTTGTGGGACATAGTGTGCACATATAATACATTGCAGAGAATGGGTTGAAATTGGTATAATGAATGCCCTCTGGTTAATGTACATTGCAAAGGCCTTTGGAGAACCAAGAAGAATCTAAAAGTTAAGCCAACTACAAAAATACCTTAAAAAATTGGTTCGCTAGCTTCCACTTTTCTCTCAACCAAAGATAACTTTCCTACCTAAGAGGGTACGAGTACACAAGTCTAGGGTAAAGACACACATTTATTACCAAACAAGCTACTAGTACACAAGTATAGAGTAAAGAAAAACATTTATTTCCATGAAGAAACTATAATTGGGCTTTTGAAGAAGGGAATTCCTACCAAATAGGCTAGGGTTATGAGTACACAAGTCAAGTCGTGGGTAAAGACCAACATTTATTGCCACAAAGAAATAATAATTGAGCTTTTGAAGAAGGTAAATAAACAATTGAATGTGTTAGAAACATCTATTTGACAAGCCAAAAATCAACATGAACCAAGGCCAAATTACTAGGAAGCTCTAGAGAAAACCATTGCCACAGGGTCGAGCAACGAAAATTCTCCACCCTCCATCAAGATAATAGTAGCTTTCAACAATATCTTGAAGGATGCATCCCTTTGAAGTGAATGATGAAGTAGCTTGTTGAGAACCATTGACCTTTGATTAAAAATGTGTGGTCAAATCTTCATAAAAGAAGAGAAAGAGACTGTGAGGTTTGATGTAGGAAATGTAGATCCTTAATGACGAAGTAGCTTGTTTAGAACCATTCACCTTTAAAAATGTGTGGTCAAATCTTCATTAAAGAAGAGAACGAGGCCATGAGAGTTGATGTAGGAAATATGGATCCTTAATGATGAAGTAGCTTGTTAAGAACCATTACCTTTGATTAAAAAAGTGTGGTCAAATCTTCCTAAGATGAGAGAAAGAGACCATGAGGGTTGATGTAGGAAATATGGATCCTTTGGCCAGTATAACCTCAATTGTAAAGATGGTACAATAAATGAATCTCGAATTCCAAAAATAGAAAGAAAAATTAAAATTGTTCATCCAAAAAAATCAAATTGAATATTACACAACAATGATAATGCTATATGATAGGAGTGATTTTATTGGGTATGTGTTAGACCTTCACAATGAACTATCTTTGATACATGTGTTGTTAAACAAAGTTATGTGCAAATTAAAAAAATCTTCAATGAAACATAAAGTTATGTGCAAAAATGCATGGGTAATATTATCTTGTGGAAAGAGGTAATCCCAACAACCTCGCCAAAAATGCATAGGCTATAATCTAAGAGGATTTTGAATGGACAATGTCATTAATCACAGGAAAAATAAAGCTAATACACCAATCTAAGGTATTTGGGAATTACACAACATTCATGTCTTTTGAACATGATTATTTTTATTGTGCTCTTAACTAGAAAAACATTTAATAAAAGGAAAGAAAATGTAGAGCAATAAGAGCCACGAGATGGCAATGTCTTCGACATTGCTACGTGCAGTTGCAAAAGCATCTAGAGTTGATTTTGCAATTGGAAATAGCTAGTGCTAAACCTTTAAAATGAAAATGTTGTGAAGGATTGGTATACCAATTCCTCATCTCCTCTCTTATGAATTTTCAATTGTAATAATATGCATAAGGAAATCCCTCAAGTTGGAAAAAAGCATTCCTCATTTTAATTGAAAAATAAGAACTTCTGATGTCAAAGAAAAAAAAAACTTATCAAATAAGATTATCATCTAAGAGACCAACTTTGGTCTTTTTAACCTTAAGAATTGTAGTGTTACAAGTACATATATGCATATACATATAATTTTAGGAGAGTTTAATACTCCATTTTCTTAGTAGTACAAAAATTACATATTTTTTTGTTGTTGTCATGATGTTCTAATGTTTTGTCTAATATATATTTTCACTATAAAAATCTTGAAAATTTCTAATTTTAGTTTAACATTATCAATTTTCTTTTATAAACTAAATATAGTAAAAAATACTTTTGATTTCTAAATTAATACATTTTTTATACATATTCATAAACTAACAATCATAACAACAAAATTAATCTAAATTTTTGTACCACTTCTTAAACATAATTAAATTTGTTAAACATAACTAAATTTGTTAATGACCAAGAATTTAGTAAAAAATTTGCAACTTAGGATTTCCATTTTAAAGAATAAATATTTTCTAACCCACTTTTAAAACGAAGTTCCATAGAAACTTCAAACAATTAATAAATATAATGTTACATTTTGGCATCATTAATTTCAAAGAAAATGATTTATAGGTATGCTATTTATGATAATTCATATAATATTACATCTTGGTATCTTTAATTTTAATAAATAAATATAATGTTGCATTTTAGCATCATTAATTTTAAGGAGGAAGATTGATAGATCATATGTATGAGATTTTTTATAATCCATATAATATTATATCTTGGTATTTTTAATTTTAATAAATAAATATATTGTTACTTGTTGGCATCATTAATTTTGTCTTATTTACAATACGAGGAATTTGAATTTCATCAAAATTTATGTACATACTACATACTACATTCATAAATAAATGTTAAACATGCACAATTTAATATACATATAACAATTTGTGATCCAAAGGCAAATGCAAATCCAAACCTGTATACTTCATGAATTAAGTCCATCATTACAAATACTTGCACCCAACGTGTGAAACGAAGAGAGAATGCCCTTTAAATTTTTTTTTTTTATGTATATGCGTTAGATTTTCTGTTAAATACCACGGTGACTCTAGTTTTAAGCATATATTTTGCATGAATTCAACAATATAATAAATTTAATAAATAAATATAAATGTTGAATATATATTAAACAATTTTTTTTTCCATTTCGTATTATATGGTTAATGGTAAGTTGTGTAATTTAAAATTTAACATATTCATAATCTCACCATTTTATTTTTATTTATAAAAATGTACACTTTCATAATCATACAATCTTTTAAAAATTTACATATTCATCGTCCCACATTTTAAAATTGCTGAATTAAAAAGCTAGTATAAATTACTTTAGAAATTAATTCACACTTTATATCACTTACTTTATAAATTAATTTACACTTTTCCTTTGAAATGCAATTAATTTCTATACCCTTCATCCTGAAAAGTCTTTAACGCAATTAATTTACATTTTTCCACTTATTAATTCGTATAACCCTTTGTACTTGGCTTACACTTTTTCTTTGAAGTGCAATTAATTCCTATACCCTTCATCCTTGAAGGTTGGATAGTTACATGCCCTCCCNTATATATATATATATATATATATATATATATATATATATATATATATATCCAAGCCTTAAGCATTAGGCCATTCATTAGGATTATTTAAATAAAACAATTATTTGTTACATGTTTGAATCCTAGCTATTAATATTAATAATTTTAAACTTATCTTTATTTATTTAGAAACCTTACCACTATAAACCTGATTTTTATCCACATTATAGCCAAGCCATGCTGTAAAGAGATCTATTTCCCAATTATGTTTCAAACACATGCACCTTTAAGCCATTCCTTTAACTCTTTCTCTAAGGTTCAATTCTATGTCTTATAAGATTTGCATAAAAAGTTATTGTTGCCAAGTAAATTTTTATTTTTGATAATCCTCTACATGCATTTCATAAATGAGATAGATATTCATATTGCACATATTTTTCTTCAAATAAGATAGATATTCATAATTTAGATGAATCTTCATATTGTATCTTTAAATAAAATAGATATACATGTATATGTGATATATATTTTATTTTAATTAAATAAATGATTATTTGTATGATGTATTTTTTTCCAATATAATTATATATTAATTTAATAAATATTATTAATAAATTAATATGAAAACTTTAAAAAAAATTGAAGAGTGAGAAGAATATTTTTTTAAACTTGAAAAATGATTAATCATTTGTATAAATATTTAAAAGCAATACAATAAAGTTCAAAATAATAAACGAGTTGATTGGAAAGACAATGTAACCTTATGCATACAGATTCTAAGCGCCATCCTTAACAAACATGTATGTTCAAGCCATCCAACCGACCAACAGTGAAGTGCATCATCACAGTAATGGAGGCGTCTGCTTTGATGGAGGAGCCACTATTAATGGAGTTTGAGATGAGCTCGCAGACGCATGTGACAATCCAAAGGCGTCCCTGCTTCTGGAAACATAAGACCTCACTAAAGCAAGATTTGTGGGATTGGGTAACGTCACAGAATGAGATGAAAGCATCAAATTCACTGTAGACATTGGTCGACGAAGTGAAGAGTCGGCTTGTGTACACATCACCGCTCTATAAAATTGAGGCAAAAAGAGGAAGGAATTTTATTATGTTCCTCTTGTAGCCATCTTTCTTACTCCTATCTATCTTGTAGCTTCGTAGTGTTTTTCACTCTTAAAATTTACCACTCCAATATTGGTAAGAGGGAGATAAGACCCTTGGAAAAGAGAAGGACCTCGATAATAGGGAGATAAGGTGCTTGACAAAGAGAAGGACCATGGTAAAGGGAAAGAGAAGGAGCCTCTAATCCCAAAGAAAGATAATGTAAGTTTAGAATCCAAGGAAGATATCCCACAATTGGATTGTATTAAAATTAAGTTGGGACACCTTCATATATGAGTAAAATCCAAGGATATAAATGTTTTTCACCATCCTTAATGTTGAATATAAAGCATTATTGGAACGTTAAGCATGATATGTTCATTACCAAATCAAGAGTGATAGAACCATTTTTAACCAAACAATAACAATGAAGAGGATATAAATGGTTTTTGTCATCCTTAATGATGAATATCAAGCATTATTGGAACGTTAATCATGATATGTTCATTACCAAATCAACTGTGCTAGAACCATTTATAACCAAACAATAACGATGAAGGGAATGATCAAAAGGATACAAGAAATAAGTAGTAGTGTTTTTTTTCTAGTCTCTCTTCTTTGTTATCTTAGGACCAAAACTTATTCTCTGGGTAGTAGTAGGAAGAATTCATTCTTTGTGTCCACTTGAAACTTTGTATACACACCTACCCTCTACTTTATTAAGAGGTTGGGCTAGTCATGGTATTCATGATAATAGCTCTAGTGTATAGCTTTAAGTATGCTCTGCAATAGCTTAGTCACCTTGTTAACTAATCTTTATGAATATTCCTTTTCAAGGAAAAAATACACAAACAAAAACTATACTTATCACCTATAATAAAATACACTTAACCTTCATTTCATAATCTGAAACTATAGATAATGAATCAACAATCAAAGTTTATACAAGATCATATAGAATAAGGCCGCATCATGAGTAGACCAACTTTTAAAATATCCTCCTTAAGAACAATCCAAGCATGGAGTTTCCTCCCAACCAATGCCTGGTGTGTTTTCCTCCCATTGAGACTCACAATGTTGTATATAATGTTTTATAAGGGTGCAATGAATTATTACTCTATACTTAACCAAACATGAAAACCGAATTATGGAACTCCTCTTCTTCCCTTATTGTTGGTTACTGTGAGAAACAAGGAGAAAGTGTAAATGAGAAAAGTGTGTATTCTCTTTCAATCCACTCCAATTATCACACAAGAGAAAAATATGACAACTATTCTTGAATGAAATTTGAATACCCTAAAAGACGAAGGAGTCTCCTTAGTGTAACATATATTGGTTAGTAACTCTAGAGATGATTTTGTGGGATCTCTCTATAGATTCAATTATGTTGGACCTCTAGCGAGGAATCTCATTTCTTACCATCTAAAGTTCAATATGTGGAATATCACCTGAATAACTGTAAGAAATTCACCATATATTGAAGGAAAACTTGGTTATATATAAAAAAAGGACGAAACAAGAAAATAAACATCGCAATGAAGAATGAAATCAATTATTTTTTAGGCTACAACCTTATGAACAGATTTTCCTCAAGCAACTAAATAAGGAAATTAAATTAGCACCAAAATACTATCATCCTTATAAGTGTTGCAAAATATTGGTAGTATGGCTTACAAATTGGAGCTCCCATCATCTTCCATGTTTCTTGCTTAAAGAAGGTAATAGGTAACAAGATCCAAATTAAAACTATCTTGTAGGAGATTGATGAAGAAGGAAAACTCATATTGGACCCTAACTAAATCATCGAAACAAGGACCAAACAACTACAAAATTGAGTTATTATTGAGGGCCTAATCAAGTGGAAGAACTTACCAGTAGAATATTCGACATGGGAAGATGAGTCCTTCATACAGAAGCCTCCACAACTAACCAAGTGTTGAGAACACCACTTGTTTGAAGGGGAGTGGCATGGTAAGCCCTAAATTGTGGCCCATTATCCTGTAAAGTTGGCACTTTATATTAATTTTGTTATATTATTGATGCTAGCTTGAGTCCATTAGTGGTAATTTACCTATTTGTATCCTATATATATATATATATATATATATATATATATCAAGGATACCTTTTCATTTGAATAATCTTTCCTTGTCTTATGTATTTAGTACATTGTATAAGGATGTTAACCCCTCAAAAGGCTTGATTTTTATCTCTGTTATTCATTATAAAGGAGTGGATTAATCTTTCTTGTCTATTTATTCTCTCTTGGGGAATTTGTTGCATAACATCTTCCCCTAAGCTTGTGCTTCTTCTTGCATTTGTAAATCTTTCCTTGTCTGTAACTCTCCCTTTTGACATCAATGGAAAAGGGTGGCCCCCCTTAAGCTTGTTCTTTTTCTCAAGCACTTACTGGTGAGATGAAAGGGATATCACCCCCATATAACATATTTATCTTTTGACTTCATTGAGTATGTATACATTCCTTGAGGTTCTAAATGAATTTTCCACTAATCTTCTTGAATATTCTTTCCTTATCTCACACGGTCATTTAAAATCAAATGTTAGTCTATAACGTTGACCACACATTTGGGTAAAACTTAGGATATTAAGTTGTATCCCTTAAACAAAAAAGACATTTTTTTCTTTAGTCTTTCCATTATTAATACTAACAATACCTTTTCTATCTATCATTGCAAAAGAATTACCTATGAAAGTAACATTGCCTCCTTTTTCTTCTTTTATGGTGATAAATTAGGTCTGATCCCTTTTCATATGTTTTGATCATCCATTATCAATGTACCATTGATTCCCTTATTTCTATTTGACAAGAACATATTCTTCTATGTTTTGTTTATAATATCCCACTATGTTGCTTCTATAGTAACAAGATATGTTCCCATAGTTATTGCACTTATAGCATTCAATATTACAATCAAGTAGGGGAGAAAATGAATTGCAATTTCTTTCAGCAAACACATGAGTACTTATGGCTTTGTTGCTCACATAATCATCCTTTAAGGTTTCATAAGGACCTATATTTATATTTTTCACATGCTCACTTCTTTCATACACTCTACAATCTATTTCTTTATGACCAAAATTATTGCAAGAAAAACAACAACCAAGGAAGAGATTTTGGTACCAATTTGTGAAAGGCCTTCTTGGTAGAACAACTCTTCTAAACTCATTCTTGTTGCTCCAGTGAGAAGAATCTAGTTTTTTTTTGTCATCATTTCCTCTTTGTTTCTTTCATTATTGATGGATTCTTTGAGAACATTGGCATAGCTTTTAGGATTTTCTTCATTCTCCTTGCTTGCATTTTATTTAGGTGTCTTCTTATTCTCATCATAGCCAAGAAATATCTGAATGAATGGTGACCAAGGATTTCATTTAAAGTTTCAGTGCTCTTCAAACTTATATGTAATTATGCATTTGAATTTTCAAATTTATTTATTAATGACACAACATCAGACTCTAGCTTCTCACTGATTCCTTATTTTTCCTTAAGTTGACTTCTCACTACTTCTTCTATCCTTTTTTCCCTTTTTTATCTGGTTCTTCAAGATGACAATTGTCCTTTTTGTTTCATCAAGGTCATTAACCTTTTTTCCATATTTCTACAATTGTTCCCTCATCTTTATATTAATTTTCTTGATCTTATTTATTTCTTCCAAGGAACAAGTGAGTTTAGATTCAAGATTCACTTCTCCATCAATCTCTTCTTCTTATTCTTATATTTCTTTTTTATTGTCTTCATTTTCTTCATCAAAATATTCTTCTTCCAAAACTAAATTTTCTTTCTAATTATCTTCACTTTCTTCTTCCACGGTGTTTGTATCCATGTCTCCATAAATATTATGTAGCTTGTCCCAGATCTCTTTAGTTGTTGTACACTCCATTACTTTGTCAAACTCAGATTTGGATAGACCGCATAAAATGACATTCAAATATTTTGCATTATTTTCATGAAGCTTATGTCCAACCGCATCTGTTGGTAGTGTTGATGGAGTTGTATAACCTGTCATGAATGAATCCAAAATATCCAACCCAAGGGTCATCAAATATGTCTTCATTTCTATGCTCTAGATTGCATAGTTTGATCCATGAAATGAAGGAGCTTTATCCAAGAAGATACATTTTTTATTGGTATTCTTTTCTTTATCACCATCACTATCTTCCTTTCTTGCATAAGGAAACTTGGTAGAAAAATGTCCTATTTTACCAAAACTAAGACAAAAAGGGCAGTTTACCTTTGGATTTTCTCAATCTCCTTTGTTTCTCTCTGTATTCATCAATATTGGTTTTGATTTCCATGTGTGCTCCTGAGATCTACCTTCCATTGGTTAAATTGTTTATGCTAAAGCTTGATCTGATACCAATTGTTGAACTTATGTTTATACTGATAGGGGGTGAATCAATCTAGATTTATTTTATTACTTTAAACATTCATCAATCATCCATTTACTTCTAAACAATAAATACACATAAAATCAAATTATGGTACACATAATCTAACATGGAAACCCTTTCAGGAGAAAATCACAAAAACACATCTTTATATGTTGTTATACAACCAAGTCCCAAAAATAACATAAAAAGAGCAGAAACAGATAATAAGAGAGTAATCCACACCTTAATAATGAAGAATAGAGATAAATAGCAATCCTCTTCGAGGGAGGAACCTCCTTACACAATGTATTGTGTACCCAAGACAAGACAATATACAATGCTTTCTCAAATAAAGATATCTCCTTCACACAATGTACTATGTAACCAAGACAAAAAATGTATAGGAGAAAAAGGTGTACAATAACAACTAAGAGAACCACTAATAGACCCAAGCCTACATCAGTTGTATGTAATACACCACCATATAGGGGGTAAAGTGCCACACTATAGGGAGAAATGTGCCCATTATTTCGGGCTTGACATGCCCCTTTCCTTTTGACAAGCATTGTCCTCAACACTTGGGTAGTTGTGGATGCATATGTATGAAGGAATCATCTTCCCATGTCAAAATTGTAGCTAGTAATCTCTTCCACTTAATGAGGTACTCAATAATAACTTGATTTTGTATTTGTTTGGTACTTGTTTCGATTATTTGGTCAGCTTCCCATATGATTTGTGCTTCTTCAAAACTCCTGTGACATTGATGTTGATCTTCCTATAGTTTGATCTTGTTATTGGACATCGTTGGGATTTGGAGAACTGCTTGTTCGTGCTTATGTGATCTACCACTGCTTGAATTATAGATTTTCCTGCCACTACTTCAAACATTTTCTCCATTTCATTCTTCTTTTCGTGTGGGTATTTGTAAGGTATGATGATAGAAGAAACACTTCCCAGATTTAAGTTAAGCGTTGTCCAAATACCAAGTAGGTGGATGACTTACTGGAATATCCTCAAATACCCTTGAAGGATTTTTAAGGACCCTTTGAGTATCTGGGGATATAGGAGCCTTACATGTTTGAACATCTAGTGAGTATAATTGTGTATTTACACCTTTTTTTCATTTTAACAATGTTGTCATACCATTAGAGTTGAACACCTTGCTTGGTTTCCTTGTGATACCATTTAACATAAATTATTTTCCTTCTTAGGAAATTTCAAGAAAAGCTTATGAGAATTAAAATCCAATGTTCCGAACGATTGTAACCATTGAACTCCCAATACAACATCAACAATTCCCATTGGGATAGAAATCATGAGACTATTCAATACATATTACCACATAGTAATATTGATATTATGGAATTTCCCTGAACAATTAATGGTTCCTCCATCTGTAATCATTACTTGAAATACTGGTGCTGGCTATACAAAGCAATTGAGATCTTTGGCTACTTTATAATGAATGAAATTATGAGTACTACCCAAATCAATCAACGTTGTTACCTTTTTATTTTTGATATATCCTTCGATATTGAGAGTTTGAGGAGTGTTAATTCTAGCCAAAGCATGACAAGATATAGTGGGAGTAATCACTTCTAGTTCATCCCCTTGTGGTGGTTCTTATTCTTTCTGTTCTTCCTTGTCACATTCTATGTAGAAGAGTTTCTTTTCTCCACACTAATGTCCCTTAC
This sequence comes from Pseudotsuga menziesii, assembly GCA_001517045.1. Lineage (NCBI taxonomy): Eukaryota > Viridiplantae > Streptophyta > Pinopsida > Pinales > Pinaceae > Pseudotsuga > Pseudotsuga menziesii. The sequence goes on along the minus strand of LPNX011121167.1, from coordinate 219,845 downwards.
TGTACTTGTTGTCACAATTAAATCACAAAACTTTCTCTCTTCTTTCCTCTAGTTGTCGATGTGTCAACCATTGAGGTTTATTAGAAGGAACATCATTCTCTCGGTATGTGTTGGAAGTGGTATTTCTGGTAGGAATCACCATATTCTTACTTTCCACCTTCCTTGTCGTCATGAAATCCTTTTCTAGGGATGATGGTTCAAATAGATGCACCGCATGTTGAATGTTATCCTTCAAAGTTCTAATAAAGAGATCTAACAAATTATCTTCTGAAATATTCTTCACTCTGATACTTAGTTGTTGAAATTGCTTGATGTGCTCTGTAACTAGACCTCTTTGCTTGAGATTTATCAACTGGATAAAGATGGTGTTTCTATTTATATCCCCATAATGTGCAATCAATTCTTCTGTGAATATATACCAAGAGATAATAGAGTCCTTTTTAAAGTCACAAACCATTGATACCATACAAATCGTTCATGTTCTAAATATAAGGATGCAATAGTTACCTTTTTCAAAGTGGGCACCTGGTGTAGATCAAAGAATTGCTCCATATTAAAAATCCATGTGAGTGGATCCTTTCCATCAAACTTTCTCATGTCAATCTTGGGAATAAAGTAGTTCCTTGGACCTGAATTGAACCCACGATATTGTAGTGAATCATAAACTTTTGAGGACTCCAACTTCCTATTCTCCAATGTTTTTCAATTTTCTCCAAATGTGACTAGAATAAGTCCTCTTTTTCCTCCTTATCCTCTTCTTAAGTAGATACATGAGGAATAAAGCTATGTTTTATATTCTTGATCAATTCCTTCAAGGCTTGAAGATATTCTATTCTATCCATCCATTAGAGATCCTCTTTACTAGCCATTATTTTGAGGTCCTCTTTACTAGTCATCCATTTGAGATCCGCTTTAGTATCCATCCCTTTGAGATCCTCTTTACTAGCCATCTTATTTTCCAATTTAACTAGGTCATCCATTTTTACATTTCCTTTAATCATATCTTCCAACTTGGACACTCTAAAAGATATGTATCCAATTTCATCATGTCGAGGATGAATCATCTGGGGGTTTGAGTGGAGTGTGATTCTTTCCACGTTCTTTTGGTGTCATTTTTAATAATGAATATTTAGCTTCCCCACATTTTTGTTTCCCTTTTGATTGAATTCTCTTTATTTATAATTTTACCACAATTTATTACCCTAACTTAATTTCTCTTAATCTAACTCTTTATTACTAGAGTATTTCTTCCCTATTTCTCCCATTTTTATTTTCATTTTTCAAACCCTTTTATTTTATTTTATTTTAAATTATTCAACCCGTTACTACCCCTCTCTTTACCTTGTTTTCATTCTTATTTTATCTTTTTAATGAATTTCTTCTTAAATTATTTTTTCTGTATTGCCTCGAATTCCTATTAATATTTAACATATTACACATCCTATTGGCCCTAGGAAAACATAGTCAGAATTCAGTTAGAATTCTGCTTGGAAGATAAAGAGTCGGGTCGTAGGGAGAAGAAGTTGCTACAGAAGCAGATGAAGGCAGAGGAGAAGCTGCAACAGAAGCAACTATGGAAGGAAGAATAAGGTAGAAGAAGCATCTACAGAGGAAGTTGTGACATAGGAAGATAGAAACAGATAAGAGAGAAAGAGCTATGACAAAAGAAGTAGTCACAGAGGAAGGTGTGACAAAAGAATAGTTTGTGAAAGAGGAGAAGTCACGACAGAAGAGAAACCACAATAGAAGGAAAGGATGCGATGATATCAACCGCGACGAAAGGAACCACGATAGAAAAGGCATGCATTGGTGAAACTTCTAGAAAGGATAACTGACATAGTGGAATCCTCAGTTGATTCAGCGACTAAAGAGTACTAGAAAACCTGTGTCAAGTGCTGTCGATTTTTGGGTAGACAGTATTATGGAGGGATACATTACTGAGTTTGTTGTCAACATAATAACCTCATATAGTGAGGCGAGAATAAAAAATTTCAGAGAAACATGAGGAAGATGCTTGATGTAATGTCCTTTTTTAAATTTTTACCAAAAAGCCCAATTTTTCAATTTTTTCACAATTTTGGCTCTTGACTAGTTTTAGTGTCTTGGTCTCCAAATCAACCCAATTGCTCATAAATATTCAGAGAAGGTGTATGAATGATATAATAACTTAATTATTATTTTCAAGGATGTATTATGTCCCTCCAATCACTTCTGAAATTCTTTATTAAATTCTGAACAAGATAGATGATTTTACTGGCAATTTTGGGCTCAAATCCCCCCAGGGTAAGTGGTAGAAATGGATTCCAAAATGTGCAGAAACCCACTTGAATTATTAAATTGAATTAGGGTATGTGTAGAATAAATTATCAGAGATTCATATGCATAACTGATCTACCTCCCATGGTTGTTATCACTTCTTTCAATTAGATATAAAAAACTAGTTTTGGGACCCTTGGGGAAAGAGGTGTAGTTTGCTCCCATTGGTATGAAATTTGACCCAATGGCCACAAATTATTAGTTAATGAACATGAAACCAATAATATACTTTAATTACAGTCTATTCATTCATAAATCATCAATAGTTTATACATCCATTCAAATCCATCACGATTACAAGAGTTTACAACAAGGTAGTGGGGAAATGGCATTGTTTCTTTATTATTGAGCAATAATACATGAGATTTCTTGGCCTTTAAAACTGAGAGATTTATGAAATTAAATAGCAGATAATTTACATCAGAGTACAAAATAATGGAGCAAGAGAATCTCCCTCAAAGATATGAATATCTCACCGAGTGCACCTCGCTCCATAGAGCTGAAATATAGTGACAAAACTTGAGATGAAAGGAAGAACAAGCTGAACTTGATATTTCCACAAGATGCTATAGCTTGCAGCTGTAAATTATTACTCCATTGAAATATCATGGAAATACCTGATAGGCCTCTCCAAAAATCACCTAGGATGGAAATCTTTCACCCTCGAAATTGGCGAAGGCATGAACTAGTCATCCACTAGCTCTCTCTCTTTGCAATAACAATTTTCACAAATGATAAAAAGGGACTTCTCATGGCTGATCCATGAATTTTATAAACATTATTGGTCTTATAATATTCCAAATCCATCCATAAACCAAACCCAAGTCAAATTGGTGTGGCTGCTCATGCTATGCCATGTGGCCTCTCTCTTCACCTTTTCTCTTCTCCCAAATTCGAGTAGGAGCCTCTTGTCCTTCTACAACTACCATGAGAGCCCTATAAGATGCTCTATTCATGCTTGACATGTCACATATGTCATATTTAATCCTTTATATATGAATTTCTTCATAACTCTCATAGAATCTCCATCATTGGTGTCATAGATGCCATAAATGTAAGGGAATCTAGCCAAGTGTCCATGGAACTCCCATTTGGCTCTTCCTCTCCCCATGTAAGTTAAAATTCATCCCAAATTCAGCTTATGAATTATATGGACAAGTATATTAACCTTATAATCCATCCAAAAACATTAGGCTTCCCATAAATTCGAGATTGCAAGAGGAGGATGCCATTTAACATAGGAATTCTAGCTTGAGTGGGCCCCATAGTCTCCATGTGTCTCCATTCTCCATAGACATTTAATTTTTCACTTGAATTCATTTAATCAACTCCATTAAATAAATATTTATTCATTCTAATGTATAAACACTATTTATTAGCTCCCTTATTAAATTCCCAATGTTTCTACCCAACCTAGGGAACTAGTAGGATTGATGGAGTTTTCATGCTATGCAATTATTTGAATGGAGACATTATAGTCATCCCCACCCAATATTGCTTGTCCTCAAGCAATTTCAGATTTGGATGCTTCAAAATATTCTCCTCTTCCCATGTGGCATCTTCACTTGGTAGATCCTTCCATTGCACCAAGTATTCTTTGATTGTTCCGCTCCTCAATCTTCTCTCCCTTGTCTTCAAAACCTTTTCTGGAATAAGTGTGAGCTGTCCTTCATCATCCAAATGAGGGAGTGTATATGAAATGAAAATTTGTTGAACAATAGATTTCTTGAGACAAGAAACATGAAATACATTATGAATTTTACTCCCTTCTGTAAGTTTCAACTCATATTCTACTTCTCAAATCTTTCGGATTACCTTGTAGGCCCATAGTATCTTGGATTTAGATTTTATTCTCCATTCCTTTTGAGAGATATTTGTTTGTATTGATGTAACCTCAAATACACTAAATCATCAACCTGAAAGGTCCTTTCCTCTCTATGTTTATCTGCATATTTTTTTTGTTGATTTTGGGAAACTTGCAAATTGTCTTTTAAAAGCTTTACAATTTCTTGGCTTTCTTTTACCCAATATTTAGATTTTGGAGCTCTACTATCACCAAATATCATATCCAAAAATGTATGTGCATCATACCATATAATTCTCTGAAAGGAGACATCCCTATTGACATGTGAAATGTGGTGTTGTAGCAAAACTCACCTAAGTGTAGCCTTTTTGTCCAAGCTTTTTGTTGTTCTCCCATATAGTTTCGGAGGTACCCTTCCAACCAATTATTCACCCTCTCTGTTTGTCCATCAGTTTGGGGATGTTATCTTGTACTTGGAGCCAACTAAGTGCCCACAAATCTTAAAATTTCTTGCCAAAAAGCACTCATGAATCTACCATCTCTACCACTCACAATGCTCTTGGGGAGCCCATTGAATTTGAAGATTTCTTTGAAAAAAAGGTCAGCCACATGTGCAACACTAAAATAGGATGTAACAGTAAAGAAATGAGCAAACTTAGTCAATATATCCACCACCACATATGAAATGAGCAAACTTCTTGTAGTATGTATATATTCCAATGAAGCCTTTTAATTATGTGATGTTTTTGGTGATGGCCATTCTAAGATATCCCTAATATTTTCCATGTAAAATTTCACTCCATATTTCCCAATAATGTTCCCAAGATATAATAGTTCTTTCATCCCAAATTCACATTTAGACATCTTAGCATACAAAGACTGTTCTTCCAAAGTTTTCAACACAATCTCTAGGTGTTGCAAGTGCTCTTCCCAAGTTTTATTGTAAATGAGAATATCATCAAAGAAGACTAAAACAAACCTTCTAAGCTACGTGAAAAATATTCTATTCATACATGCTTGAAATTTAGCTGGAGCATTATTCAACCCAAATGGCATAACAAGAAACTCAAAGTGACCATAATGACATCGAAAAACAGTCTTTTGCACATCTTCTTCCTTCATTTGAATTTGGTGATAACCAGATCTAAGGTCAATTTTGGAAAATTAATTATCTCCAAATAGCTCATCCATGAGCTCACTAATCCTAGGAATAGGATATCTATTCTTGATGGTATTCTTGTTCAAATCTCTAAAGTCTATACACATCCTCAAAGTTCCATCTTTTTTCTTTACCAACACTACTAAAGAAGCATAAGGGATAGAGCTTGGTCTAATGAGTCCCAATTCTAAGAGTTATTGAATGGCCTTCTCAATATCATATCTGAAATTCTTGGGATTTCTATAAGGTGGTATCTGAATGGGTGAAGTACCCTCCTCCAAAGCAATGTTATGCTCAACCCCCCTATCAGGTGGTCTACCATGTGGAAGATCTCTGAATTTTTTTTCATATTTGTGCAAAAGTGTCTCTATCTCCTTTGGGTGTTTAAAAACTCTGATTTTTGGCTTGGGAGAGGTGATATAACATTCAACAGCCCATTTCATATCACCATGCCTCACTATATATCTCATACTATTGCAATTTACTACATGTTTTGGGTAAGTGTGCTGCCCTCTCACAACCCTTAGTACACCTGTTGAATCTTGAAATTTCATTTCAGGAAGTTGATCATTTACTGAAATCTCCTATAGAATACAGTCATTGCAGTCTCAATACTACATTAGTATCAGCAACAAAAACCACATAAAAATTATCAACAAAAGTATGGTTACCTATGGTGACTTGGAACTTTGGAACCCATGTGTTGCATTGCATTATGTTGTGACCTGGAATGACAACTGTGAAGCCATCGAATGGTTCACTTGGTATATTTATTTTCTCCACCATATTTGCATAAATGAAATTATGTGTAGCTCCTCCATCTATGAAAACTAAATCACTTTGTCCCAATACCAAATCCTTGCATTGAATAGTGTGATAGCAAGGCACTACTGAAAGTACTTCCATTCTTGCTTTGTCTGGTGAAGGTTGTTTTTGTTCTTCAGCTATTGTTTCATATTCCTCCTCTTGATTTGAAATGTGCCCTTATTCATCCATACCCCCTTCATACTCATCATTATTAGAAAATACTTCTATGTATTGAGCTTTTCCTTTAGCACATTTATGCCCCGGTGTCCATGGTTGGAAGTATGTGAAGCACAATTTTTTCCTTCGAAGTTAATCCATGTTTTGTCCTGATTTCTTATTATTTTCAGATGTATCTCTTTGCCAAAATTTATTATTAGTCGCATCCTTCTGCCAAGTCTTTCTTTCAAATCTGAAGTTAGGCTTGGGAGGAAATCTTGTTATTGGAAGCACATTTTGAAGATCTCTAGTCAAGCTCATTGCATCATTTAAGTTAGTAGGCTTGTGTGATTTGACCAAACCTTTTAAGGGCTCTACCAAACCTTCAGTGAAAAGAAATACTAACCTTCCCATAGATACATTATCCACCTTAACTGATAATCTTTAGAATCCCAACATATACTCAATAGGAGTCCCTACCTGCTTCAATTGTGCTAGTTCTTTGAAGGACAATTCTAGATTTTTTTGCTCAAACCTTTCTAATACCCTATCAAGAAATTCCCCATATGTTTTAACCTAATCATGACCCAATGTTTTCATTCCATGGAACCATCACTCATTGGAATCTCCATCCAAGTGCAAAATAGCCATTTTTAAAGCATCTTCTTCCACCATTGGATTCAGCTGAAAATACACATCCAATTTTTTCACCCAAGTGTTAGCAAAAATTTGAGATGAACCATCAAAAGTAGGAAGGGGCACTTTACCTATGGAACAATTCAATTCTTTATTTTGGTGTATATATTTATTTTCCTCCTCCTTTTTGAGTTTAATTTCCATGGTGAAGTACTGCTCAAATGTTATACTTCTCCTACACTCTTCATCCAATTTAGCCCATTCTTTTGTTATTGTATCAATTTCAAATTGAATGTTAATGTCTTCTTTGGAAATAAGAGATTTAGGTACAGTAGGCCTTAGTGTGCTCTAAAATTCAATGGGTCTATTATGAGGTCCTATTTGTGAGAAAATGTGCTCACTCATTGTCTTCTTTTCTGCTGATTGTGAACTACCACTATCTCTTATTATCCCTTTGCTTCCCATTTGTCTAGCCATCAATTTGAATCCTTTTGCTATTTGTTGGGTCATGTCTACCATATGTTAGGTCATGTCCCTGGATATTTTTTCAAACAGGGGTTTTATACGTTTGATATACTCCATTTTCTCCTTAGTGTAGTCTTCTCCCTCGTGAACCATATCTTTAGTCAAATGTACCTTTTTTCTTCTAGTTCTTCTTCTACAAGCCAAGCACCTTCCAATTCATATTCTAAGGGTGGTGGTTTATTGATTTGAATCCATTTTAACACCATCAAGTGCCAATACCATGCTTTGATACCACTGTAATGTCCATTTTTAAATTTTTTACCAAAATGCCCAATTTTCCAATTTTTTCACAATTTTGGCTCTTGATTAGTTTTAGTGTCTTGGTCTCCAAATCAGCCCAATTGCTCCCAAATATTCAGAGAATGTGTATGAATGATATAATAAATTAATTATTATGTTCAGGGATGTATTATTTCCCTCCAATCACTTCTACAATTCTGTACTAAATTCTGAACAAGATAGATGATTTTACTAGCAAGTTTGGGCTCAAATCCCCCAGGGGTAAGTGGTAGAAATGGATTCCAAAATGTGAAGAAACCCACTCAAATTATTAAATTGAATCAGAGTATGTGTATATGACATTATCAGAGACTCATATGCATAACCAATCGACCTCCCATGTCTGTTATCACTTCTTTCAATAAGATATAAAAAACTAGTTTTGGGACCCTTGGGGAAATGGGGTGTGGTTTGCTCCCATTGCTATGAAATTCGATCCAATGGATGAAAATTATAAGTTACTGAACATGAAACCCATAAAATTCTTTAATTACATTCCATTCATTCATAAATCATTAATATTTTATACATCCATTCGAATCCATCAAAATTACAAGAGTTTACAACAAGGTAGTGGGGAAATGACACTATTTCTTCATTATTGAGCAATAATACATGAGATTTATTGGCCTTTCAAACTGAGAGATTTATAAAATTAAAAATCATATCATTTACATCAGAATACAAAATACTGGAGCAATATAAGCTCCCTCAAAGAGATGAATAACTCACCAAGTGCACCTCACTCTTTAGAGCTCAAATATGGTGATAAAACTTGAGATGAAAGGAAGAGCAAGCTGCATTTGATATGTCCATGAGCTGCTGTATCTGGTACCTATAACTTATGACTCCATTTAATCTCCTTAAAATACCTGAGTGGCATCTCCAAACACCAACTAGGATGAGAATCTTTCACCCTCGAAATTGGCTAAGGCATGAACTAGTTATCCACTAGCTCTCTCTCTTCACAATAACAATTTTCACAAATGATGAAAAGGGCCTTCTTAAGATGATACCTGAATTTTATAAAAATCATTGGTCTTCTAAATTTCTAAATCCATCCATAAAACAAATCCAAGTCGAATTGGTGTGGCTGCTCATGCTATGTCGTGTGGCCTCTCTCTTCACCTTCCCTCTTCTCCCAAATTCGAGTAGGAGCCTCTTGGACTTATCCAACTCCCATGAGAGCCCTCTAAGATGATCTATTCAGGACTGACATGTTAGATATGGCATATGTAAGCAGTCATAACTATCATAGAATCTCCATCATTGGTGTTATAGATGTAATAAATGAAAGAGGAATCTAGCCAAGTGTCCATGAAACTCCCATTTGGCTCTTCCTCTCCCCATGTAAGTTACAGTTTGTCCCAAATTTGACCTATGAAGTATATGGACAAGTATATTAACATTATAATCCACCCAAAAACATTAGGCTTCCCATATATTTGAGATTGCAAGAGGAGGATGCCATTTAACATAGGAATTCTAGCTTGAGTGGGACCTATAGTCTCCATGTGTCTCCATTCTCCATAGCCGTTTCATTTTTCACTTACATTAATTTAATTAACTCCATTAAATAAATATTTATTCCTTGTAATGTATAGACACCATTGATTAGCTCCCTTATTAACTTCCTAATGTTTCCACCCAACTTAGGGAACTAGTAGGTGTTGGAGACATTTACCACCTTACACACTCATTTTGGTCAATTTGGCCTAGTTAAACCACTATCCTAAGTATTATTGACTTAATTGACATCAAAGGAGCACTAGATGACATCAGCTAGATCACACCCACACCTAACTTTAGTCAAGGAGGAAAACTTAGCCTTCTCCTACATTCGGGGTGGCTAACTGGAGCACTTCGGGGGTGATCTGAGTGTCATTAATGCCCCATATTGCTAACTGATGGTTACAATCAGTTAAACAAAGCAGTGAAGGATTCCTCCATCATTAAATTGATCATTTATTGATTATTTAATGAACTGGAGTCAACAGGGGCACCTCCAACCACTTCTGGTGTTCAGTTACACCTCAGTTAACCTCATTGGGGTTCATTGGAGTCATTGATGTGCTACCACTTGTTGGTTGGCTTGCAGTGACATGTGTCTGCGCTACTTTAAATTATACTCAGTCATTTATTGCGCTCCGACTTCAGTTAGGGCTCAGTTGAGTCAATTAAGGTTTTGATCAATGGTTAACTTGAGTGTTGATTGTGGCTTACATTTAGTTAAGCTAGACTCACTCATTCAATTTGAATGACCTCCTTGGAAATTCAAATTGCTTTGTCATTCATGCTTACAACATGATTTTTTATTTTATTACTCATTCTTTGTGTGAATATATAGAGCGACTATTCATTTTGTAGCACAATTACACCATTTTCATGCCTTATTGTTATTAATCTTTGATGAGACTTGTGTTTAATCCCTAGATTACTGTGACATATTAATATGGTATTAGAGCTCACGGTGGGATGAAGATCAGATCTCTCAAAACAAGGTTTTTGACAGATCTTGCATGAAAAATTGAGCAAAGCTCAAAAATTCCAGCATTGCACCAGAAGCCAAGGCTTACCACTTAATACCCCAAGTAAGGAAATTGTTGATCAAGCTTGCTTGATCAACTATGCTGGGTGTGATGAAAGCCTAAAATGTGCAGTTTGTCTGACCTTACGGTGCCCCTTTTGTTGTGATTTGTAGGTTTTAACAGGTACAACTTCGAATGGACTCATCAGTCCCTCTTCTCACCCCATTCACAAGCTATTCAGAATGGAAGTTGAAGATGATTGCAACTCTGAAGAGAAAAGGTCTCTATGAGGTGTCTATTGGACTTGGAAAAGTGTCTTATGAGAATGAAAATGACTGGCTAAATTATGGTGATAGATATTTTGGAGCAATATGTCTGGCCCTTTCTCCTAGCTTGCGTTACCTTATTGGTTCTGCTGAATACCTAAAGGATCTATGGACAAAAATAAACAAAACCTTTGGCAAGCATAATGAGGATCATAATAGCACTTTGGATATCACATCTAGCACCACAAGAGTTATTTAATCAAAATTCTTGGCCTCTACTCTCTCTAATGAAGTTGTTCAAGATGAAGAAGAAGCATAATCTTCTACACAGTCAATTCGAATTGAAGAAAGTCTCCTTGCAGTGACTCCTTCTCCTGATGCTTCGGAAGTTCATGAGATCTCCGATATCTAATCTCCTCATATTGTTGAGACAGAAGAAGACATTTGAATATTTGATACGGAATAAAAATACTGCTGCACTTCCATGCAAAAAATAACTGGTGATTTTCCTTTGAATTCTGAGCAAAATTTACCAGTAATTGCTTTCGAAAGTGAAGAGAAATTTGATTTTTATTCCTCTGATGTTGCTGCTGGTGTGCAAATATGTGATACCTTGGATATTTTAGAAGAAATATCAGATTACCATATTTATCCATTCACTCTCCATGATCTAGATTTTCCAGCAAATTCCTACAGGATTGCATGCACCAAAATTCAGAATTTTGAAGAAGAAGAAAGTTGTGCATCCACCGTATCGGTTAACCATTTATTTGAATCTGATATTAACCTTATTGGATCTGATATAATATTTCTTGGTTTAATATATCAAATTCATAATCTTTCAGTAGTGCTTGTAGCTATTCTCATCAACGGTGTGAAGAAACAAGTACCGCAAGTCTCCTACAAAACTGCTGCTGGGGATTTGATTTCATTTCATAGTTTTGGATGTGTTGTGAACTTATTTAGATCTGTTTTAATTTCTAATATGATATTATTTGGTTCATATTTTAAAATACAAAGGATTTTAGTCATGCTTGTAGCTGCTCTCACCAATTCTGGTGTGAAAAATCAAGTACCGCAGTTTCTCTTCAAAACCATGTTGGGTAAAATTATTGCTATCTAATTTACCTCAATTTAATTGTCAACTAGGACACGTAAAATTTGAGTCACTGCACTATATGTGCAAGGCAAAATGGTTTCAAGCTCATGCCTAGGGTAATTTTGATTTACTTATAGACAAAGCAACAAAATGTAATCTATGGAACACTACTCTATTGAACAATCAATACCAAAAGTTGTTGACTCTAACCTAGGGAAAGGAAATCAGCTTGCTGAGCCTTGTCTTACAGTCTACAAAATTGTCAAATCCAATGTAATCTACAGCAATCTCAAACTATGCTAATTGTTGACCTATTCTTTAAATCAAGCAACCAAGCAAGTAAATAATTTATTAAAGGAAACCCTACTTTAAAACCTGCCTACAAAATGAATACTTTGGATCAATCCTAATGGTCTTATACCTGTTTAACATTACATCTAAGACCGCACTCATCAACCCTAAAGAATATTATGCTAACATGATAACTCTTCTTAACCCTAATTCATACAAACACTTATCATTCACAAACAACTACTAGAACGAAATTGTCTTTCTGCTAACAACAAATACATTCTACCTACGTTCTATGCTCACAAAAATATATTGGAACTATTCAGAAAACACACACTTCACTCTCATTTGCTTATCCTACGAGACATGTTTTCAAACCATAGGAAACAATGTTGTCACCTATTAATGAACTGTGATTCTTTTTCTTAATTTCATTCAATATCATGAAATATGCAAAACATAACTCCAATCCCTATATAGCCAATTCGAAACGCTCTCCGGAAAACCTATAAACTCTATAAACTAAAATCTCTAAAACTTCTCTGAACTTAATAAATACTGCAAGTTCTTTCAAATTCTTTAAAAACAATACAACACAACCCGTTAAAATACTCCTCAGCCTTGTAAACTCTATAACCTAAAAGGATTTTAGACAAGGATTGTAACCATCCAATAATCGGTATCACTCTGGAAGTAAAAGAAGTCTGAAATCCAAATCCAACTCTCACTACTCTGCTAAATTGAACCTACAGGCCAAACTAAATACAATCAAACTCATCACACATATTGTAATGACATCGACTAGTTTCATGTAAGCATGAATCTCATTCCCAAATCACAAGTTATTAAAAACCATTAGCATACACTCATAAAAACAGTATCAAAGTATGCAATATAACTTCACTTACAGCAGTAAAAACAATGCTTATACACAGATGATCAGAGTTGAAGGTGGGCCCTGCCTTCAACACTTACAAGTCTGAAATTAAAACCTTAAGAAGATAAATGCAGCTGTTGATCAATTAATAAAAACCAGCGTTTAAGGTGTCTTTTCTCTCTCTTCCCTTAGGGTTTCAAAGTCATATTTATATTTGAACCACAAAATGAGTCGACCTTTGAGCAAGGATCGACCCCATCCCAACAAATCTACATCTATCCTGATCAATAATGCATACATAAACCAAAAGATTGGATTTGGATTTCCTGGAATCCATACACTGCTGAAGATTGAGGGCAACAACTTCTTGAGTAAATGACAGCTACAAAACAGCACTTGGTAACTTCACCTGCATCCTGGAAGCGATTGAAAATCAAACGAGACATCATCTCTAGCAATAAAATCCCCCAAATCTCTGCATCAGTCGACATACACTCCTTAAGCATCGGGACAAGCATTAGGTCGAACAACCAAAAAGGACCACTGCATGGAAAACAAAAGACTTGTCAATTGACCAAGCTTAAAATAAAAACTAAAGTTTCATTGCATAAATTAAAACCAAGCAAAATAATAAATAAATAATGAAAAAAATATCAAAAATTCACCTGCTAGAGCACCTTGCAATGTTGCTCTTGAAAAGGCATATTCAAGCACAAAACACAACTAGATAAAGTTGAACATTACTCGATTTCATGGAACTTTAGACTAGAAATAAGGTGCTAAACAAGTCAAAATAGGAGGCCATCATCTCCCCCAGACTAAAGACCTTGCATGTCCCAATGCAAGAAAGTTTCAGACATACAAAAATGAAACTCAAAATAGATGACCAATCTTTGGATTAAACTCCAGAAACCGACGCTGAAGTATTAAGCAGGACTTGTACTTGAGGAGGAGATGGAGTTGGTTGCTGTTGTACACTAATCAATTTTTCAAACTGTTTGTCCTTATTCTTTAACTGCTTGCTGAGACTGTGATTAGACCCAGTAATGTCATCAACTAAGGTTTGTAAAGATGCTACCTTAGCTTTCAAAATTGCATTTTCCTGTTTGATAAATCGGTCCAGTCTAACATACTCCTGTAATTTTTTAGTCAACTTAAAGTTTCTCTATCGAAATTAGTCAACTCCCTGAGCTAAAAAATCTGACCGGTGAGATTTAGTAGACTTTAGACCAGATTTTAAAGGTGATGCTGGCAATGAAGGCTCATTGACAGGACTCGGTATGGAGGAATGATGATGGGAACCATGTGAATCAGAATTATCATGGGCATAAGAAGAAGTGGATGAGGACAACTGGACATGTATAGGTGCCTTACCTTTGGACTCCCTCTTCTTCTCTTGAACAACCATACTACGGGTAAATCTACGATTTGATGAAGCAAGCAAATTTCCATTATCAGACTGACCTTTTTCCTCCCTAGACTAAGAGTTTACACGCTGCCCTTTAGACCCCCGAGACTTCTTAATATGGGATGGTCCAGCCTTCTTATAGCTCTTGACTGCTGGTTCCTGAATATGACTGGATTGATGCTCAGAATCATTGACAGAGGATGCTTTGTCAACAAGATCAGGGATAAAAGGCCCACATGGATCATTACCCAGGGTTGATTTGAGAGGGGAATTAGACAATTCATATATAAATTGTTCCCATACCTGATCCCTTTTCTTTAACTCAGCTAAAATAAGCATCTTGATAAGCCCACGATGATACAGACTATCAGTGGGATTCTCTATGTTTTTCCTAACTTGCAAGGCCATCTTACCCAAGCTCTTCCAGAAATAAAATGGAAAGTTAAGGAGCTTACCGAATTCAAAGTGAGCAAGCAGGCGAAAGTGACAGGTTTTGAAGATAAAGAATCGACCTTCACACGTAATGAGCTTAGTGATGACCACTAAAGAATTGAGAAATTCTTCTTTGACCCAAAGATTTGAGAATCCTTTTTCACCTTTCACGGCCAAAAATTCGGGTTTGAAGACACAGTCATAATCTTTGCGTGGCAGCCGAAAATTCTTAAACCAACGATCCCCTGTGCGTGGCAGCCCTGTAGCCTGCGCAATTGAATCCTCCATAACTTGAAATTCCAGTGACCCGACCTTAGCTATGTGTCCATAAAACCCTAAGGCGAATTGCAGGGAGACAGCATCATCGTGGCCTTGTAAATTGGTCAAGAAAGAATGCCACCTGGCTCGAATAAACATCTCTTTGCAGGCTAAAAACTCAGGCGTGGCTAATAACTGCCCATACTTCGAGGGTTCATGTCAATTGAGCATTGTGGAGACAAGGAATAAGATAGGAAAGTGACTTAACATGATGAGCATACTGTTAATTCGAAGGGAATTGAAATACTTCATCAATTTTTTTTCTACTGCGGGTAGAGATGAAAACTGGAAACATCCCATAAAAAAAATAATGGCAAACAGTGGTAATGATAACGACGGAAGTGTAAAGAAAATCATGGTAAACTAAGGCATGTACTGCCCACGTTGCATTGGATTAGGATGATATGGACACGTTTGATAAACTCATAACCTTAAGACATCGTTAACCATAGCGTTTAAGAATTTCAATTAGAATATATTAATGACATGAATTATATTAAGGATGGCAAATTAATAATAAAAAATGAAATGTTACCAAAGATCAATGTCATTAAATTATCTACGAAGGAACGGTGGTGTTGAAGACAATTTTGTTTTTAAAGTGTCAAAGGCTGTCTGACAGTGTTGATCCCAACAAAAACCAATGTCTTTGGCTAATAACTTAAAAAGTGGAGCTGCTATCTTAGTAAAATTGGCAATAAACCTACGATAGTAACCCGCATGTCCCATAAAACTTCTAACTTCCTTTTGTGTAGTTGGTGGAGATAAGCCAGTAATGATTTCAATCTTTGCTGGATCTACCTTGATACCCTCTGCTGAGATGTGGTGCCCTAAAACAACGCCCTCAGTTAACATCATTTTGCACTTTTCATGACTTAAAGCAAGATTTGTTTCTTGGCACCTAATTAGGACTTTCTCTAGGTTATCTAAGGCTTCTTTGAAATCATTACCATACACTGTGAAATCATCCATATATATTTCCACACAATCATGGACTAATTCAGCCATAATACCTAACACTGCCCTCTGGAAGGTGGCAGGAGCATTACACAACCCAAATGGTAACACCTTGTAAACATATGTTCCCCATGGGCAGGTGAAAGTAGTTTTTTCTTGGTCCTCTGGGGCTATCCTGATTTGGTCATACCCACTGTTCCATCAAGAAAAGAAAAATACTGTTTTCCTGACAAAGTGTCTAGGACCTTATCTATGAAAGGAAGAGGGAAGTAGTCTCTGAGAGTTGCTTTGTTTAATTCCCGGAAATCTACACATATTCTCCACTTACCTCCCTTCTTTGGGACAATCACCAACGGAGATACCCATCTACTATTAGAAATGGGATAGATAAAATCTGCATCAAGCAATTTTTGTAACTCATCCTTCACAATATCTTTAAGAGCAGGGTTCATTCTCCTTTGTGGTTGCCTTACCGGTATAATATTTTCCCGAGTGTAAATGTGATGGATGTATGTGTCAGGGTGAATGCCTTTCATGTCTGTATAAATCCAAGCAAATGCCCCAAACTGTGCTTTGAGTAACTTAACTAACTGATTTTGTTGGTCGTGAGACAGATTTGCATTAATAAACAAAGACCTTCCTGGACTAATCTCCATTGGTATGGTTGAGGCTCCAACTTTCTCATCTATGAATAAAACTACTGATGATGAGATGGTTGAAGGATGGTACGTTTCTTGAAAATATTTTGTGAAAACATGATCTAGGTCAGAGAAGGATTGAGGAAAATCAATACTAGTAGTGGCTGAGAGAAATTGATCTAGGATATCATCTTCAGTCTGGTCTTCCAGCCCCCTAGTCTAACTGATGGATAGTAAGGGTTGTTCCACATCCTCATCTCTGTAAGGACTCTCTAACCATAACATGTTTTCTGATATAGGCTACGCCGGTGGATAAATAATAAGGTTATGTAGAGAAGTGCCATTTGATATAGTTAAAATACCCTCTCTACAACCTATAAAGGCATTGGCAATTGCTAACCAGGGTCTGCCTAGTATGACAGGATGTTCCCCCATTGGGTGTTTGGTTTGGAGTACCAGGAAATCCACTGGATACTCCCAAGTAGCTACAGTGACTGTAATGTCATCTAACGCCCCTCAGGTTTAATTGTGCTCCTATCAGCCAACTCCAAAATGGTAGGAGTAGGTCTGAGGAGATTATACAACTGAAGTTTTTGCATGGTGCTCATAGACATGACATTAATCGCAGCCCCCAGGTCAACTAGAGTATTTCCTATTGGAATCTCATTAATGCAAATGGTCACCACTGGGATCCCAGGATTTGCAAATTTCGGAAGTAAGGGATGGTATGAAATATAATTGGACAGCTGGCCTATAACATGTATTGTGGTTGGATCTTTTTGTTTTCGACCAGGTTTCTTTAAGCACAATTCCCTTACCATCTTTGAATAAATAGGAACATCTCTAATGGCCTGAAGTAATGGAATCTTGATACAAACATTTTTCAACTCATTTTCCAAATCAAATTGCGGATGAACCATAGGCTTCTCTATTAATAACCTCTCTTGATAAGGGGGGTTGTTATTCAATTGTGGATGAGCAGGTGATTGGGAATTTTGAGTTCCAAGCACTTGAGTGTTTTCTGAAGCAATCTGCACTTCTTCTTCATCTGGAATTTCTTTTTTCGTGATTTCTTCTCCAGACTCTTCTGGAATAATCACTGCTGGAGGAGTTTTATTTAATGTTTTCCCAGACCTTAATTGTATTTCCTGTATAGGAGCTGAATGGATCACATAAGTTGGGGCCATTTTACATTCAACATTATGAAGAGGCTGGGATGGTCTGTTGTTAGGGTTTGGGATAGGTTGAGCTGGAAACAATGTGGGTCGAGGAGGGTTTGGATTTTGATACTGTTGTGGAACGGGGGGGTATAGGAGGAAGTGCAGGTGGTGTAAATCCAGGTAATAACTGTTACATATTTGGGGGCATTGGACAGTAACTAGGAGGGGTGTGTAATGGGGTTGTTGGTTGTGTTCCTCCATAGGACTGTCCCTGTGGTCCTCCATAGGACTGTCCCCGCCAGCCTTGCTGCCATGGTTGGTTTTGAGTAGGATGAGAAGTCCAATTCTGCCACATTTTTGGAATCCATGGCTGTTGAGATTGCTGCATGGGATAGTAATATGCAGGGTTTAGAAAAACATGTTTTGGGTACATGTTTTGGGGTCTAGGCTGCCAGGGCCTTTTTGATGCATATGCTGGATCCGTAGGTTCACTATTAATCTTGTAAAAATCTTGCAATTCTGGAAATGAAGGGCAATTGTCAGTAGGGTGTTTATCAGCACAAAGAGCACAAACTCAAATAATATTAAGAGGGCACTCTTTCAAACGGTGTCCTTTTCTGCATTTAGGGCAGAATATGTGTAGTGCTGCTATGTCCTCTTCCTCTTGCCGTTTCTTTGTTTTCAATGCATCAAATTGGGAAGTCAAGGTGCCTAAAATGTCAGTTTTGAAATTTTCCAATAAGTTCCCCAATTTAGTTCTTGTGATCCCACCAGTTCCTGCTGTCCTAGAAATGCAGGAAGGACCTTCCCTTGTGCTTTTCCTAGCCTTGGCTCTACTTCTAGAATATTTTCTACATAGTTCAGTAATTTCCTGAAAGGATTTATGAGATACATCACCCGATGCCATGAGGTTGAGGATTTCCACATACTCCTCCAGAATCTCTTTTAGAAAAAGAGTTCTGACTGCATCCTCTTGTAAGGTATTATACTTAGACTTCTGTAATAAAAAGCTAAAGCATTCTAGAAAATCCTCAAGACTATCTTCTTCATGTTGTTGCATTTTAAAGATATCGTTTTGAGAGTCTCTAGGTCCACGATAGTCTTGGTATTTTATCAGGAAAGCACTCTTCATCTCTTCCCAACTTCGAATGGTGGATTCCCCCAGACCCATAAACCATCTAAGTGTAGAATCTTTAAGGGTGGCTTGGAATAGTTTTAACTTTTGTGCATCATGTACATAATTATAACTCCTACACAGGATGTCAAACTCAAATAGAAAGGTATTCGGATCTTCAGTACTTTTCTCGTAAAAGGTAGGTAATGAAGATGCTGGGATATTTTTCATATTGACATCTCGTGCAAGATCCAAAATGGGGAAGCCAAAAGTTGTTTCAGTTCGTCCTTCGTGTTCTCCTTCCCCTTCCATATGGTGTCCAGTTTCCTAATCACTCATAACAAGAGGATTCCTAAACCAATTGACACCTAACCTATCTCTTCTTAGGGATGGGATGAAATCCCAACGTTTTGGCCTAGGCCAAGATTGAAGATTGAAAGGTGAATCTGTGGTATATTCCACTTGAGAAACCACCAAATTCTGCATATGTCCAAAAATGGAATTCACACTTTCTATGTTCACTGTGTCAACCAAATTGGAATCTTCCTTTGTTGGTGAAGCTTGTTGGGTCTGTGGAATCTCCACTGAGTGTAACCTCAGTTCCCTTTGCTTTGGCCCTTAATTCCATGGATATTTGGGTGTTGTTGCTTTCTATCTCTTTGCTAGTGTTCCTATCCCTAGGGTTGGTGAGTGGGGGGCGAGGGGGGTTTATTTCCAAAACGATCGGAATGAACTTTAATGTATCTATCATTACTATCTCTAGGTCTCATCAAAAAAAATTACTGAAAATAACAAGACTTCTAATCAAATAAATCAAAATACCTACGCTACAGATGGGTTTTGAAGGAACCTGTTATAACAGATGCGCAGGTTCTTAGCTCTTGTCTTACCGTCCCTTCTCCTCCAATATACAAATACCAAAAGGAAACAGTCAAGAAATCAATATAGAACAAAATTGATAAAAAAATGTCTAAATGTATCTACTGCTGCTATCGCTAGATTTTGTCTAAGCAACAAAACGAAACAATCACACATCTATGCTACATGTGGGTTTGAAGGAACCTGTTATAACAGATGCGCAGGTTCTTACCTCTTGTCTTACCGCCCCTTCTCCTCCAATCTGCAACAACTAGTCACACCTAAAAATGCTGTGAAAAATGAGCAAGATATCAGCTTACCTTGGAGCAACTCCCCGGCAACGGCGCCAAAATGTTGGGTAAAATTATTGCTATCTAATTTACCTCAATTTAATTGTCAACTAGGACACGTAAAATTTGAGTCACTACACTATATATGCAGGGAAAAATGGTTTCAAGCTCATGCCTAGGGTAATTTTGATTTACTCATAGAGAAAGCAACAAAATGTAATCTATGGAACACTACTCTATTGAACAATCAATACCAAAAGTTGTTGAGTCTAAACTAGGGAAAGGAAATCAGCTTGCTGAACCCTGTCTTACAGTCTACAAAATTGTCAAATCCAATGTAATCTGCAGCAATCTCAAACTGTGCTAATTGTTGACCTATTCTTTAAATCAAGCAACCAAGCAAGTAAATAATTTATTAAAGGAAACCCTACTTTCAAACCTGCCTACACAATGAATACTTTGGATCAATCCTAGTGCTCTTATACCTGTTTAACATTACATCTAAGACCGCACTCATCAACCCTAAAGAATCTTATGCTAACATGATCACTCTTAACCCTAATTCATACAAACACTTATCATTCACAAACAACTACTAGAATGAAATTTGTCTTTCTGCTAACAACAAATACACTCTACCTACGTTCTATGCTCCCAAAAATATATTGGAACTATTCAGACAACACACACTTCACTCTCATTTGCTTATCCTACGAGACGTGTTTTCAAACCATAGGAAACAATGATGTCACCTATTAATGAACTGTGATTCTTTTTCTTAATTTCATTCAATATCATGAAATATGCAAAACATAACTCCAATCCCTATATAGCCAATTCGAAACGCTATCCGAAAAACCTATAAATTCTATAAACTAAAATCTCTAAAACTTCTCTGAACTTAATAAATACTGCAAGTTCTTTCAAATTCTTTAAAAACAATACAATACAACCCGTTAAAATACTCCTCAACCTTGTAAACTCTATATCCTAAAAGGATTCTAGACAAGGATTGTAACCATCCAATAATCGGTATCACTCTGGAAGTAAAAGAAGTCTGAAATCCAAATCCAACTCTCACTACTCTGCTAAATTGAACCTACAGGCCAAACTGAATACAACCAAACTCATCACACATATTGTAATGACATCGACTAGTTTCATGTAAGCATGAATCTCATTCCCAAATCACAAGTTATTAAAAACCATTAGCATACACTCATAAAAACAGTATCAAAATATGCAATATAACTTCACTTACAGCAGTAAAAACAATGCTTATACACATATGATCAGAGTTGAAGGTGGGCCCTGCCTTCAACACTTACAAGTATGAAATTAAAACCTTAAGAAGATAAACGCAGGTGTTGATCAATTAATAAAAACCAGAGTTTAGAGTGTCTTCTCTCTCTCTTCCCTTAGGGTTTCAAAGTCATATTTATATTTGAACCACAAAATGAGTCGACCTTTGAGCAAGGATCGACCCCATCCCAACAAATCTACATCTATCCCGATCAATAATGCATACATAAACCAAAAGATTGGATTTGGATTTCCTGGAATCCATACACTGCTGAAGATTGAGGGCAACAACTTCTTGAGCAAATGACAGCTACAAAACAGCACCGGGTAACTTCACCTACATCCTGGAAGCGATTGAAAATCAAATGAGACATCATCTCTGGCAATAAAATCCCCCAAATCTCTGCATCAGTCGACATACACTCCTTAAGCGTCGGGACAAGCATTAGGTCGAACAACCAAAAAGGACCACTGCATGGAAAACAAAAGACTTGTCAATTGACCAACCTTAAAATAAAAACTAAAGTTTCATTGCATAAATTAAAACCAAGCAAAATAATAAATAAATAATGAAAAAAAATCAAAAATTCACCTGCTAGAGCACCTTGCAATGTTGCTCTTGAAAAGGCATATTCAAGCACAAAACACAACTAGATAAAGTTGAACATTACTCGATTTCATGGAACTTTAGACTAGAAATAAGGTGCTAAACAAGTCAAAATAGGAGGCCATCATCTCCCCCAGACTGAAGACCTTGCATGTCCCAATGAAAGAAATTTTCAGACATACAAAATTGAAACTCAAAATAGATGACCAATCTTTGGATTAAACTCCAGAAACCGAGGCTGAAGTATTAAACAGGACTTGTACTTGAGGAGGAGATGGAGCTGGTTGCTGTTGTACACTAACCAATTTTTCAAATTGTTTGTCCTTATTCTTTAACTGCTTGCTGAGACTGCGATTAGACCTAGTAATGTCATCAACTAAGGTTTGTAAAGATGCTAACTTAGCTTTCAAAATTGCATTTTCCTGTTTGATAAATCGGTCCAGTCTAACATACTCCTGTAATTTTTTGGTCAACTTAAAGTTTCCCTGTCAAAAGTATTCAACTCCCTGAGCTAAAAAATATGACCGGTGAGATTTAGTAGACTTCAGACCAGATTTTAAAGGTGATGCTGGCAATGAAGGCTCATTGACAGGACTCGGTATGGAGGAATGATGATGGGAACCATGTGAATCAGAATTATCATGGGCAGAAGAAGAAGTGGATGAGGACAACTGGACATGTATAGGTGCCTTACCTTTGGACTCCCTCTTCTTCTCTTGAATAGCCATACTACGGGTAAATCTACAATTTGATGAAGCAATCAAATTTCCATTATCAGACTGACCTTTTTCCTCCCCAAACTAAGAGTTTACACGCTGCCCTTTAGACCCCCAAGACTTCTTAATATGGGATGGTCCAGCCTTCTTACAGCTCTTGACTGCTGGTTCCTGAATATGACTCGATTGATGCTCATAAGCATTGACAGAGGACGCTTTGTCAACAAGATCAAGGATAAAAGGCCCACATGGATCATTACCCAGGGTTGATTTGAGATGGGAATTAGACAATTCATATATAAATTGTTCCCATACCTGATCCCTTTTCTTTAACTCAGCTAAAATAAGCTTCTTGATAAGCCCATGATGATACAAACTATGAGTGGGATTCTCTATGTTTTTCCTAACTTGTGAGGCCATCTTACCCAAGCTCTTCCAGAAATAAAATGGAAAGTTAAGGAGCTTACCGAATTCAAAGTGAGCAAGCAGGCGAAAGTGACAGGTTTTGAAGGTAAAGAATCGACCTTCACACGTAATGAGCTTAGTGATGACCACTAAAGAATTGAGAAATTCTTCTCTGACCCAAAGCTTTGAGAATGCTTCTCTGACCCAAAGCTTTGAGAATCCTTTTTCACCTTTCACGACCAAAAATTCGGGTTTGAAGACACAGTCATAATCTTTGCGTGGTAGCCGAAAATTCTTAAACCAACGATCCCCTGTGCTTGGAAGCCCTGTAGCCTGCGCAATTGAATCCTCCGTAACTTGAAATTCCAGTGACCCGACCTTAGCTGTGTGTCCATCAAACCCTAAGGCGAATTGCAGGGAGACAAAATCATCGTGGCCTTGTAAATTGGTCAAGAAAGAATGCCACCTGGCTCGAATAAACATCTCTTTGCAGGCTAAAAACTCAGGCGTGGCTAATAACTGCCCATACTCCAAGGGTTCATGTCGATTGAGCATTGTGGAGACCAGGAAGAAGATAGGAAAGCGACTTAACACGATGAGCATACCGTTAATTCTAAGGCAATTGAAATACTTCATCAATTTTTTTTTCTACCGCTGGTAGAGATGAAAACTGGAAACAGCCCATAAAAAAAATAATGGCAAACAATCGTAATGATAACGACGGACGTGTAAAGAAAATCATGGTAAACTAAGGCACTTACTTCCCATGTTGCATTGGATTACAATGATATGGACACGTTTGATAAACTCATAACCTTAAGACATCGTTAACCATAGCGTTTAAGAATTTCAATTAGAATATATTAATGACATGAATTATATTAAGGATGGAAAATTAATAATAAAAAATGAAATGTTAGCAAAGATCAATGTCATTAAATTATCTACGAAGAAACGGTGGTGTATCAACTAGATGAATTATAAGGTTATCATGGTAGATCCACAATTCATCGAACTTACATTAAAAGCAAAAACACTTGGTTTATAACAATAATAATTGGTTTATACAATTAAGAATTATCCCACCGTTCATTACCTTCACCACTTAATATATCAATTTGCCAATTTCATTCCAGCACCTCATCCGACACCTGATCCGGCACCTCAGCCAGTCTAGGACACAAAGGTATTTTCAAGCTGACAAAGGTGAAAAAAATTACCAGCATGGTAGTGATATTAAAGCAAATGACTTTCTCTAAAATATACCACTTGTATGAGTTGAAAAGGCAAGTAAAACTGATTGAAAATTTGTTTTACCCCAACAAGCTCATGGCACAATTACGTTATCCCATGGTTGCTTCTTCACCTGGTCACACAGAAACAGAGCTAAGTCATGAAACCAATCTTTATTAGCAATACAAAAATAGAATTAAATCCAATCCATAGACTTATCAATCTCACTCCTATATTCAAAACTTCAACCATGAGCACAGAATTATTTCTCTTTATTCATATAGAACTTTTGCCACCAGAACATGTGCCTTAAAACACAAGACAAGAGGAGTACTAAATGAAGCCAATGGTGTACTAGCCAACTTGACTCGGCTTCACACAAGACAGTTTGAGCGGTGAAAAGAAAAACAAATAATGAGATTCATAGCTATGTTCATTGAATCAGTAAACGCCAGTACACTCTCGAAGCATAAACCTTTTCTTTTAGCAAGGATCATGTGACAAAACCTTAGAGCATCTGAAGATGATTATCAACTGGCTATTACAACAGTTCCCTTAGATTTTCATTTAACCCACACATGACCTTTCTTTAACATTTACATAGGTACATTGTTCACATAGACAAGTATAAATGAGGCTTTTAAAAGAGATATCAGAGTCAAAACCCACTGCCAGCGAGCCTGTTCAGTACTCGAGTGGGGTAACTGTAATATCTAAGAAGCTTCTTCCCCAAGCAGAATGCCCCATTGCCAACAGGCCTATTCAGTACCCTGATGGGTTTTCCTGTTTATACCACAGGTCGGTACCCACTGCCGGTGGACCTGTTCAGTATCCTGGTGGGTTAACCTCTTACACCCTTTTTCTATCAGAGGCCCTTGTCCCAAATTCATCTTAAAGATAAAGTTCATGATTTGCTTATGCATAGATGAGTGGGGGAGCAGCTCTGAAAACCATATAGGAGTGGGATGGTATCAAAATTGGAAGAGTGTTCTTAAAACATGCCAGTAAAGATTTGTCCAAATGAACAACTAACCCCTATAACTGTATAAAGTGAAAGTCATGAAGTGGCTGGACAAAAAAATGTATGTATTTAATATAATGGAAGCCAATAGATAATAATCAACAAACTACTCAGTCCTGGAGACCTTTTTCTATAATGGTGCATGTTTGGATAATAACTCAAGGTCCATAGCTGTTACTACTTAAGAAAATAATATCCTCATTCAATCCAGTGTGAAACCAAGTCAAATGGAACTAGTATCCCATGAGTTCATAAGTAAAATCCCCTTTAAAGCTCAAACCACTAATGGAGGCAGTGCTAGGTGGATAGGTACTTGTATGAATAAAGAGGACAACTCTGAAAACTGAGCAGCACACACTTTATTTACTTGACACAAGCATTCCAGTTACCCAGTGAAACTCAGAAATTTAATTCAAATTAACACAGTCCTTGAAAATTCTTTATAAAAGGAATCAATGGGCTGAAGTAGGAACAGTAACAGAAAGACTTCCCTTTTTGTTTTTCCTGAACCTACCCAAAGAGAGTACCTGCATCATTCAAAAGAACTTAAAAAACTCCTGTACATATATACAAAAAAAAACAATTTCATTGGATGTCATTGCAATAAATTAGGGGATGAAGAAGTCATTTATTCACCTACCAGCTCTAGTTCAGATTGCTGACTCATATTATGAATGAATTCTTGCTTAGAAAGAGGTTTATGATATACCTTTAACCGGTGTCCATTCACCACAAATGTAGTTTGTTCTTCATCTATTGTGCTTATCTTGACATAACCATTATAAAAAACAGTCACAATTTCATATGGTCCCATCCATCTAGTGGTAAGCTTACCTTTGAAGTGTTTAAACCATGAGTCAAACAACAGAGCCCAATCACCTTCTTCAAAAGTTTTCTTCTTCAAAAATTTGTCATGCCATTTAGTCCTCTGATTCTATATTAAAGCACTTCATTGGACAACATCTTGTCTGATTTCATCAAGATCATTCAATTGCATCAACCTCTGCTCCTGGGCTTCATCTAAATTCAGGCTCAATTGTGCAGCAGTACGAAAAGTCTTCACCTAAAATTCTATAGGAAGCAAAACCTATTTCCCGTAAACAAACTGATATGGGGTATGCCCTGTGGTGTTTCTCCACGTAGTTCTATAAGCCCACAATGCTTCTGGTAGCATGTCTTCCCAGTCCTTATGTTGCATCTGCACAGTCTTGGTTAAAATGGGTTCGAACACTTTATTTGTTGACTCCACCTGACCATTTGCTTGGGGGTGGTGAGGAGAGGATTTATAGTGTTTAATCCCATATTGCTCTGTCAGTGCTTTCATTGATTTATAGACAAACTGTGCTCCATTGTCAGTTACAATTTCACGAGGAATCCCAAAGCGAGTGAAAATTTCTTCATAAATAAACTCTATGACTGATTTCTCAGTGCCCCTTAATAGAGCTTTTGCCTCCACCCACTTGGTCACATAGTCAGTACAGACTAATATATATCTTTTCTTTCGTTACATTGGTGAGATTGGTCCAACAAAGTCCAATCCCCATTTTTCAAAAGGTTCAATCTGTACCTAGGATTGTAAAGGCATTTCATCAGCAGCAGTGGGTCTTCCCATTCGTTGGCAACTGTCACAACCCTGTACATATTTTTCAGCATCTTTGAAAAGTGTGGGCCAATAATACCCTTGATGTAACACCTTGTATGCTGTCCGCTTGTCTGAAAAATGCCCTCCACAGGGTCCATCATGACAAGCTTGAAGGATATCATACATCTCATCCTCTCGTACACATCTCCTGATAATTAAATCTAGACCGGTGTGAAAGAGGTCATTACCTGCCCATGAATAATTGGCACTTTGCTGTATGATCCTTCGTTTTTCATATGATGATAGATGAGCAGGTATTTTTCTTGTGACCAAATAATTGGCTATATCTGCAAACCATGGTGTTTTAATAGAAACATCAAATAAATGTTCATCAGGAAAGGTATCATCTACAAGAATATTATCATCAGTACGAGTCAATTTGGAGAGGAAATCTGCAACCAGATTTTCCTTCCCTGGTTTGTCAACTATAGTAATGTTAAACTCCTATAGCAAAAGAAGCCATCTAGTAATTCTGCCACTAGTTATAGGTTTATTCATCAAAAATTTAATAGCAGAGTGATCAGTGTGGACAAACACATCATAGCCAGTAATATAATGCCGAAATTTATTAATGGCATGAACTACTGCTAGAAATTATTTTTCAATCACCGTATAGTTTAGTTCTGCTGGTGTTAAATTTTTACTGATGAAATAAATAGCATAATAAGATTGATTTTCTTTTTGTCCCAGCACTCCCCCTAGGGCAGTGTCAGAAGCATCAGTTTGTATATGAAAGGGAAAAGACCAGTTTGGCCCCCGTAGAACTGGTGTTGAAGACAATTTTGTTTTTAAAGTGTCAAAGGTTGTCTGACAGTGTTGATCCCAACAAAAATCAATGTCTTTGGCTAATAACTTAAAAAGTGGAGCTATTATCTTAGTAAAATTGGCAATAAACCTACGATAGTAACCCGCATGTCCCAGAAAACTTCTAACTTCCTTTTGTGTAGTTGGTGGGGATAAGCCAGTAATGATTTCAATCTTTGCTGGATCTACCTTGATACCCTCTGCTGAGATGTGGTGCCCTAAAGCAACGTCCTCAGTTAACATCATTTTGCACTTTTCATGAATTAAAGCAAGATTTGTTTCTTGGCACCTAATTAGGAGTTTCTCTAGGTTATCTAAGGCTTCTTTGAAATCATTACCATACACTGTGAAATCATCCATATATATTTCCACAAAATCATGGACTAAGTCAGCCATAATACCTAACACTGCCCTCTAGAAGGTGGCAGGAGCGTTACACAACCCAAATGGTAACACCTTGTAAGCATATGTTCCCCATGGGCAGGTGAAAGTAGTTTTTTCTTGGTACTCTGGGGCTATCCTAATTTGGTTATACCCACTGTATCCATCAAGAAAAGAAAAATATTGTTTTCCTGACAAAGTGTCCAGGACCTTATCTATGAAAGGAAGAGGGAAGTAGTCTTTGAGAGTTGCTTTGTTTAATTCCCGGAAATCTACACATATTCTCCACTTACCTCCCTTCTTTGGGACAATCACCAACGAAGATACCCATTTACTATCAGAAATGGGATAGATAAAATATGCAGCAAGCAATTTTTGTAACTCATCCTTCACAATATCTTTAAGAGCAGGGTTCATTCTCCTTTGTGGTTGCCTTACCAGTCTAATATTTTCCTGAGTGTAAATGTGATGGATGCATGTGTCAGGGTGAATGCCTTTCATGTCTGTATAAATCCAAGAAAATGCCCCAGACTGTGCTTTGAGTAACTTAACTAATTGATTTTGTTGGTCTTGAGACAGATTTGCATTAATAAACAAAGACCTTCCTGGACTAATCTCCATTGGTATGGTTGAGGCTCCAACTTTCTCATCTATGAATAAAACTACTGATGATGAGATGGTTGAAGGGTGGTACCTTTCTTGAAAATCTTCTGTGAAAACATGATCTAGGTCAGAGAAGGATTGAGGAAAATCAATACTAGTAGTGGTTGAGAGAAATTGATCTAGGATATCATCTTCAGTCTGGTCTTCCATTCCCCTAGTCTAACTGATGGATAGTAAGGGTTGTTCCGCATCCTCATCTCCGTAAGGACTCTCTAACCATAACATGTTTTCTGATACAGGCTACGCTGGTGGATAAATAATAAGGTTATGTAGAGAAGTGCCATTTGATATAGTTAAAATACCCTCTCTACAACCTATAAAGGCATTGGCAATTGCTAACCAGGGTCTGCCTAGTATGACAGGATGTTCCCCCATTGGGTGTTTGGTTTGGAGTACCAGGAAATCCACTGGATACTCCCAAGAAGCTACAGTGACAGTAATGTCATCTAATGCCCCTACAGGTTTAATTGTGCTCCTATTAGCCAACTCCAAAATGGTAGGAGTAGGTCTGAGGAGATTATACAACTGAAGTTTTTGCATGGTGCTCATAGACATGACATTAATCGCATCCCCCAGGTCAACTAGAGTATTTCCTATTGGAATCTCATTAATGCAAATGGTCACCACTGGGTTCCCAGGATTTGCAAATTTCGGAAGTAAGGGATGGTCTGAAATATAATTGGACAGCTGGCCTATAACATGTATTGTGGTTGGATCTTTTTGTTTTTTACCAGGGTTCTTTAAGCACAATTCCCTTACCATCTTTGAATAAATAGGAACATCTCTAATGGCCTGAAGTAATGGAATCTTGATACAAACATTTTTCAACTCATTTTCCAAATCAAATTGCGGACGAACCACGGGCTTCTCTATTAATAACCTCTCTGGATAAGGGGGGTTGTTATTCAATTGTGGATGAGCAGATGATTGGGAATTTTGAGTTCCAAGCACTTGAGTGTTTTCTGAAGCAATCTGCACTTCTTCTTCCTCTGGAATTTCTTTTTCGGTGATTTCTTCTCCAGACTCTTCTTGAATAATCACTGCTGGAGGAGTTTTATTTAATGTTTTCCCAGACCTTAATTGTATTTCCTGTATAGGAGCTGAATGGATCACATAAGTTGGGGCCATTTGAATTTCAGCATTATGAAGAGGCTGGGATGGTCTGTTATTAGGGTTTGGTATAGGTTGAGATGGCAACAACGTGGGTTGAGGAGGGTTTGGATTTTGATACTGTTGTGGAACTGGGGGTATACGAGGAAGTGCAGGTGGTGTAAATCCAGGTAATAACTGTTGCATATTTGGGGGCATTGGAAAGTAACTAAAAGGGGTGTGTAATGGGGTTGTTGGTTGTGTTCCTCCATAGGACTGTCCCTGTGGTCCTCCATAGGAATGTCCCCGCCAGCCTTGCTGCCATTGTTGGGTCTGAGTAGGATGAGAAGGCCAATTCTGCCACATTTTAGGACTCCATGGCTGCTGAGATTGCTACATGGGATAGTAATATGCAGGGTTTAGAAAAACAGGTTCTAGGTACATGTTTTGGGGTCTAGGCTGCTAGGGCCTTTTTGATGCATATGCTGGATCCATAGGTTCACTATTAAGCTTGTAAAAATCTTAAAATTCTGGTAATAAAGGGCAATTGTCAGTAGGGTGTTTATCAGAACAAAGAGCACAGACTGAAATAATATTAAGAGGGCACTCTTTCAAAGGGTGTCTTTTTCTACATTTAGGGAAGAATATGTGTAGTGCTGCTATGTCCTCTTCCTCTTGCCGTTTCTTTGTTTTCAATGCATCAAAATTGGAAGTCAAGGTGCCTAAAATTTCAGTTTTGAAATTTTCCAATAAGTTCCCCAATTCAGTTCTTGTGATCCCACCAGTTCCTGCTGTCCTAGAAATGTGGGAAGGACCTTCCCTTGTGCTTTTCCCAGCCTTGGCTCTACTTCTAGAATATTTTCTACATAGTTCAGTAATTTCCTCAAAGGATTTATGAGATACATCACCTGATGCCATGAGGTTGAGGATTTCCACATACTCCTCCAGAATCCCTTTTAGAAAAAGAGTTCTAACTGCATCCTCTTGTAAGGTATTATACTTAGACTTCTGTAATACAAAGCTAAATCGTTCTAGAAAATCCTCAAGACTCTCTTCTTCATGTTGTTGCATTTTAAAGATATCGTTTTGAGAGTCTCTAGGTCCATAGTAGTCTTGGTATTTTTTCAGGACAGCACTCTTCATCTCTTCCCAACTTCGAATGGTGGATTCCCCCAGACCCATAAACCATCTAAGTGCAGAATCTTTAAGGGTGGCTGGGAATAGTTTTAACTTTTGTGCATCATGTAGATAATTATAACTCCTACACAGGATGTCAAACTCAAATAGAAAGGTATTCAGATCTTCAGTACTTTTCTCGTAAAAGGTAGGTAATGAAGATGCTGGGATATTTTTCATATTGACATCTCGTGCAAGATCCAAAATGGGGAAGCAAAAAGTTGTTTCAGTTCATCCTTCGTGTTCTCCTTCCCCTTCCATATGGTGTCAAGTTTCCTGATCACTCATAACAAGAGGATTCCTAAACCAATTGACACCTAACCTATCTCTTCTTGGGGATGGGATGAAATCCCAACGTTCTGGCCTAGGCCAAGATTGAAGATTGAAAGGTGAATCTGTGGTAGATTCCACTTGAGAAACCACCAAATTCTGCATATGTCCAAAAAGGGAATTCACTCTTTCTATGTTCACTGTGTCAACCAAATTGGAATCTTCCTTTGTTGGTGAAGCTTGTTGGGTTTGTGGAATCTCCACTGAGTGTAACCTCAGTTCCCTCTGGTCTGGCCCTTAATTCCACAGATATTTGGGTGTTGTTGCTTTCTATCTCTTTGTTGGTGTTCCTATCCCTAGGGTGGTGAGTGGGGGGGGGGGGTTATTTCCAAAACGATCGGAATGAACTTTAATGTATCTATCATTACTATCTCTAGGTCTCATAAAAAAAAATTTACTGAAAATAACAAGACTTCTAATCAAATAAATCAAAATACCTACGCTACAGATGGGTTTTGAAGGAACCTATTATAACATATGCGCAGGTTCTTACCTCTCGTCTTACCGTTCCTTCTCCTCCAATCTTTAAATACCAAAAGGAAACAGTCAAGAAATCAATAGAGAACAAAACTGATAAAAAAATGTCTAAATGTATCTACTGCTGCTATCGCTAGATTTTGTCTAAGCACCAAAACGAAACAATCACACATCTATGCTACATGTGGGTTTGAAGGAACCTGTTATAACAGATGCACAGGTTCTTACCTCTTGTCTTACCGCCCCTTCACCTCCAATCTGCAACAACTAGTCACACCTAAAAATGCTATGAAAAATGAGCAAGATACTAGCTTACCTTGGAGCAACTCCCCGGCAACGACGCCAAAATGTTGGGTAAAATTATTGCTATCTAATTTACCTCATGTTAATTGTCAACTAGGACACGTAAACTTTGAGTCACTACACTATATGTGCAGGGAAAAATGGTTTCAAGCTCATGCCTAGGGTAATTTTGATTTACTCATAGACAAAACAACAAAATGTAATCTATGGAACACTACTCTATTGAACAATCAATACCAAAAGTTGTTGAGTCTAACCTAGGGAAAGGAAATCAGCTTGCTGAGCCCTGTCTTACAGTCTACAAAATTGTCAAATCCAATGTAATCTGCAGCAATCTCAAACTATGCTAATTGTTGACCTATTCTTTAAATCAAGCAACCAAGCAAGTAAATAATTTATTAAAGGAAACCCTACTTTCAAACCTGCCTACAAAATGAATACTTTGGATCATTCCTAATGATCTTATACCTGTTTAACATTACATCTAAGACCGCACTCATCAACCCTAAAGAATCTTATGCTAACATGATCACTCTTAACCCTAATTCATACAAACACTTATCATTCACAAACAACTACTAGAATGAAATTTGTCTTTCTGCTAACAACAAATACACTCTACCTGCGTTCTATGCTCATAAAAATATATTGGAACTATTCAGAAAACACACACTTCACTCTCATTTGCTTATCCTACGAGACGTGTTTTCAAACCATAGGAAACAATGCTGTCACCTATTAATGAATTGTGATTCTTTTTCTTAATTTCATTCAATATCATGAAATATGCAAAACATAACTCCAATCCCTATATAGCCAATTCGAAACGCTATCTGGAAAACCTATAAACTCTATAAACTAAAATTTCTAAAACTTTTATGAACTTAATAAATACTGCAAGTTCTTTCAAATTCTTTAAAAACAATACAATACAACCCGTTAAAATACTCCTCAGCCTTATAAATGCTATAACCTAAAAGGATTCTAGACAAGGATTGTAACCATCCAATAATCGGTATCTCTCTGGAAGTAAAAGAAGTCTGAAATCCAAATCCAACTCTCATTACTCTGCTAAATTGAACCTACAGGCCAAACTGAATACAATCAAACTCATCACACATATTGTAATGACATTGACTAGTTTCATGTAAGCACGAATCTCATTCCCAAATCACAAGTTATTAAAAACCATTAGCATACACTCATAAAAGCAGTATCAAAATATGCAATATAACTTCACTTACAGCAGTAAAAACAATGCTTATACACAGATGATCAGAGTTGAAGGTGGCCCCTGCCTTCAACACTTACAAGTCTGAAATTAAAACCTTAAGAAGATAAACACACCTCTTGATCAATTAATAAAAACCAGAGTTTACAGTGTCTTCTCTCTCTCTTCCCTTAGGGTTTCAAAGTCATATTTATATTTGAACCACAAAATGAGTCGACCTTTGAGCAAGGATCGACCCCATCCCAACAAATCTACATCTATCCTGATCAATAATGCATACATAAACCAAAAGATTAGATTCGGATTTCCTAAAATCCATACACTGCTGAAGATTGAGGGCAACAACTTCTTGAGCAAATGACAGGTACAAAACAACATCGGGTAACTTCACCTGCATCCTGGAAGCAATTGAAAATCAAACGAGACATCATCTCTGGCAATAAAATCCCCCAAATCTCTGCATCGGTCGACATACACTCCTTAAGCGTCAGGACAAGCATTAGGTCAAACAACCAAAAATGACCACTGCATGGAAAACAAAATACTTGTCAATTGACCAACCTTAAAATAAAAACTAAAGTTTCACTGCATAAATTAAAACCAAGCAAAATAATAAATAAATAATGAAAAAAATATCAAAAATTCACCTGCTATAGCACCTTGCAATGTTGCTCTTGAAAATGCATATTCAAGCACAAAACACAACTAGATAAAGTTGAACATTACTCGATTTCATGGAACTTTAGACTGGAAATAAGGTGCTAAACAAGTCAAAATAGGAGGCCATCAAACCGCTGATGGGGATTTGGTGTTAGTTTCCTCATATGAGGTTGCTAATATTTTATTATGTGATTCATTAGCTATTTCAGAAGCTATATCAGATTATGGAGCTCAAGCATTCGATTTCCATAGTCCCAGGGCTTCTCTACCTTTGGTCACATGCTCATCTCCTCACAGAACTAGTAAAGAGGAAGACATTCTGCATCTGCTTGGACACTTGCTCCTAAGAGTTGGGGCTGATTTTACCACTCATGGTTTGTTGTTCAAGGATACAACATATTAGTTTCTTGAGTGTTCCATACATGTTTCGAATCCTCAAGAACATTTTCTCTCTCTTCAGATGATTACAATTGCTCTACATGGGTCCAGTGTTCACCGTGCAATTGTTTATATTTCTGATTCAGTTGAGTGCATTGTTCTTATTCCAAAGTGGAAGATTCCTCCAGACATATTCATTTAGTTTGGATTCAGAGGTTCACATGCACAGTCTCAGGATGCTGCTGCATAGAAGAACCAAAAATTTCTTGATTTACTGCTTAGTTTGAGGGGGGGTATTTTTCCCATGAGGTTTTCCTATTTTCCTTGGTTTATTAAGCATTTACAGGATGACCTATGGCCTTTGTTGTTGGGGCCTTAGCATTTTTATGCGTTTTATGTTTTCTAACTCTTCCTGAGTATAGCTTAAGGGGGGGTGTTGGAGACATTTACCACCTTACACACTCATTTTGGTCAATTTGGCCTAGTTAAACCACTATCCTAAGTATTATTGACTTAATTGACTTCAGAGGAGCACTAGATGACATCAACTAGATCACACCCACGCCTACCTTCAGTCAAGGAGGCAAACTTAGCCTTCTCCTACATTCGGGGAGGCTAACTGGAGCACTCCGGAGGTGATCTGAGTGTCATTAATGCCCATATTGCTAACTGATGTTTACAATCAGTTAAACAAAGCAGTGAAGGCGCTCTCCATCATTAAATTGATTATTCATTGATTATTTAATAACTGGAGTCAACAAGGGCGCCTCCAACCACTTCTGATGTTCAGTTATACTTCAGTTAACCTCATCGGGGTTCATTGGAGTCATTGATGCTCTACCACTTGTTGGTTGGATTGCAGTGACATGTGTCTGAGCTACTTTCAGTTAGACTCAGTCATTTATTGCACTCCGACTTCAGTTAGGGCTCAGTTGAGTCAATTAGGGTTTTGATCAGTGATTAACTTGAGTGTTGACTGTGGCTTACATTTAGTTAAGTTAGATTCACTCATTCAATTCGAATGACCTCCTTGGGAATTCAAATTGCTTTGTCATTCATGCTTGCAGCATGATCTTGTATTGTATTACTCATTCTTTGTGTGAATATATAGAGCGGCTACTCATTTTGTAGCACAATTACACCATTTTCATGCCTTAGTGTGGGTTTTGATCAGTGGTTAACTTGAGTGTTGACTGTGGCTTACATTTAGTTAAGCTAGACTCACTCATTCAATTCGAATGACCTCCTTGAGAATTTGAATTGTTTTGTCATTCATGCTTGCAGCATGATCTTGTATTGTATTACTCATTCTTTGTGTGAATATACAGAGCAGCTACTCATTTTGTAGCACAATTACACCACAGTCAACACTCAAGTTAACCACTGATCAAAACCCACACTAAGGCATGAAAATGGTGTAATTGTGCTATAAAATGAGTAGCCGCTCTGTATATTCACACAAAGAATCAGTAATACAATACAAGATCATGCTGCAAGCATGAATGACAAAGCAATTTGAATTCCCAAGGAGGTCATTCGAATTGAATGAGTGAGTCTAACTTAAATAAATGTAAGCCACAGTCAACACTCAAGTTAACCACTGATCAAAACCTTAATTGACTCAACTGAGCCCTAACTGAAGTCGGAGTGCAATAAATGACTGAGTCTAACTGAAAGTAGCTCAGACACATGTCACTGCAAGCCAACCAACAAGTGGTAGTGCATCAATGACTCCAATGAACCCCAATGAGGTTAACTAAAATGTAACTGAACATCAGAAGTAGTTGGAGGCACCCCTGTTGACTCCAGTTCATTAAATAATCAATAAAGGCTTGAAGGGTAGATGACCCTTCGGAAAAGGCTCACCTCGGTGAGCTTTAAGAAATCTTAAGCCTTGCCAAATTACAAGTTGTATATCTAGCTTGTGAGTTATTAAATATAGCTTTAAAAAATTATTTTTGTCATAATTAAAAAAAGACATGAAATCTAAAAGACATTGACATAGAAGTGAAACACTATTTACCTTTGATATAAACATAAATATAATTCTAAGGTCCACTCTTAATCAATAAAATATTTCCATGTGTTAGTGTTGCAATGCAAATGCAAAAGACAAATTGTCGCCTACATTTCCTGACCAACCGAGAACGAGAAAATAATTCTCTTCCTGCACCATCGGCCACGTCATCGCACATGGACGATCGGTGGCCCCTTGCTTTTGCTTTCTTACGTTCTCCGGATTTTCCGGAATGTAAATTGTGGCTTTTATGGATCAAACAAAATCCTAAGTAGAAAATATCTGATAGATCAAAGAGCGCGGAGTTTAAGTCGTCTCTGTTTATATTAAATAAGTAGAGGATGAGAAGCTAGAGGGTCGATGCAGGGAAGAGGTGCCGGGTTCGAGTCTTTGTTCGCCAGTTTAGCTTGTGCAAGCAGTATTGCCTGGGGAGGAAGACATGCAAGGCCTCGCAGGCCTCGGAGTTATTTACCCTCCGTCAGAAACTTATTTAGCGAAACCCTGGCACAATCGCTTCGTAAACTAGAAATTTGATCATGCCAATGCTTAATTTGTAATGAGCCTGGCAGCCTAGTTTCGGAGAGCTTATTCTTCTTCAATCATGTTTTGGATTTTCTTTTAAAGAAGAGAGTCTGTCAAAGAAAATCCTCTCTCCTAAGGCTGGAAGGTTCAATTTTCTTTTTCACGAGTTCTGTGAATTCGGGGGTTTGAGATAAGAAATGGGGTTAACTGATATCGCTTGCTGGCTGTGGCTTCGCCCGGAATTGAACCCCCAACCTTGCCCATCTGCTTCTTTCCCAGCGAAATCAGCTAAACCGAAACTCCCTCGGAAGTCTGTCTCCTTTACGGCGAAACCGAAATCTCCAGAGCAGCCAACATCCTGGAAAGCTACAGTGTGACAACGAGTCTGATGACAGAATCGCGGTTCTGGTCCCTTGTTACAAGGGAACCCTCTCCCCATTTCAGCCGATCGAAGCCCGCGCCAGACAGAATGAGAAAACACGCATTAAGTCTAATCCTTCGTCAAAGGGTAGGTTTGCGGTTCGAGTCTCCGAATTATGGAATTTGATTTAATGCCGTTAGCCCTTGTGAACAATGTTTTTTCGGTTTTTGTTTTTGACAATCAGGGTTTTTATGTGTTGCGCAGATAGACATAAACACGTAAAGAAGTGGTTGGCCTGTATTAAGTAGTGATAAAAAATGGAGCATTCGGCAAGATATCGAAATCCAAGGACAATATTTTCACTGCATTATTTTTTGGGGTTCTCTGTAGATATTTTGAATTAACTTTAACATTTTTCTTAGTAAGTTAAATCTGGGATTTTAGATTTTTCAATCTTCGGAGGATGCCGTATTTTTGTGTATACAATCACTGGGAACGGGGAATTGTTTATTGACAGGGAAATTGCTGATGATGTGGTGTTGGGTGGTTATGAAATCCTTCAATTGGCTGTTGGCTGTTGTTTATTTTATGTGTTTTTGTGAATATTAAAAAGTTCTGATTGTATATAACACTGTACTGTGCTTAATTTGTACAAAAGCTAACCAGCATGTTTTATATGTATATATACAGCTCTGCGAATGTTATGGGTAGAGATTTGTGTTTGCAATTAGCTTGTTAATCGTACCATAACCATTTTTGTGAGTGTTATTTATGAACAGAGTTTGGTGTTTTGTGAATGATTTTATGAATAGAGATTTGTGTTTTCTTAAAAGTGACTCT
Source organism: Pseudotsuga menziesii (assembly GCA_001517045.1). Taxonomy (NCBI): domain Eukaryota; kingdom Viridiplantae; phylum Streptophyta; class Pinopsida; order Pinales; family Pinaceae; genus Pseudotsuga; species Pseudotsuga menziesii. Next base: position 181,769 of record LPNX011121167.1, on the reverse strand, counting down.
GATAGTGCGTTTATTAGTGTTTTTTTAATTTTTTTATTGTCTAGGAGATTGTTTGAAATAGAATTCTTCATGTTCATATTAAAATTTTGTTTTTTATTTCGTCTTTTTGTTTTGTACATTCACTTTTTAAAGAAAGTGGTTTTGTTTTGGATTGTCACTCTTATCCTCGTTTTGTTTGTGAAGGTGATATTAGCTCAAAAGACTCATACTTTGTCCAATCCTCTGATAACTTCCACTGAACCCTTTCATTGCTACGTATCATGTTCAGTTTTCCTCCTGCCCATGCCCTGAGAGTATTACTTCGATAAGTATCCAGTGAATTCCTCGAGTTAAAAAAGCCTTGTTTGATTTGCAATTTTATTTCGAATACAGACTGGCTAATCCTCTCGATTGTTGGTTTACAATGTTTGAATATAGGGCCTTCCCAATGGAAACATAGAAGGGCAAGAGGTATAAACGAACCACACTGATGTAGATTGCCACTTTGTACCATACCAGTTTACATCATATGTTCTGTGGAAAAATACAAAGATACAACAGAGCAATCGACTTTTTCAAATACTAATGGCCAAGACATTGAAGATGTTGGTATGATTCAATCTCAGAGAATCTTAATGGTATAACACAGTAGGTATAATGGAAGTCTTTCATTGCATCCTGTGTGGCCAACAATCTGGAGGTATACTATAAATTCCTGGAGGTCTGAGGAGTATTTAAACATAAATTAAGTGAAGCGATTTTTGGACATGCATCACTGTCAAAGAAGCTAATGAAATGATGGTGGGAGGACTCGAGAACCTTAAAGTCAAAATCACTCAATATTCATCCCATGGTTAACTTTAACTTTGAAAGCTCTAGTTCGAACCTTCAAGTCAAATCACTGAATACGTATACCACTTTTTACTTGAAAGCTCTGGTTCAAGATGGTGTGGTCCTCATGAGTAGATTATATGGAGACAATAATGTCTCCAGTAAATGCAACTTCGGTCCCACTTTTATATCATTCCTCATAGAGAGAATAATTTTTAATGGAGCTAGTAGTATATGACATACCTTGAATGAAGCGACATTGTCTAAGTAATGGGCGGCAGAGCATTAAATGTTGGGCAGCCTGTGGTGTGAACAATTGGATTTTAAGCCAGTTAAAATTCAACAGTTCACACCTCACACTAATGCTCTACGGCTAGGTGCTTAGCTCTTGTTGAATGAAGCTATAAAGAAATCTCAATCAAAACTAGAAGGTACATGACCAAAATTCTTTATATCCTCCTTGTGGGACATAGCGTGCATAGAGAATACATTCCATGGAATGGGATGGAATTGGTCTAATGAATGCCCTCATGTTCATGTTCATGTTCATGTACATTTGCAAAGGCCTTTGGAGAACCAAGAAGATTCTAAAAGTTAAGCAAGTTGCAGAAGTACCTTAAAAAATTATTCCGCTAGCTTCCACTTCTCACTAGACCAAAGCTAACTTTCCTACCAAATAGGCTACTACCAGTACACAACTCTAGAGTAAAGACAAACATTTATTATCAAATTGGCTAGAGTACACAAGTTAGTGTTAAGACACGTTTATTGCCATGAAGAAACTAAGGGAGAGAGGGGGTGACAAGTAGCAGAGATAGTTGTGGTGTTAGTTGACCTGAATCTTGAAAAAACTAGCTACCATAAGTGGTTCATAAAAGTACTTTTTTTACAAGTAATTATCAATATTTTCATGTTTTTAAAATTACTTTTCAAAAAACTTTCTTCTACATTTTGAAATAAAATGAATAAAATGAATATTTGAAATCTGAAATATCATTTTAAGTCACATCAATGTTCAAGTATTGGCTCCAATGAAAAATACACTAAAACACACTAGGACTAGACAACTTGGCACTTTGTGGTTGACATGGCAACATTTTGGATTCGTCACACCTCAAAACCAATATGGTAGATAGAGAACACGCCAAAGTATATGTGATAAAAGTTTGGAGGAAAAACTAGTTCGGGAACATGGAGAATTAAGTTGCACCACTACTGGTAAAAAAAATGCACCACCAATGGCTCATCTCCCATGTAACTAGGCTTCTGAAAAAAGGAATTCCTACCAAACATGCTACAAGTACACAAGTCGTGGGTAAAGACCAACATTTATTGTCATAAAGAAACAATAATTAGGGTTTTGAAAAAGGGAAAGAAACAATTGAATGTGTTAGAAACGTCTATTTAACAAGCCAAAGATCAACATGAACCAAGGCCAAACATCTAGTAGTGTTTTTGTTGGTCTCTCTTCTTTTTAATTTTATGACCAACAACATTTTCTTCGAGTAGTAGTAGGAAGAATGCTTGTTTTGTACCCATTAATACCATTGTATACACCTACCCTTTAGTTTAATAAGAGCTAAGGCTAATGATGGTATTCAAGATAAGACACTCATTGTATAACATTATGTACACACTCATCGATATAATTCACCTTGCTAACTCTCTATGAATATATTTGTTTTGAAAAATAAAAACACACAAATTATACTCATCACCTATTATCAAATACACTTAAGCATTCATTGCATAACTCAAAACTATACATAATTAATAAAAAGAGGGAGTTCATAGAAGACCACAAGGAATAATATCACTTCATGAATTTATTAACTTTTAAAATATCATTGGCAATCACAATGCAATGTACCTCCAAAAGGTAGACAAGATACAATGTACCACCAAAAAGTGGTTTAGATGAAATGTATCTCTAAACATGGACTAGATGAAATGTATATCCAAAAGTGGACTAGATGCATTGTATCTCCAAACAACACACTAGACCCAATGTATCTTCAAAAAGTATCCTAGATGTAATTTATCATAGAAAAAAATGGACTAGAAACAATGTACCTCCAAAGAGTTGACTAGATACAATGTAACATGAGCAAAATTTGATTTGATACAACACATTACCAAAAGTAGGCTAGATGCAATGTATCATTAAAAAAGGCCAAACATTCTAAAAATTCAGATGTGCCTAAAATTCTAAAAAATAACTCACCTTGTTTACATATAAAATAAGGCATTTAAAATAATTGTACATACCCGATAAAATACCACTTTGCCATAAATATGCCATGTGTTCACTCTAGAAATCCATTTGTTCAAAGTCTCAAGGCCCTAAAGAGCCACATTACACTTGAGGCCCTAATTGGCCTAATTAAGAATACTCAAATGTGCCAATACATACATGTGAGCATCAATTCATGTTTTTACATAAACTTATTAAGATTTCATAATTTAAACTTAAATTCCCATTTGTTTAATTCATATATATTAACTTATTAACAATGCATCATTTAAATTGCCCATTTGCATTTGGAATCCCTAAATCTATACATTGACATGCATATTAACGATCACATGCACATTCTCTAAAGATTATAGGCACGACGATATTTCATTTATTCATAGTTATAAAAATTTCGCATGTAATAAGTGGTAATTTATTGTTCAAGATCCAAAATGGACAAGTGCACATCAATAAGGTATGTGAACCTTTGTAAAATAAGGAATTTGACTCAATAAAATTAGTGCTCAACATGTGAAGCACTACAAGATCCTAACGGGACCAAACCATGTATAGTTGATTGGGAGATTGTTGATGGCTCGGATTGTAATTGTTGGAAAAACCACAAGGCAATCAATAGGAGGAGAAACTTGTCTGAAAGGAGTCAAACAATCCTACGCAAGGACGGTCCTATCCTCGAACTGTTTGGTGTAGCTAACCCCTATGGATATAAGGCCTCCGCTGGCACAATGTGAATAGATCCAAATGGATCTTCTCTTCCTCTATGGAAGATCTGAAAGGTGTGAAGTAACAGTAAACTGGTCTATCTAACTAAACTAAAACTATGAAAGTTGGTAATATGTGGTAGAACAATTAGATCAATAACACATGACAAAGGTTAATTCAATCTATAAACATATAAACCAAATTTATTCTTGTCAACTTTAATAAAACAAGGCAATCACAATTGAATTAATTTATCCAAAGTTTTCAAGCACACAATTGTTCTAACAGAGAAATGCCAATTGAAAAATCAGGATTTTAATATGATTAACTATTCAATAGTTGTAATAATTAACATATGAATTAAATCAAGAAATTAATTTAAGACATATTTAACACATTAACTGAGTAATGAAAAATCAAGACAAAGATTAGTGTGTTCAATAATGATGCAACGTATAATAAAGATATCTGAAAGATAAAGAATAACCAAAATCCGCCAAAGAAATTTAATGAATGAACCAAGAGATGGCATAAAGAAACTAACTGAATTTATTCAAAATGTAAAAAATTACAGCTATGCAAAATACAAAATGTCTCTAGTCTTTCCCTTGTGGTTTCTTCTCCTAGCATTCTCTTCTTTCCTCTCCTACGTGGGCCCCCTATCTATGAGATCTCCCTCTCTTTAAATAATAATTACAAAATATTACAAAGAAAGAAATCCCACAAAGAAGTGGGGATCATTTAACATCGTTTCAATATTTTCCAAGGGTGGATTTCCACTTGGAAAATACATCTAGTAAATCCGCTATGTCCTTATATTGAGCACACTCTAATTGCAACTGAGTTTTGTACATTAACGACTCAGTTTCCCTCTTCTTTACTTTCTCTCACTCACATAGAAAGAGATTGATCCTCATTTGCGAAGTTGGGGGTGATTCAATCCATTCCTTGATTTCTGCCACATGAAGGTGATCGAGCTGCTCAATATGCTCCTTAGTCTTCGATAAATTCTCGTCAACCTGTTCCAACATGATCTTAGGTGGAAGAGCATCTTCAATTGGATCCAAAAGTGGTAAGTTCAAGACACCTAAAATGCTCTCAGATGCGAACCATCTCTTCTTGCAGGCTCTTTGTCCATCCTGAATGGTGGACTCTACTGATTCACAAACATTCTCCCAACATTCCAAAGAGATCTTGTTTCTCCTCTACTTACTGTTATCTAAGATTGGCACATCTTCAGGTTTATTCTTGATGCATCTTTTCCAATCTACGAGATCATCATAAGCTTTGGTTGTGTCCTTCCTCCTTTGATTATGATCATACAGGAGGTCAAATTGATGTTCAAAGGCATTGTAAGTCTCTTGAATTTCATTTAATCCTTCAAATAAACCAACCATTAACTTGTTAAGGTCATCCTGGATTATGGAAGCCAGTTCTTGGACTTCTTCCTTTGTAAATTTGGAAAAAGAGGAAGCAACATATATGAATTGAAATATTCTAGTTGTTGTTCAAGGGTTGTGATCTTTTCAGCATGCTTCACATTAATCCCTTGTGCTTCTTCAAGCTTTTGTTTGAGAAGATCATTCATCTCTTGCAAATGCCTGAGTTGGTCCTCATAGTTACAATTCAAAATCTGCTTCTCATTTTGATGGTGCTCATGAGCTTGAGATTTCCCTTGTTTAAACATTTGCAGTTCTTGTTCTTTGACCTCAATTTCCTTATTAAGCGAGGAAACTGAGTCATAATCAGCCCCTGCAAAGGCTCCCATAGCAGCTAATGTTTCTAAAGCTTCCTGCTTGAAATCAGTTGATTCTCTTTTCCATATAATCTGGTTTGGAACTGCACCTTGCTTGAATGTCCCTTCTATGGATTTCTTGGACCCTTTCTTCACTACAAATTTCTCTGTCTTGCTCCAGAAATATTCTCCTAGTGATACCACTGCATCCTCACCAAAATCTGCTACTTCTTCAACTATGGGGATTGATACTTCATACACTGTAACTAAAGGCACAACCTTTGGGAAATAGCAGGGGTAGGAATAGGCATGTTCACTTGAGGAATTGTAATGGATGGTGTATGGGAATGAGAAGATAAGGGTGAAGGAATGGAAAGAGCAACAAAAGTAATAGGTTCTGCAGAGGTGGCAGGGGTAGCAATAACAACATATTATGAATATGTAACCTGAATTTTAGCAGGAGGTTGTTCAACTATTGTTGGAAATGGAACTCTGAGAATAGGCAAAGTGGAAGAAGGAATGGTGATTTGGATGGAGAAATGCACATAAGATGCCTGAGTACTAGAGGTGATGACTTGGGGAAAATGGATGTCTGGGAAAGAATTGTCATCGACTAAACCTTCAAGGGGATCCATAGATGCCTGGGCCACTGAGACAATGGATGGTAAGATGACAGGAACAGTGATTGGGCATGAGAAGATGGCGGGGAGTGCTTCTTCTTCAATATCACTATCCTCAATCTCTAGCATCTCTACTTGTAGTGGCGGTTCTTCAGTCCTTTGCGTCTTTGCTTGAGGTGTAGAAGATTCTTCTTGTGCCTCTATCACCGAGCTCATCAACTCTAAACTCCTCTTCATCTCTGCAAACTTCATTAGGGAATAAAGAGTGGATGAAGATTCAGGATGTGGAGGATATTCGATCACAACTTTTCCACGGTCATATGTTTGCTCAGCTTTCATAGAAGAGGTGCTAGCTAGTGACTTTTGTGCTTCCTTTTCAACCAACTACTTATGTGTCTTTTCTTCGAAGGCCAATTCAAGTTTTATGTAATGGAACACCTTAGTTTTTAACTCATGCTGGTACTGGAAAATAAATTTCTTCTCATCAGGAGAAGTGATCCTGCATACAACTTTTGAGAAAGCATTAGCCCCTTGGTAAATAGAATCATAAGGGTCCTTCTGATGAGTGTATGTAGTCTTCATGTGTTCTTGGGTAAAGTGGTAGGCCAAGAAAGACTTTGGGTCATGCATCCTTTTTGGGGCTTACCTAAGCTTTAGGGTAATGATTTTCTTGCCAAGAATACCTGCATGAGTGGAATTTTGTATCACTAGAGGTCTAAGGCTGAATGGGAATTTGAGCCACCCTTTCCTTTTTTCTCTAGTGAGTTTTGGAAACACTCCGTCAATAATTGTCTGGAAATATGTCTCTTCCAAAACCATTCTATCAGGCACAATTATGGGCAGAAGATGAACAGTGTTACTACCCCAGATTCTGATATATGCAAAGTATTCACCAACATACCAATCTCCCATGGTGGAGATCAACACTTTGGCTCTAGATGAGAATGTGGGAGCATCTTCTTTGAATATTTTTTGATAAATGGAACCTATGAAATGGTCACAAATGTCATAGATAAGAGGAATGAAATTGTCCTCCCACAATGTTGAGCAATAAATATCGACAGGAGGTCCAACCCTTGTCGAATTCCATCCCATGACTGGGAAAGGAAACGCTGCACATAACACATCCATCACATAGGCCGAAATATAGAATGTAGGTTTTCTGGATGCTAGAGTCTTTTGGTATTTCTCAATAGCTTCTTTCAATATGACCAATAGGATTTGAGCCTAATTGAATGATTCCCTTGTAGTGAGAATATGATTAGCAAGAGGCGCCCCTTCCGCTTTGAACATTGTACAGTTTGGCAATCCATACAACCTGCATAACATTGTTGCTAATAGAGAGAAAGGTTCCCTAAACCAAGAGATAAGATATAGTTTGCCGGGTTTAGGTAAGAAGACAATAGGGTTGTCCATCTAGGACTTAAGAATTTCTTCAAAATTGTACCTTGTCGCAGAAGTTTCAAGAAATTACTTGTTGAGCAATTGTTGAGGTGGGCTGAGGGCATAAGCTCTAGCAAACACTTATGGGAGAAAAGAGGCCAACTGGGTCTATGCTTGGTCATTAAATGAGTGGTCTTGAGGGTTAGCATGGTCGATTATCCATTTCACAACGTATGTATAAGGCATAAAGGAAGGTCTGGATGCTATGGCATGGATTTGAGACCTACTGATGTTTATGAAAGATGGCTAGTCATGTTGAATGCCTGAAAAATCATCGTTATAAAAAAGCCGAGTAAATTTTGGACCAATCTAAGTGGTAGGTTTCAGACACTCGTCCATTTGTGTCTGAGAAAATGCTAGAGTTAGGGTCTTTATTCTTTTGTTCATTAAGGGTTGTTTTAGATCTGTTATTCCTTGACATGGCTGATAGGATATGGGGTAAATTCTGATAAAATGCAGAAAAAGAATCGATTTTAACCCAAATTAAATTATTGAAATTTGACCAATGGAGGGCAAGAGATTTGAATGACTTACTGATAATTCGCTCGGAAGAAATGGATTCGTGACCTTGTAAAAATTTGCGGTAAAATATTTCGTCAAGGTAAAATTCGTAAATAGGAAATGGTAGGATAACAGTGGAAATTCAAAATATTTAAACAACTGAATTCAATGACAAAATGAATTTAGATCGTAGATTTAAAAAAGATCAACGTTTGAGATTAAATTAGGAAAGCGGGAAAGAAAATTGCAGATATAATATTTTGACAACTTTTTTTTTTTTGCAATCTGCAATCCGCATTGCAGATTGCGAAGTGAAAGTTTCTAACCAAAAATTACTTTATTGCTTCTGCAATCCGCAATCCACGTTGCAAGTTGCGGAATCACGCAAGTGCGATTTGCAATTTTATTGTAATTTTTATTTCCGATTTTCGTAATTTTATTGTGAAAAGCTTTCCGACATCCACAATTTGCATTGCGGGTTGTGGAAAAAAAATTTCAAAACTTCCAAAAAAAGGACTTCCACGGAATGCAGATTGCGGAAAAAGAATATTTGAATGAAAATAGTAAATTTTCCGCAACTCACAAAAAAAAAGAAAAAGGATTTGAAGCAAAATTTTATTAAAGTCAAAACATGAAAAGACAAAAGGATGAAAGCACCAATGAATAATACCCCAGAAGCAAGATGATAACCATAAAGATTACCTTAATGACGAGTAAATGGGATTCCCATTTTATCAGACAAAATGGGAGATGTTGTGCCAACAACAGAGACCAAATGTGATCTCTTGAATATGGAATCCTACATATATAGTTGGGCCATCTCCATGAATTCATTTTTGTAACATACATGTTTTTTTAGCAAGAGGAGAAGAAGATATTTTATAGTTGTAGAAGCAATTTGAAGACACTATAAGATAGGCATATTCCACAAAGGTTTCACACTTTCACTCACACAATTTGTCCCACAAAGGGGAGAGCAAGAATAAGCAAGCAAGCATAATTGCTCCACAATAAATCAACAATTATTCTAGTAGGTGACACCACTCTCTTGTCACTATCCCATCGGAATAAGGATTGTGGTATTTAAGAAATCATATGAGGTCACAAACCATCCCTCGTAGCCAATGTAGGATAGGATATTTTATTGTTGTTGAGGCATTGTCCAAGACACCACAAGATAGGTGTATCTCACTATTGTTTCACGCACATGCACGCATCCACGTGACACATTCCATAGAGGAGGGGAAGATTGAGCAAGAAAGCATACTCACCTTGTAACCATTAATCATAAAGATAAATGAGATTCTTTTCGTAACTGTTGAGAGTGCTTTTTATTTTATTTTTATATAACAAACCAACTTAGTTAATTTCCATCTCCCTACAAGTTCTCTTTATGTTTCCTATATGTTTCCTATATATATTTTCAAAAGGAAAAAAAAAACACACATATATGTGTGTGTAAGTCAAGGTGGTCTTGATTCCGTGCTTCATGTTTCATGTTGACTCTTAACTCTCTATAATAATGAGATTCAAGTGCTTGAATACGAAGAGACACAACTCAAGGTATCGCCTCATATACTAAATATCTAAGATTTTTGTTGTAAGGGTTGATTATAACAAAACAATTTAATAATGAATTTGGCAACATTATGTTTAACTAATTTAATATATAAATGGTATATAATTTAGGAACTAGGTTGAGGGTTTAGAACTTAGTTTCAAATAATGGATATTAGGAGCAAATGCTTAGAAAGAGTTGCTTTGTTATATTTGTTGGGAAATTTGGAAACATATGAATGGAGTTTTATTTGAAAGTAAGCCAAATAATGTTTTGAGAGTTATCCTTAATGTTGTTGGAGCTTATGTAAAAATACATAAAGAGAAGGGAAGAATACAAGGTAGAGTAACTAGAGCTCATCATTTTAATAACAACTAGCGATTAGGATTCTTTGATGGTTCTTTGCGATATGGTGTATTAAGATGTGGAGCTGGTATTTATTGAAATTGAAAGATTCATGTGTTTAAACTAAAGATGAGTTGTGGCACAAATACCAATACTCATGGTGAATTACTTGCTCTTTTGGGACTTTTATACTTTGCTTGAACCAAACACATTGTACACTTGCAAGTTTTTGAAGATTCCAAAGTGATTATTGATTGGGTTCTCCAAAAATGTCAATTACAGGTGGCTTTACTTGATGGTTGGAAGGAAAAAATTAGAAGGCTCTAGGCAAGATTCACATAGATACAATTCCAACATGTTTTTAGAGAATTCAATGGGGAATTAGATATATTTTCTAGCAAGCATTGAATATGGATGAAGGAATTATTCATTATGTGGAATTGAGTGGTTCAAATATGTCCTTTGAGGGAACTCTTTCTATATTTTGAATAAGATGTTGACGTTCAATTGGTCTTTCTTTAGGATATAGTATTAGGAGGATTGCTTCATTAGTTAGTAACTTTTTTGGAAGACAGTATCTAATTATTTTGGACTTTCTTAGTGGGGATTTTACAATACTCTTGACTGAAGCTTTTGGCATAGCATACATGATTTCTAGCTCAAATATGAGGTAGAACCAGTGTGTAGTGTTTAGTTTTCCTAAATTTTCAGTACAAGTTATAGGTCTAGCTGAAGTCTGAGAATGATTCTAGTATTTTTGGGGGGAAGTGGTGGTAAATGTTTCATCTTTGGATGCATATGAACTGATATGTATATGTTATACTATGATTATAAAGTATAGTATTTTTTTCTAGTGTGATTTTTTTTTTCAAATAATGGGTTGAAAGTGCAAAAATAAAGTTTCAAATAAATTTTACATTAATTATTTTATTAGGAGTAAGGGGAAGCAATGTCTAATTATAGAAATTAAGTGTGAGCATATTTAAGTTTTTTTAAATTAAAATTTATATTTTTAATAATGACTTTTGAAAAGTAAAAAAAAATCAAGTATAGAAAAATATTTAAAAATTTCTTAGTATTAATCATTCAATTTTTTATAAAATAATTTTAATGTTTTTAATATTTATAATTAATATATGATATTTTGATAGTTAAATTTATGATGTTTTGATGGAAAAGTATTGGTCTTATATATATCTAATATTTAAAATAAAAAAAAGTAATGCAATCTTAAAACCAATTGGATTTGATGAAACATATATAAATAATAACAATAAAAATGTAAGGATTGTATTTTTTTAAAGTAGTTTTCACCTTGAAATAGTTTTATTATTAAAATGATAAAGTTAAAAATGGCATTTATTGTTTTGTTTTAACTCTTACTTAGAGGTACCTATAAATATATAGTTGAAATGTCATGATCATGTGAAGTCAGTCCATATCTAAGAGGATAAATATCATTGGATCGAAAAAACATTATATATAAATTTTTAGTATGTGTATCGATACAATTGATAATTATCATATTATACATGGTAATAACGTTGACAACATATATGACCAAACTCCATGTGTGGAATTGGTGTTATGATATACGGTGCTTGTAGTTCAATTCCATCTGTGAGTCTCCAACATACATTCCACTTTTAAATTCTGCCAAGCTTTTTGCTACGTTCAATGATATTTATCCTCATCAAATTTATAAACATATTGTATTAAGTTATGCACAAACAAGCATCCCATATTTTATTCTAATTTTTATCTAGAATGACTCTCATATATATCTAAGTAAAATATCTTATGGACATTGCCATAGAGAATTGATTGGTTGGTAAATTTAGTGTTTTTATCTTCTCACCAATATTTAAATTTATTTTTAGATTGTCACTACTTTTTGTGCCGAGATGCGTTCTATAGTTTAGTATGAGGGAGATCCTGTAGCGTTTGTCATGAGGGAGATCTTGTAACGTTTGTCCATCTTGTAAAGTTTGTTACTAACAAAATAATAAAAAATAAAAATTTTAATTATCCGTCAAAATAAATGTCAGCCACAAAAACAACCTAATATGGGGGAGATGTTGTAACGTTCCTACCTAACAAAACAATAAAAAATTAAAAAAATTATTCTTCGAGAAAAAATGTCACGAAAACGACACAATATGGGGCAGATGTTGTAATGTTCCTACCTAACAAAATAATAAAAAATAAAAAATTGAATTATCCGCAAAAAAATGTTAGCCTTGCACATGGTTTTAAAACCATGTGCAAGGCCTCCTAAAAAACCCATGGTTTTATTGTACATGGTTTAGGAGGGCCTTGCAAATGGTTTTAAAAACATGTGCAATGCCTCTTAAACAACCCATGGTTTTATTGTACAAGGTTTAGGAGAGCCTTGCAAATGGTTTTAAGGCCATGTGCAAGGCCTCCTAAATAACCCATGGTTCTAGGAGGGCCTTGCACAAGGTTTTAAAACCATGTATGGGGGAGATGTTGTACTGTTCCTGCCTAACAAAATAAAAAACAATAAAAAATTATATGTCCACCATAAATAATATTAAATATTAATAATAAAAATATTATATGTCGACCTTAAATAAAAAGATGTGTCTTTTAGTTTGAATCAAATCAATGGTTATATATAGGACACACCACCAAAGATTGTTCCTTGAGTGCAATACTTAAGAAGAGGTTTACACCTCTAGAGATTTGATCCCTCTCGACGCTTGATAGAGACTAGGATTTGGATCTTGTAAGCACATTGTTGCAAGCAATTAGAGCTAGGTACAAATGCTTGATAAATAGATACCCTTAATCATGCCACATATATATCCATATACATAATTTTATGCATTAGAGCTTTGAATTCTACTTAGTTGAGTTGTTGCCCTAAGAGGAGTGAGGTGCTTTACAACCCAACATAGGGGATATGTTGTCACGTAACACTACATTACCAAAAATAAAAAATAATTAAAAAAATCATGTCAGCTCGTAAATAAAAAGTTAAAACCAAATGAAAAGTACTTAAAAGATTCATGTCTAATCAAATTTCTGGTGTAACTTTTTGCTAGATGTGTAAAAAAATTAAGAATAAAAAAAAAATACATTTATGGAAATTGGATCCCTCTCGGTTGATAAATATGGGTTTAAGATGGATCTATGCTGGTTAATAATAATATGCATGTGTTGTTACACTTATAAATGAGATATGCCCTTACAAAATACATGGTATTCATAATAAATAATAAAAGCAATAAAAGCAATAGTATATGTTGATCAAATATAGAAGTAAATCTAAATATATTAACAAAATGTGTATGCTTTGTTACACTGAGATGCAACCTCATCCTCTAAATAATATTTATGTAGTGGCTTCAAAAATATATATAATCTTATAACAAGTGATAATATATGTTGGTTAAATATAAATGCAAATGCAAATAAAAATACCTATATAGTTAAAGATAGAAATATAAATATTTTAACAATAACCAGAATTCTCCCAAATTTGGATGTTAGAGGGAGATCTAGCCACTTGTCCCATTATCCGTTGTGAGGATGGGATGCTTTTCCTAGCTTGAAGATAGTTGGCTCTTCGCATGTTCCAGGGGGCATCTTCAGTTTAAAGAGATCACGTACTAGGGATGATGTCAAAATTATATCCGATGCCATTATGAAGGGGAGATTGCATGCCAAAGAGATTATTGCCATTTAGATGATGATTTTGGAGGCACTTGGAAAGGTGTTTCAGGAAAATGATGAGGTTTTTCAAGTTGCATTATGCCATTATGTTGCTCGATTTTTTATATATATATTCCACAACCTACTCTAGTTCTCGTACACTTGATAATTGGTGGGAGATCCATGTCGAGTGATAAAGCTAGAGAGGATCTAGTGATAATGAGTCCACAACTCATTTGGGATGGGGGTGGCTTGATTTGGAGGCCTCGTGGAGTGATGGTGAGGCCTAGCAAGGTTATTGGAAAGGGTGTGTGTAGCCAGGCATGCACATGCCCTATGTGCAGAGGGAGATAACGAAGGCCAAGGAGGTTTACATTACTACCATTTTGGATGATACTTGGTAGTTTCTTGGGAATGTGGAGTAACATATTAAGAGAGAATAGGGTCATACAGAAGAATTTGAGGCACAAATGGAGTGGGATGTTTGCGTTTTAGATGTTAGTTCCTCAAGGACCACGGAAACCAAGCATCTCGAGTCATAAAAATGACAAGACAAATAGAGGAAAATAAAGAATAATTTTTTCACATAAGAAATCAACTAACATATTACAAAGTATCTTGACCTTAAGTATAATGCTTGAGAACTTCACAAAGATCTCTCTTTCATAAATGTTGGCTTATACAAAGCAAATCTTTGATGAAGCATTAAATCTATCACCATGATTTAAGGAATGGCACAACTATGCAAAAAGGTGGAAAAATGCAGAATCACCGTGATTTAAGGAATGGAATAACTATGCAAAAAGGTGGAAAAAATGAAGTAATAATACAATATATGGTGGTAATATGATTTCACTGTAACCCCATAAAGTTTGAATAGGATACAAGCCAAAAATATTGATTAGATGGGCACCTTAGCACTAGAAAGACAATGTTAAAAAATAGTAGAAGATATTGGAGAATTACACCAATACTATGTTAAATACTTTGATGATTCCCTTGAGGCAGGTAAAGAATGCAAGTTCCTTGTATTTAGAATAGGGGACATGTAACAAATATAAAATAAATTAGTAATTAGATTAGTTAATTATATGGAAGGATGTAACCCTTCACGCTCAAAGCCTATAAAGGCGACCCTCCTTTGTAATTATTATCATCATCTAATATATTATGATTACTCATATCCATTATTAAAATGATAGTCGGATTCGACTAACGGACAGCCGGATTCGGTTGCTCCATTTGGTATCAGAGCAGAATCAAACAATCATTTTGAATCAAGATGTTAAGGAACAATCAAACAATACAGTGCAAAATCACCAATGGAGAGGAAGTGCAAGTCTCTACACCAGAAATCTCATCCGATTCTAATACCGCCACCGATTCAGAATGAAGGATGACATTAAGGAATACTCGAACTTTGAGGACAAAGCTCCCTTAAAGGGAGTGTCAATGTAACAAATATAAAATACAATATTAATTAATTAATTAAGTTACTAGTGAAAGGGTGTAACCCTTCACTATGTTGGCTCAAGCCGTATAAAAGGCGAGCTTATTGTACATTTTATCCATCATCTAATATATTATTCATATTTCATTATTTAAAATGATAGTTGGATTCGACTACTAACGGACCAACTGGATTCGGTTGCTCCATTTGGTATCAGAGCGGATTCGCTCTTGCACTCTGAGCTCAGACTCGACTCATCAATTCCTGATTTTTTCCGCTGTTCCATTTCACCCATATCTCTCTCCGCTCAGCTGCCCTCCACTCCCACACTCCATATCACTTCACGCTCCTCCCTTTGCTCCACCTTCTCGACTCCCTTGCCATTATTTAGGGTTTCCCTCGAATATAGGACATTGTCCAAAAGCAAAAAAACGTAAAAAGAAAAAGAAAAAGAAAAGGTTAAAAAAAAGGTAAAGAATTGAAAAGAAAGAAGAAAGTTAAAAAGAAAGATAAAAGAAAAGAAAAAAGCAAAAAAACTAAATAAAGGAAAAAGAAAGTAAAAAAAAAGAAAAGTAAAACCAACACATGGTTTTGCTTTCCAACTTCAACCTAGGTTGCACCCTCCCTCATTCCATGTAGCCCTACAAACAAAAACAATATTAATAAAACAAATATTATTATAATAATATTAATATTATTATATAATATTTTAAAACTTATTAATCCACTTTTTAATAAAATATTTGAATATAATACTTATATTTATTATTGTATTTCAACACATCAATTAATTATAATAATTATTATTAATTAATTAATTATTTCAAAGACATAAGTTGTCTTTTATTCCTCCATATGTCAAAATAAACTTCCAAATACACACATTTGCATAAAAGGACCGAGGCTATGATGGAATCAAAAGACAAACTTGAGAAATTGGAGAAGGACATCAAGGCCTTCGTTGCCAACCAAGAAAAATTCAGAGAAGAAATGAAAAATAACAAGGCACTTAAGAAAGAAATCAAAGAAGATGTTGTTCTAGTACTAGGAAGAAAACTTGATGACAGAGTAGACATCATGCACGAGAAACGAAAAGAATTAGATAACGAGATGTGTGTGATGAAACAGAACATAAGCACCATGGCACAAAACTTGAGCATCATGACACAGAACCAGAATACCATGATAATGGAAATGTTACAAAAACTAAGGTCTAATACAAACCATATCAGTAACTCAGATATGTTGGACCACTATGTCAACAAAAATGAGAGTAACAAAAATGATCAAGACAATAAACAAGACAAGGAGACTAAATATAGTAGGGATGACCAAAATGCCAATAATATATTTGATAAAGATAAGCTCGACCAAGATCATAATGAGAGTCAAGCTAGTATCATTGACAATAAGGATGATCCATACAATGACAAAAGATGGATCCTACAATATGCAAAGGAATCCAAGTCAAAGGAATCAGATATTGTAGATTCATCTTCTACCTTAACTCTTCTACCACCTTGGAGAAACCTAAATGTAACACTATCAGGTGACTTCGAGTGCGAGAAGCCTCACGAAACACCACTTCTTGAGATAAATCGTAAGGATAATAAAATGGAAACATTACGTGATGACATCATGAGTATTGCAGGACAAGCAATCTCTAAAACAACGCTTGATATGGTCAGTCACAAAAATATTTCTCGTATTCATGTACATGGAAAATCGGACAACAATAATAAACATAATGGGGTACAAATTCAAGTTACAAATGAAAGGAAAATGACAAACTATTGCGTAAAGACCAAGCACATACCTAATACAAGTTCTAAAAAAAACATAAATGAAGTAATGACACTGTTTCAACACAAAACGAGAATGAAAAGACAATAATCTAAGCTTTGAGGACAAAGCTCAGGGAGTGGAAATGTAACGAATATAAAATAAATTAGTAATTAGATTAGTTAATTATATGGAAGGGTGTAACCCTTCACGCTCAAAGCCTATAAAGGCGAGCCTTCTTTGTAATTAGTATCATCATCCAATATATTATGATTACTCATATTCATTATTAAAATGATAGTCGGATTCAACTAATGGACAACTGGATTCGGTTGCTCCAGGACACATTCATGCCTTATGCATATTTGATTTCCTTGTTAAATAATTGTAATACACCATTTTGTGAAACCCTTGAAAGTGATTTTGTTAATTATTAACATTTGAATATTTGATAAATGCATATGCATTAGGATTAGTATTATCTCCTCATAATTAATTGAAGCATGAAGTATTGAGGGGGTCATGGTTCCTATAGGACCAAGAAAACTTATAAACTTATGTGACTCAATGACACACTTAAAACTTTGGAAACTTAAAAGAAATTTAAACAAGCTCAAACCTTAACTAAATGCTACGTGGCGCCTCTTTAGAAACCCTAAAGAATATTTATTAAATTAAATAAACATAAAAGAAAATGAAAACAAAAAACACACAAGTTTCCAAAGAAGAGAGACACTATTTAGTTTGCATACTCTATCACCATTGAATTGAGAATAAGACCATACATCAAAGAGCTTAATAACAAGAAATCCCTTAGAAAGAAGTGGTACAATGAATGAGAGCTAGAATTGTGTTGAGCATGGGAAGTGTTAAGACAAGAGTGTGGTATGTATACATTGAAAGAATGAGTATTGTTGGTACACCTGGAACCATTAAGAGGATGGTAATTGTTTCTTGATCGGTGGACAACAGAGACATAGAATCCCTAAATTCGTTGTCATGAGTACCGGCAGGTGCAAGGAAGATATTTATATTGGGTGTGTCCTCTATCTTAGGACTAAGTGTGGAACCGAAACCTTGGAAGTCTAGTCCTATACGAACCATGACTCATCTCAAGGGTGATTGACAACAGATAGAGATTTTAAGCATCTCTTCCTATCTGTGGTTGGGTGGTTCATGGATCTATCCAACCAATTTTCTAGAATAAATTATAGATAAGTGAATATGTTTTTGTACTATATTTAATAAAGTTAGTGGATTATTTTTTGTTTGCAATCCAATAATGGACTAGTTATGTTCCCTAGCGATGACTATAGATATGCATGCTAGAATATTGATAACTATAGAATGATCTAAAATGCAATACTCTGGCAATAACTGGAGATATATATATTACAACTTTATGATTTTCTTGTTATGGGAAAATAATTATGAAACATAAAATTATTGAAGTATTTTACATAATTACTATTGTATCTAAGAGACCTGTTAATAGTTCTTGTTTAAAGATAGCAGAGTGTATATACATTGTTCTTGCAGTGTAAAAGAAAACAAAGAACTATAGGTTATGAATACAGTAAATATACATGATATAGGTCTAAATTATATTTTTACAAAGTAAAAACAAACATGACTAAGAGACATGTAACAACCATTGAGTACAATATTTCTTTTATTTATAAAAAAATTTATTACTAGCAGAAATGGATGAATCTTTACAAAGCCCTTATAACACTACAAGGAAAAGGCCCTAGTGGAGGTTATAGTAGAAGCCACTGAAAAAAGATCCCAAATCTTTGTTTATAGTAGAGGTATCTAGTGGAGGCGAGGGGGAGGAGGTTTTAAAATGGTTCTTTTAAAAATGTCAAACATACCGGTGATGTTTGAGAGTGAACACACCGGTGCATAGAAAATACTAAGTGTGAATTCACTGGTGCAGAGAAAATATTAAAGCACAAATTAGTTAATGCCCTTTCGATATGAAGAAAATGTTTTATATAAAAAAATAGCAATGATTGTGCGTTCACCATATGAAACACATCGCTTTGGTTAAAGAATTAATGCACCGATGTGGATAAAATATTAAAAAATCGATGCGTTGATTCCCTTTTGATATGGAAACAATTTTGTTATATTAAAAAATGGCAATGACGGTGTGTTCCCCACATTGAACGCCCTGATGCATAAATAAATGTAACACACTGTATATGGACCAAAAACCCATAGGCAAGGAATAATACCTTTTTTAAAACAAAATAGTATAAACGGTGTGCTAGATACTTTGATATGCACTGGTGTGTTATGTGTATTGCAACACCTAAACATGTAAAATTTAAAAAAAAAGGTGTAAATTTTTTTTAATATTTTTCTACAAAAATGGTGCATTTATATACAATTACAGCATCGACGCATGCCACATGCCTACGCATCGGCTATGAGATAAATTAAAAATGATTTGAGTTTAATTTAAAATGTCGAGGCCAACTTTTTCATACTCTTCTCTTAGATAACGGTTCCTTTGTATACTTACAATGCACTAGCGCGCCAACTAAAAGAACGGGTTGGTGCATCATGGTATCAGGCGCACCAAAGAAGGGTTAAATAAAAAAAATATCGGTCGAACTATTCACTTTTACCATATACAGTGCTTTTGATCTCTCAAGCATCAGTGCCACCTTTTCCTCCCTAAAGCGCCCTACCATCGGTGCTCTTCTTATTTGCATTTCTCATGTCCATAGTCATGTCCATGTTTTTTAAATTTTGCTCAACAGTGGGAAACCATACCTCCTCGACGAGAAAAAGGCCATTTAATCTCTTTCTTTTCTTCTAATCTCTTGGAACTTCATTTTTTGGACTACGTGGAAACCATGCCTCTTCGACGAGAAAATTTCTAGCTAGTCTCTTTCTTTTCTTCTAACTTTAACTTTTAGCAGATTAAAATCTGAAATTAAGCTTGAATTTTCACTTTTTTTTTTTAAATTGCATTGGGCATTTGCCTACTTTGAATCACACTGTAACTCGGTGCACATTGTAAAATTATAGTGTGCATTGACATAACGATGCAATGATGGGAAATGAATGTAGCGCACCGTCGAACGGTGCTATATATAGTATAACACAAAGTTCCATTTAATTTTAAATTTTACATAAAAAATGGTGGTTTGATTTCTATCAATGCACCAACACATTCAGTGCCTCGCACTGAAGCTGATGCACTCAACACCTATAAATGTACCACCACATTCAAATTAAAAAAAATTATATAACAATCTGGTGCCTTCATGGTATACAATGCACCGGTCCATTTAATTTAAAATTATAAATCACAACACGTTGATTGTGAAAATCTTATTCACATCAATATCAAGGAGCTAAGAGAATACTCACAACTCAAGAATTTCATAAATTATGCAGAAAACAGTGAAAAAGAACAATATTAACACATAGGAATGGTGCCAATAACTGAATTTTATATTACTGTCCAACATGTAAATATGTTTGGAACATGATTATAATATACTAGGTGAAAATCGTCAGCCTTTAGAGGCAAATTGGAGGCATACATGTGGCATCCTTAGATTGGACCTCAAACCCCCCAAGGTGGACCAATGAGCTCCCAAACCACCTCAAACAGTCACAAATGGCCATGTGAATGTGGGTGAAGCATGCTAGGAAATAATTAAGGGTATTCTAGGCGTGATGGAGTGCATGGGTGAGTGGGAGTGGCTCTATGCAACATTTAATGGTCCAAAAGAGTAAAATATACTCAAATGCAATGAATGGGCGCCTCTGGTCAAACCAGTTCCCTATTTTAAGGAGTGGGAGCGCCCCAAGGACAAAACTATCATTAATGAGGGTGCATGAGTCTCCTAAATGATCACATGTGGGTGCTTGGGTGCATTAATGATTCCAAAACCCCCAAATACCTCAGTAGACCAACATAACCAAGGTTTGGACCATACAACATGAGTCAAAAACAAATGAACGTGTGTCCTAGGTGGTATGTGACCATGGTACTAGGTGTTATGATGCTCTAACACCCACCCTTAATCCTGACTTAGTGTAACCACATCAAAAATTGAGGCATTGGCAACTAAGGATCAAGTCACCTCTTACAAAAAACGTATTTGTCTATATAACCAAGGTAAGAAGGAAAACCACATGGGAACAAAACCTCCCCTCTAAAATGGACATGGAACAAAATTTGAAAGTGAATATCAGTCATCACTATGTGTCACCCACTCCAAGGTGTGACCTTAGATAGGCAAATTTATTCTCTATGAAGATTTTGGTGAAGATGCCAGCTATTTTCTTTGTAGATGGGCAATACTGCAATGATATCACCTGCTCATGCACTAAGCTACGGATGGAGTGCATGACTATCTCAATGTGCTTGGTCCTTTGTCTCTATACTGGATCGATGGATATCTTGACTAAACTTTGATTGTCACACCAAATGACAGTGTGTGAATCAAATGCAAAACCAAGTTCTCCAAGAATGCCCTGCAACCACACACATTATGTAGCTGCATTCACTACTCCTCTGTACTCGGCCTCAGCTGATGAAAAGGATATATTGTGTTGTTTCTTACTTAACCAGCATATGGGACCATGTGGAAGCATGAATACATAACCTGAAGTGGAATTGTTGTCAATGGAATCTCCAGCCCAATTAGAATCAGTAAATCCAAGTAGTTGTAGTGGAGAACTAGCAACATAGTGTATCCCAAAGTGTTTGGTTCCTTGCACATAATGTAAGATCGTTTTAGAATCCTTCCAATGGATCTCATGAGGCTCTTTTATATACCTTGCAACAACACCTACTGCATAATCCAAATCAGGTCGAGAGTGTGTGAGATACAACAAGCTCCCAACTAGTTGTTTGTACATTGAGGTATCCACCAATGGAGATGGACCAAAATCACCTACTTTAACTCCTGGAAGGAAGGGACACTTGACTGCCTTACATTCATACATTTTTAACTTCAATAACATGTCTTCAACATACTTTGATTGGTTCACATTAATACCTGCATTAGATTGCTCAATCTCCAAGCCAAGAAATTGTTTCAACAATCCAAGGCCAGTCATTGAAAACACATTGTGCAATGAAGACTTAATTGAACTTATATCAGCAATGCAACTTGCAATGATCAAAATATCATCAACATACAGTACTATTATCTGTACTTTAATCATCTAAATGATTCAAATATACATTAGGATCAGATTTGCATCTTTCGAAGCCTAGTGATAGGATAAAGTCATCCATCTTGGCATACCAAGCCCTAGGGGCTTGCTTGAGGCCATAAAGAGACTTATTCAACTTGAAAACAAGTGAAGGATCATGAATGAAACCTTCAGTATGCTGCATTTAAATATCCTCATGAAGGTCTCCATGAAGAAAAACACTCTTCACATCCATGTGGCGCACCTCCAATCGCTTAGATACAACAATGAACAAAACTAGCCTGATAGAGTCCATCTTTGCATGCGACGCAAATGTCTCTGTATAGTCCACTCCATGGACTTGAGAGAAGCCTTTGGAAACTATCCTGGCCTTATACTTCATATATGAAGAATTAGCAACCATTTTGGTCCTATAAACCCACTTACATTGCACTAGTTTCCTCTCAGAAGGTAGAGGAACTAATTCTCAAGTTTCATTTTCTTGCAAAGACTTGAACTCTTCTTGCATGGTTGGTTTCCATCTTGGATCATCTGATGTTTACTCATATGAGTGAGTATCACATACAACCATCATGAAGCACCTATATGAAATATTCAAATCACAAGTAGAGAAAGTATTGTGAAATTGAAATCTAGTCTTCCTAGAGTCTAGTGGATCACCAACAAGATCACCAACTTCTTGTATGGTTTTCTCAACCCACTTTGGCCTTACGGGTGAGTCATGATCTGCATGCATGTCATCATATTCATCTTCACTATTAGAATCAGAAAAATCTAATAGAGAATCATCACTTACATCATCATTGAGTGGAGGATGTGAGCAATCCCCCTTGACTAGTTCAATCTCTTGCATGGGCTCTTCTTTGAACTGTAAAATTCACTCAATGAAATTTTTCTGAGATGAGGGATCAAAGAGTTTGTAGTCCTTTATATATTCAACATATCCAACCATTATGGACTCCTTTATTTGAGGTTGCAAGGACTTTCTCTTCTCCGAAGGAATTCTTTCCCAAGCCTTTGAGCCAAAAACCCTGAAATGAGAAACATTGGGATTGTGACCACTCCAAGCCTCAAATGGAATTTTCTCTTCCAATGCTTTGTGTGGAAATATGTTCTCAACATATGCAACACAATTTATGGCTTCATACCATAGATTAGGAGACAAATACTTATCCTCCAACATGCATGTGGCCATCTCCTTCAATGCTCTATTCTTGCGCTCTGCCACAACATTTTGTTGAGGTGTGTAAGACACAAAATGTTGCATTTGAATGCCATTTTCCTCACATAGTTGTTGTAGGTTGTTGTTAACATATTCCTTGCCATTATTAGTCCTCAATACCTTGATATTATTCCCACTCAAGTTCTCAACCAAAGCCTTGAAAAGTTTGAAGATATCAAACACTTCATAGTTTTGCTTGAGAAAATACACCCAACAATACCTTGAGAAATCATCTATGAATGTTAAGACATACTGTGGAGAACCTCCTATAATGAACAATCAAAATGCACAATATAACAGAAATATTGGAGCACAAAAGAGATTTTATTGATCGCGGGCCACTTCAAGGGGGAAACCTCCTTTGAGCAAGCTCAATACAAAATAACTCTTCGATGATTTCATTAGACTCAACACATACTTATATACTAAGTCTAATCTAAACAACTATTACCCCCCATGAATGTGGGATAATGCAACATAATAACTAGACAACCTAACAAATATTACTTACTCCCCATGAATGTGGAATAATACAACATACTGACGGGACGACTTACAAAGCATATGCGTCTGATAAAACATACCAACAAAATAAAGAGGAAGGTTGACACAGGTTCTTAACATCCCCTCCCTCTTAAAAAAAAACTTTGTCCTCAAAGCTTTAGATATGGAAACTGTTGCTGAAGCTGAAGGAGCGGTTCCCATGTAGCATCCTCTGGTTGCATGTTGTGCCACTAAATTAAGACCTCTGTGATGGACCAAGAGAGAAGCTGACAAGTGCGCTTATTGAGGATGGCCCTCGGATCCGAAATGATGGATCCTTCATTATCCCATTCTGGTAAAATAATTTGTTCGTTGATGTTGGTGCCAATCACTTGATGAATGCAAGAAGAAGGAGGAAGTGCCAATTTATAAGCAACAGACCCAATCTTTTGAAGAACTATATATGGACTAGAGATCTTTGGAGCGAGCGTTTGATTCCCTTTGAGTTTCAAGGAGGATTGATTGTAAGGTTGCAGACGAAGAAAAACCATGTCATCGACTTGAAAAGTGGGCTCAGAACGGTGTTGATCGGCTTGGTGCTTCATGCTGGTTCTGGCCATGTGAATATTGTCCTGCAGAATGTGAAGAATCTGATGTCGGTTTTGAAGAACCATGTCAACTGCCTGAACTGGTGAATTGCTGGGGGTTTATGGAAGGATTACTGGAGGTGTGTGATAATAAAATGCTTCATATGGAGTCATTTGAGATGCAGTATGGTAGGAAGTATTGTACCACCATTCAGCGAGAGGGAGCCAATTTTCCCACAGATGTTGTTCTTCAGAGGTGAAACAACGAAGATACGTTTCCCAATAGTTGTTGATGACTTCATTCAGACCATGTATTGGTGGGTGATAAACTGAACTCATATTCAGTTTGGTGTCAGTAAGGAGAAAATGACTTGTGAAAGTTGTGTTGCGCTCTAAGACAATGGAAGAAGGGATTCCATGAAGAAGAAATATCTTGTCCATGAAAATTTGTGTGATTGAGGAGGTGGTATATGGAGGGCTGAGAGCACAAAAATGATGATATTTGGAGAGTCGATCAACCACAACCAAGATTACGATCTTCCCTCCATATTTAGGGAGCCCTTGAATGAAATCCATCGAAATATATGTCCAAATCCTTATAGGGATGGGAAAAGGTTCGAGCAATCCTGAAAGGAGTGTAGTTTCACCTTGGTGGCGTTGACAAGGAGCACATTCGGAAACCTTCTATTGAATTTCTCGTTGCATTCCCTTCCAAAATAAATGACATCGTGCCCTCTCATATGTTTTCATGAACCTAAAGTGCCCTGCCGATGGAGAAGCATGGAGTTCATAAAATATCGCGTGTTTAATATCTGTGCTCTGGGGAAGCACCAGACGACCCTTATATCTCAGAGAAAAGCCATCCCAAGAGAAATGTGGTACCACAGAAGGGTTACTGGCCAACAATTGGATGATTTCAGATAATGAGGAGTCATTGACATAGCCTTGCTGAACAGAGTGTAACCAAGTTGGAATAGGCATAGCAATAGCCGAAAGAGAGACATGGACATCAAATGTGCGGGAAAGAGTATCCACCACAAGATTTTCCTTAGCCTTCTTGTAATTGATCTCATAGTCATAACCCCTGAGTTTGCTAACCCATTTCTGTTGTTTTGGGGATGAGACCCGTTGTTCTAGGAAATATTTCAGACTTTGGTGATTAGTCTTGATGTAGCAAGGATTCCCTAAGAGGTATGGCCACCACTTATGTAATGCGTGCAAAATAGTCATCATTTCCTTCTCATATGTGGAGGTGGATAAATTCTTTCAAGGAAGGGATTTACCGGTGAATGCCATGGGATGTTCATCTTGAAAGAGGACAACACCAAGTCCATTCCCGCAAGCATCACTCTCAAGAGTGAAGGGCTTGGAAAAATTAGGCATCTGAAGGGTGCATCGGAATGAAAGATCCAAGGGAGTATTAGAGACTACAGAAGGTTACATCTGAATGAAATGGAGCTAACTGATGACACCAAGTGAATTCTTCTTAAGGATCGTTTCCATGCAATGTGAACTGATGATGCTAAGAGACCCTGGTTGTAAGCCATTAAATGTGTGTTTTTTCCCATTGACTAAAAAATGCATCCACAGTTCAGCAAAATCCCATAAGATGAGTCCAAGTGTGCGTAACCATTGAGTGCCCGAAATCACAGAACAACCTCCTAGGGGTACGACAAACATGTTAGAGTGCAAGTTATAATCTCCACTAGAGATACACACACTGCAACACTTTCCTTTACAAGGTAAGGTGCTCCCATTGGCAACCATGAATTTAAAGCTAGAGAAAGGATAGACAAAACAATCAACTTGTTTAGCAATCTGAGGGTCAATAGGCGGCTGTGGAATGTCGACCTTATCGTCTACTGGATCCTGAGCAGCATCACAAATTTCAAGTGCAGGCGGAGAAGCCACATCCAAGAAATAGGGCTTTTGTTCAGTACATTGATGTCCCCGGGTGAATTTATCATCACAATTATAACAAAGTCCTTTTTCCCTATGTTCCCGCATCTCGGCTTCAGACAAATGCTTGATAGGAGTGGTTCTAGGAGTCAGAGGGATTGGATGTCTTTGGGGAACCATATTTCTAAATGGAACAAAAGTGGATTTGAGGCGTTGCTGAGCCCTAATCTTGTCCTCCGCCAACTTAGCCAACCCTAGGATTTCCATCATTGTGTTCGGACAGAACGTTGTAACGTCAGATCGGATTGTATCCTTAAGACCACTGATAAAACAACTCCTATAGAATGCATTAGAAAAACCTTCTGTGTGCTTGACTAAGTTCTCAAATTCTGTCTAATACTCTCTCACAGTGCTAGTCTAGCGAAGTTTGTGTTAACTTTTCATATGCTTAGCTAAGACATCAGTATTTCATTTCATTTTTCATAACAAAATCATATAAATAGGATCACTAAAAGATAGACAAGCACAACCATACAAAAGGAACACAAAGATTTATCCTGGGAAAACCCTAAAGGAAAAAACCCAGCAAAAGCTTCCTCAATATAGATGCCCCAAAAAGATAAAAGATAAAACCAGCAAGGAAATCAAAGCCTGATCCTCCTCCTTCTTCAGCTACTTCTCTTCTCCACTAATGCGCTACACAAGTGAGAGTGTGTGTGTCTACAAATGAGGAGCACTACACCTCTATTTATATTCATCCATTCACTTAAGTTAACTCATTTGACATGTAGGATCAAGTTAAATCATGTAGGCTCGAGTTACACATGTAGGCTCAAGTAACCACACTGGGGTGCTGATGACCCACCTTTACAATTAGAGGGGACTACCTCATGACTCTTATTAGTTCTTCCGATTAGGAGCATCGGGGTACAATGTAATACAAGTGGTTCTCCTGGTAGGACCATCGGGGACCACAAAAAGATACATATAGAATATTCTTCGAAGTTACAATATTTTAACAGTTTGGTGAGTGCTCCTGTGAATTCATCAAAACCACTAGGGCCAAATCGGTTCAAAAGGAGTTGGAAAAAATCTATCCATTGGGGCTCTTCATGATCCTTTATGTACCAACAGAACCTTTGAAGGGCTTCACGTTCCAAATGAAATGATGCAAGTGGGACTTTGGTGACATCAAAAGTGTTATGCATATTAAAGTATTGTTCTGCCTTGTGTATTCATCCACTTGGATCATCACCATTGAAGCGAGGGAATTCAATCTTCAGCCCACGAAAGTGGCTAGAAGCAGAGAACGCAATACCTGCAGAGGACTCAGGCTATTTCCGGTTGCTCATGGCTAAATACTGAAGATGGAGGTCGAGAAATTTATGATCCAGATCTTTGAGTTTGGTCTTAAGGGCGACAAGTTCGTCTTCCATTTGTCTATTTGCTCCTACACGGGTGAACCATAAGCAAGATTTTTTTTTTCTTTGGAAATGGGTGGAAAAACAAAAATAGAGAGGGTTTTAGAAAAACAAAATTTTGAGTTGGGAAAAACGCAAGTGGGTAACTAGGTTGTGGACACTTTCTGAGGGACAAAGAAACAAAAAATGTCAATTTCAGAACCGGGGTGAAAGAAGGAGATGGAAGTTTGGGCTTTGGGAAGTGGACTTGGGAGACGGTCCTTAATGAATGAAATATGTAAAATGGAATGACAGGGGTTACAGTGAATTTTCAAGGGAAATGGAGCTAAATCAAGGAATATATGGCTGAAAAACATTTAAAAAAAATTCCTGAAGAAATGATCTGTGGCGGTGCTAGAAAGCTGTGCTTTATCAACTTGAATTGGAGTAAATGATCTGTGAAAAGTCTGGAATTCTGCGTGTTATCAACTGTAAATAGATATGGACCCCAGGTATATTTGGTTCCTAATAGTTGAAAGGTAGTCACTCAGCCACCAAGGCTGTCTCAGGCTTGAGTATTGGGGCAGCACCCCTCACTTCACAGCGCAGGTAAAACTGTTAACCGCTTGGCCAAAAATGACAGATCTTTGGTTTTCCTCATGGATGGAAATCTAGTAAATCTAGTGGGGGTCATTGCCCTTTTCGCTTGGCAGGTCCTCTCAATGGCCAGCTACTTCGGGGTTCTTGTGGTACTCCTCACAATGAGTTTAAGGGCTATGCCCAAATACTTCCCACAGTTAAGCGGATAGGGTTTATTCCCTGATTCGAATGAAAAATACAGTTGCAAGAAGAAGAACTACTGTAATAATCACAGTGCCAGAAAAAATGTGGCAGAAATTCCACCCAATGCTCAAAAACCCGTAATTAGAGCTAGGGTTTTGAGATGAAAACTTTTAAAATGAGCATAACCCGATCTATATTGCTCAGAATCGCTATTATAACATGTTTCTGGAACTGGAACAACCACTCTGCTTCTATCCATGATATCGGAATAGAAATCTAGGCACTCGGTCAAAATATTTTCGCTCTGCAATTTCCGCGGCCGTCACCGAAATTCTGAAAAATTGCTGATTTTAAATCCGTGATATCTCCACTTTTAGAACTCCAAATAAGATGATTGTTTTTTTGAAACTGTGTATTTTTGAAAGAGGAATTCAGATATGCAACTTATTTTTCTTGAATTTGCACAGAAAGTTTCAAAAATGGATGTGAAAGTCGCCACCCAATTTTCCCCCTTTTTTTTTCAAAAAAAAAATTCCCCACTTATGCCAAGGAAAGTGCTCTGATACCAGATGTGGAGAACCTCCTGCAATGAACAATCAAAATGCATGATATAACAAAAATATTGGAGCACAAAATATATTTTATTGATTGCGGACCACTTCGAGGGGGCAACCTATTTTATTGATCGCGGGCCACTTCGAGGGGGCAACCTCATTTGAGCAAGCTCAATACAAAATAACTCTTCGATGCTTTCATTAGACTCAACACATACTTATATACTAAGTCTAATCTAAACAACTATTACCCCCCATGAATGTGGGATAATGCAACATAATAACTAGACAACTTAACAACTATTACTTACTCCCCATGAATGTAGGATAAAACAACATACTGATGGGACGACTTACAAAGCATATGCGTCCGATAAAACATATTGACAAAATAAAGAGGAGGGTTGACACGGGTTCTTAACACATACCTTGAGTTTCCATAAGAGGGTGTGGGAAGAGGTCCTATCATAACTAAATGGATCAAATCAAGCACTTGGACAACCCTTCTTTCCTTCCCCTTGTCATACTTGCGCTCTGCATGCTTCCCAACAATACATCCCTTGCATGTGCCTTTGGAAAACTTGATGCTTGGAAGCCCTTCAACCATGTTTTCTTTGCTCAATGCTTGAAGATATATGTAGTTGAGGTGTCCAAACCTCTCATTCCATAGCTTGTTAATCTCATTGGCATGTGACAAGAGCGCATTCCCTTGAGATTAAAGAAGAAAGTGTGAAAACTTGTACATCCTTGACTCATGATCTACAATACCCACTGCAACAACTTGGCTTGTAGAAAATTTTGATATTTCCACATATTCTTGAGTAAATGTTATTCTCTTGGTCGAACCTGTATGTGTCATTTGATAGATAGAGAGTAGGTTTGTTGCAATATCAGGAACATACAACACATTGTTGAAGTACCCATTGTCAAGGTTGATCCTGCTAATCCCTTTGGCTGGGATATCGGAGTCATCACCCATGAGGATGGATGGCCCACTGTATGGATGTAGGGATGAGAAGGAGTCTTGTATAGAAGCCATGTGCCTTGAAGCACATGAATCTATGATGAAGGAGGAAGAGCCAAAAGATCCAGCAACCAATGCATGGAATCTATCCTCGTTTTCTGAATTCTAACCTCGCTCTTTCTTTCTTGCACCTTCTGGCAGGGGGGTGTTGTTATTCTCAAGGAGTTACACGATCATGTCAATGGTTTTCTTCACACATGCACTCTCTGGATGCCAAAATTTATGACAATAAGTGCATTTTGTCTTCTCTTGCTTCTTCGTCTCTTTGTCCTTGCTAGGATTTGAACCCCCATCAAAATATTTGGGATTCTCGTGCTTCTTCTTCTCTTGCTGCTTCAAATATTTGGATTTCTTATTTCCTTTGGCTTGATTCAAAACAACTACAACAAGGGATTGATCCTTGGTGGATTTGATGGTACCCATAGTGAACCAATTTTTCTTGTTCCCGAGTCAAAGAATCCATGAAGTCTACAAGGGTAGGCATTCTCCAATTTCGAACCGTCAGCTTGCCTAAGTGGAATGTCAAGACAAACATTGAATACTTAGGGTTGATATTTGAAAGAATGGACAAGTTCAGTTGCTCTTCCTTCTTTTCATTGCCACACTATTTCAGCTGAAGCACCAAGGATTTTAACTTGGTGAAGAAATCCTGGATCGTCTCAAAGTGAGTTGGAATCAATGTGATCAACTTATTTTCGAGTTGGTGTCCTCTCATCTCACCAGTCTTTCCAAACAATGACTCGAGATTGAGCCATACCTTGTTGGGTGTTGTCATACTGTTTACATCAAATAAAAAATCCCACAAAATACTAAGATAAAGCATCGTAAATGCTTCATCCAATCTGTTGAAATACTTGGATTTTTCCACAGCAGAGTTGGGCTTGTTCTCAGTCCCCATGGTTACTCTGTAGAGACCTTTTGACCTCAACTGGATCACCGTTTCGGCTTTCCATTCAAAATAATTGAATGGGGTAAGCAAGGCATGATTCTGCTCCATTTATGCTTGCGCACCGAGTGACAAAGACATTGGATCAACCTGCAATGCGAACACTCGAATTTTTCTAGAGGAGACCCTAGATAGCAACTCAAACTCTCTGAATTTGATTTGCAGCTCTAAAGAACTCTGATACCATGTGAAAATCTGATTCACAGCAAGATCTAGGAGCTACGAGAATCCTCACAACTGAAGAATTTCACAAATTATGCAGAAAACAGTGAAAAAGAGCAATATTAACACATATGAATGGTGCCAATAACTGAAGTTTCTAGTATTGTCTAACATGTAAATATGTCTAGAACATGATTATAATACAATAGGTGAAAATCGTTAGACTTTGGAAGGAGGTCCTTCTTCTTTTCCTTTTCCCAACAAATCTCCTTTGGTCTAAGCTTGTTCAGTTTAAAAACCAAACTTTGCATCGAATTCAGGTGGGTCAAAGCATCCAAATAAATTTGGCCCGAAGTCTCAACAACCAAATCATTAAAGGCATCATCCAAAAGCAATGTGGGGTTGAACTTGAAGGGGTAAGAACAAAAAATTCTATCAAAATCCAACTACAGAACCATTATTTTGTGATCAGAAAACCCAGAGGAATAAGACCAAGAGTGGTCCCTTCCCAGCGTATCACATAGCGTTTCCGCCATGAAAAAAAGGTCAAGTCGCTTAGCAATGCCCACACCCCCCCACCTTCATTTTGACCAAGTTGGTGTTAAGACCGCAAGGACTGCATCAATCAAATTCGCTTCACCAAAAACCGACTCAAAGTACTTTGCAAGAGGATCAAGAATATGACCAGACCCCCAAACCTCATCTGGTGACAAGGTGAAATTGAAATCACTAGCAATAATAAAACCCGAAGCCGATAACAAACCAAAAATTCTAATTTGATTCCAATGCTGCTTCCTGTTGAAATAGGGCCCATAGACATATATAATATGAGATGAAGAATTCAAACCTTTAACTTTCCCTGCAAGCAATATACCTACACACACAGAAAAATCTTTAAGATCGGCTACCAAGGAATTCCATGCCACCAAAGTTCCCAACGCATCACAAACACTAACCCTCCCTCCAACTGAATCGCAACTTCAAAAAATAATCACAAGCACAAGATCCTGAAATCAAAATTTCTTGTAACAAGGACAATATCCGGGCTTAAACAAATCAAGAAGTCTATTAAGAGCATATCTCTTTGGGCCAGTGCCAAGGCATCTAACGTTAAAGGAAATGGTATACATGACCATATCCTATCATTATAGCATAAATCATTTAACACAGATGTAGAAAAATAATATAATAATATTTATTGCCTGCCGCTTAGCCCTATAGTAGTCCAGATATGAAAACTAAAGTCATGATCGTGTAAGTTTTCATTTGGAAATTACAATATATGAATTAAACATTAAACCAAATCAATTTTTAAGTTCAAGATATTACGTGGCAAGTAAAAGAGACTTTGGAATAATTACATTAGTTTTTTTTTCATGTAGTCGTATGGCTAATATTCATTGTGATGTAGTGGGTAATTATTAGTATATGGCTTTAGGACTAGAATTTGGGAGAGACCTGGTAGGACTAGCAAAGCCATGGACGGGTGCTCTGAGAACCAGCGACGACTAGCGGGACCGTCATGAACCATTTCAGTTTGCATTCTTGTTCTCAAAGACGCCATGATCCTATTTGCCTTCTAGTATTGCAACAACCTACTTGACACTGTAGCAGATGTCTTGAACTTGTAGCACCCTTATTCTCCATTACTATTGTTCCCTTCGGTTGACCAGTCCGCTATGTGTTTCCTTTTCATAGTGAACTCACAGCTGAGTATCTCTTCCTTTTGGACATGATGGCATTGGTTGATTAGAAGCCCACCGTCTCATTTTTGATAGACTGAAGCCCTCGACATAGTCATCCGGTTATCGTGATACTGTCTCCCATGATTCATTGTTTCCCTTGACTCCCTCGGGATCTTGGATTTGGGGGATAATCATTTAAGAAGGTCGGTGAGTAGCATTTTTTAATAGTAGTCACTACTTGCATCTAGGATGGGTGGAGGGGTCCGCACCAATCCTCGCGAGAAGGTTACTTTCTTGCAATTTGTGCCTCCTGGAGATATCCGACTGGGTCAGGAAACCAAAGTCTCAGGATGTATGTCGGAATAGGTCGGACACATCCCCTCAGCATCACATAAAGGGCCTTCTCTCAGACCTCAGATCAGGCATGGAGACCATCCACTTACATTCATCAGACTAGAGAAGGTTAAGGGCTCTTGCCCTATGTGCGTCTTTGGAAAAGATGTCACAATGGATACAGTGGAGGCACTATCTAAGAGGGCCCTAGTGGGGCACTTTGAATTTATCTCTTTGTCTCGAGCCGAAATCCTGGACTGGATCAGGGTTGTTTGGAAGCCCATCATTAAATCCATCCCTCAATTTCTTTTGGTAGTTAATCGATGGATCATTTTCCAGTTCATGTCAGAAGAGGATAGGGACATCATTGAACACCAGTTCTGGGTTATAGGACATGGCTCACTTGTTCTTTGGCATTGGCATGTCGATTTTGACCCTCAAACTGAAAGGATCACCAAGAGGCATCTATGGGTAATCCTCCCTGACTTCCCGGTCCATTGTTGGAACATCAAAGGCTTTATGGGCATTGCTGAAGCACTTGGTCAATTCATTCTGATGGAGGATGATCAGTTGATGGGTTTCGAAAGAGTTTCCCCTCTAGTGCTCGTGGAAATGTATGTCAAAGAGGGTTTTCCTGCTAAGGTCGAAGTTTTCTGGGATGTCGGGACCTTCATTCATCAACTGGATTACTAACGATTACCTTTCAGATGTCACAAATGTAGAGTTACACGGAATCTTAAAGCATCTTGTCTGGGTCCTCTCCCACATCTCAATGAGAGGATACCTGATCCTGAGCCTTCCACTGACATGGCTTAGGATCTTAGCTTCCCTCTTCCTTTGGGTAAAGACTCAGCCATCTCCTTCATAGGTAAGTTTACTGCCTCAGTACCACTTCTGCTTAACTTTATTTATGTTGTTGACATTCTTGAAGCCCTTGTGGTTTTAGAAAATGGTGCAGCTTTGACTAGACCCCCATCTTTAGACGACCAGGGGGCTCTATGGACTCCTCCCATAGGATCCTTTGCTGATTGTGATGAACCACTGGCGCCATCACTCGTTACTGCCACTAGCCCTCACACTCTTTCCTCCATTTCCCCCTTTCACTCTGATTCCATTCATGTTTTGACTTCCTTACATGGGCCCCCTCCCCTCAACGACTCTGAATATCCACCTTTGACCTTCACCACTTTGTACCCTCCCGCTACAGTACCTGCCATCTCCCATTCACTTCTGAACTCTTCTCTCCCACTGGACTTCAACATCTCTTCTTCCCCATTAAATGACCAGCTTGAGCCTTCCGAGGATGTTTTGAGGTCGCATATGTGTTTGGATCACTACGATCCTCTCCCTTCCCACACAGCGGAGGGACTTTGCTCCCCGGATGTTAAACATATTTCCTCAATCAGATCAGTCAATGTAACTATTTGGAAAGGCAAGGGACACACGAAGGGTCATGACAACTGTAAAAATATAAAGGACTCCATCAGGGCATCTTCCAGTGATCACCATGTGGCTAGATCTCTTATCGGGGATGGGACTTTTTTGGAAGCCACCTTTACTGATGACATTACTAAACGGGCTCTTAGAGAGGCGGCCCTTTCGAGGGGTTTACAATGATTTGTTCCTCTTTCAATGTCAGAGGGATTTGCAGCAGTCCAAAGATAGCTGCACTGAAGAGGCATATCGACCTCCATCATGTTGACATTCTTCTCCTCCAGGAAACGATGCTTGATGCATCCTCGTCCTGTGATTTCTTTCTCAAAATCAAACCAGACTGGAGGGTGACCGACTTGAATTCTACTGGTCTATCAGGGGGCATCATGGCAACCTAGAATCCATCTGTGGTAGACTTTAAGCCTTTTTCTATTAGTGAGGGCATATTACTCTCGGGTCGTATTAATGGTTTCGATCAACAGGTGAACATTCTTAATATTTACGCTCCTTGTCGATAAAGGAAGAGGTTTTGGGACCATTTGTCTGCGAGAGGGTGTCTATCACTTCCCAACTTAATTCTTGCCGAGGACCTCAACTTCACTCTGTCTCCTAGTGAAGTTTGGGGAACAGGCAGGCCATTGGACACGCTTACTGGTTACTTTACTGATCTATTCGATGGAGCCTATCTGGTCGATATCATCCCCGGGATTCTCGGTCCTACATGGTCGAATGGACGTTCCGGTAATGAGGGGATTGCCAAATGCCTTGATAGATTCTTCATGGAAAATAGTCTTTGCGGATCCATTGGTAAGTTCAGATCATGGTCTTGATCTACTGGATTCTCTGATCATAGAGCGATCTACTTGCAAATCGATTTTGACAACACCTTTCACTCTTACCCTTTCAAGTTCAACTCTTCCTGGTTGAGTGATCTGAGGTTCAATCAGCTTATTCTTGGGCATTGGGACTTATTGTCTTGTCATGTGCCGGCTCGGGCGAGTTCTCTGGAGGGGTTTATCTGGATTCTAAATCAGTCAAAGAGGGAGGTCATTGTGTGGGAGAAGGATAAAAAAAAATCCCAGGCCGTTGATTTGCTCCGTATCGAGACTCAACTTCAGAATCTCACAGAGACGGTCGATGCGGAATACTTCTCTGAAAATAGAAATTCAATCATTGTTGCTCTAGAGTCTGAGAAGCAATCTCTCTTACTGCACAAGAAGGAATCTATCAGACTTCAGAGCAGGTCCATCTGGCTTAAAGATGGCGACTCTAATAATAAATATTTCCATCAATTTTCCAACAAGAGACATATGACCAATGCCTTATGGGAGGCCACTGATGTGAATGCAGTAGTGGTATATGATACTCCATCCATTCAAAGGTCTGCTAGAAGCCATTTCCAAGTAGCTTATAATATACACGAAGACATTTGCATTACCAAGCAACTTGAGGTGGTCAAGCATTACCCTCAATTTTTTGATCACGCTAATTGTGTCAGACTGGCAGAACCTATCACTGAAGATTTAGTATTGAAAACCCTCAAGCGTTTTAAAAGGGACAAAAGCTTGGGACCTGACGAATGGACAGTCGAATTCTATATTCATTTCTTTGACATTTTAGGGAGCTGGCTGACTAAGGCTGTGGAAGACTCGAGGATGTCAGGGTTATTACCCGAGGCATTAAATCAAACCTTCATCACTCTTATTCCTAAAAAGGACAAGCCATTTGGTTTCAATGATTACAGGCCCATAGCCTTATGCAATCTGCTTTACCAACTTATTACAAAGATAATTGCTAATCGGATGAAGCCCACTCTTAGTAAGGTCATCTCGGAGGAGCAGTTTGGCTTTCTACCTGGAAGGCAGATCCTTGACGTTGTTGGCATCCTTCAGGAATGTTTGAATTCAATCAAGAAGAACAACCTTGGCGACTGTCTCCTCAAATTAGATTTGGAAAAGGCATATGGCAGGCTAGAATGGACCTTTCTACGTCTTGTCCTCCTCCAGATTGGCTTGCCTTTTGAATTTACTAGATGGATAATGATGTGCATTACCTCTGCATCATTTTCCATCCTGGTTAATGGATCCCCGAATACTTTCTTCAGGAGCGGTCGCAGAATCAGACAAGGATGCCCCTTATCATCCTTTCTTTTCATCTTGTCCATGGAAGGGCTTTGTCATCTCTTCACCAAGGCTAGGTCAGATGGCTATATTCAAGGGGTGAAAATAGCTTGTGGACTAACACTTTCCCTCATCATTTTTGTTGACAACATCATTATACTTGGTAAGGGATCAGAAGCTGAATGGAGTTTGATCAAAGACATCCTATATCTATGCTGCTCTACGACTGGCCTGGCTATCAGCTCCCGAAAATCATACTTTCGACATTACTGTCACAATGATCAGTTGTCTTCTATCATTGCCAACCTCCTTAATGTCCAGTCTGATAGTATTGATGAAGGGCTGATATACTTGGGCTATTACCTGAAGCCCAATAACTACAAGAAATCGGATTGGAACTGGATTATAAGTAAGATACATCGTAAACCTGAGGGTTGGTCATCACGATGGATTTCCCTAGGAGGCCGACTCACTCTTGTTAAGATTGTTTTACAGAGTGTTCATGTTTATTGGCTATCTCTGTTGAGATTTCCTACAAGAGTTATAAGCAACATTCAAAGGACTATCTTCACCTATCTGTGGCGTGGCAAGGATAATTTGCATAAATATCATCTCGTCAGCTGGGATATACTCTCCACTCCATGCAACCACGGAGGCTAGGGCATCAAGGATTTCACTGCTTTCAATTCCTCACTCTGCGCAAAGAGCCTCTACTGGGTCTTCGGGATGACGGAATTTGGGGTAAAGTCATCAAGAGCAAATACCTCCACAGGCTGGCTATCGAATATTGGTTCAAAACTGGCAACATCCACCGCGGAAATTGTTCATTGGTCTGGCGTATTCTGGCGAGCACCCTCCCATTTATCGCCCCTTCTCTCTCTTGGCAGGTAGGCCGAGGCTCACAAATATTCCTTAGCATAGATCCAATCATGGGGGTGGACACTTACATTCTATCAGATGCGCTGATCAAACATCTTCACAACAGGAACATTTTTGGACTCTCTCATATCTTTCTGCAGCATGGGCACAGATTCCCCTGTTGGAGCAACGCGGGCAATCTCGACCTCAGGGGCAATTTAGCCACGGAGTGGACATCTTACATCTCGGCACTGATTGCTGCGGGAATATATATGAACAAGGAGGCCAACCAAATAGTCTGGATTGGAAATCCTTGGAATGGATATGTTACTGCAAAATCTATGTATTACTATCTCACTGCCCGTCAGAAACCAATTCCACAGGCGTCTGTGCTTAAACAATTATGGAGTGGTCGTTTACCAACTAAGTTGATATGCTTTTCCTGGTTATGCATTATGCATAAAATATTAACAAGGGACAGCCTGCAGAAGCGTGGCCATTTTGGCCCTGGCTGGTGTAGTCTTTGTTCAAATAACCTAGAAACCGCAAACCATATTTTCGGTGAGTGTGCTTTCTTTCAGGCAGTTTAGGCTAATATTTTCTCTTTTCTTTCAGCCTCTGCTACCTGGGAGCAGCAGAATATTTTCGATAATTTCACCTCCATATCAGATTGCAAGCCCTTCCATATCGATGTTCCGATAGCCATTCTTTGGTCGGTATGGAGAATGCAGAATATCATCACCTTTCAGAATGGGAAACCTGACCGTAATATTACAGTCTCGACCATCATAAGATGGCTTCACTCATATGATGTTTTGAAACAAGCTCAGCACATCAAGAGAACTATATCCATACAGACATATCAACATGGTATTGTGGCCTTTTTTTATGGTGGCCAGCAGGGAGGTGTATGTGGTGCCGACATGCTGATCAGAAAAGATAAGAACTTGCATTTCAGACTCAAGCTAAGCATTGGCTCTGGAACAAATACCAAAGCTGAGCTTATTGCTTTATGGGGCTTACTCCACTTCACTAAAATTAAAGTTATTCTGCCAGTCACAGTGTATGGTGACTCTAAAGTTATTGTGGACTGGGCAAGAGGGTACCACGATATTCATTCTATCCAGCTTCTCCATTGGATAAGAAGAACCAAAGACCTAATCGAGCATTTTCAGCACAGATCTTTCTGCCATATATTTCGAGAATTGAACTCCGAAGCGGACGATCTTTCTAAGCAAGCCATCAAAGAAGGTATGGAATCCCTCCATTGGGCCATTTTTGACAGAGCAACATGTCTCGAGCAAGGGACATTAAGCATTAGCTAGCTGGAATAAGAATATATGAATCTATAATACAAGTTTTGAAGGTTAATCTTTGATTACAAAAAAACAGTATACGGTTCCCTTCGACATTAATATTAAGGGTTATGAAAAATATGTTCCTTTGTCTCCCCGTGATCGGCATGTAAGACACAACTTTTCTAATAAAATAAAGTTGTTTTTCTGTGTGAAAAAAAAATTAATTTTTAATAATAAAATATAGGTGAAGTATAATCATTATAATTATCATTAATACTCAGTAGATGGGTACATATAGTAACTCATTATTTTTTTTCAAAAAATATTTTTAAAATTAAATTTTTTAAGTAAATAAATTTAATATTTTTAAATTTATAAACCAAACATAAAATAAAACTTATATTTTAAAAAATTTTAAAAATAAATTTTTATTTATAAAATATTTAGTTTAATATATTTATTTTAAAAAATTATACAAAACTTTATAAGAATATATTAATTCAATGACTTAATTAAGAGTCACAAGCATTTCGCTGTAAAGCAATTGATGATGATGATGATGATGGTTTACGTCCACTCAGACCAAACTTTGGTCTATCGGACCCAAAGAAATGCATTATTTAGTTTGTTTTAAAATTGTATTTCTATGCTCAAAGAGCTTGGAGAGAAGCATCCCCAACTCCTATAATTTTGACAAGTTAAAAGGCTAGGAAGGTCGGAATTGCAACAGAGATTGTGAAACTGAGATCTAATGTGGGTGTACGCAAGGCAATCTAAGAGGAAGGGTTTTTCATCCTCAATGTTCATATTCTCACAGAGATGGAAGATCCTTTCTACCCATGGTGTTTTAGGAACTGCCCAACGACCAGTTTCACTATGAAGCTCATGAGAGTTCGTTCTTATCTTGGCTATATTGATTTTTTTCTTTGAGCTAGTTAAAACTGAGAGATACTTTTGATCTTCTAGAGTAGGGTTGATGACCTCCTTATCGTATCTTAATTTTCTTTTATCCTCTAAATCTTTTTCACACCACATTTTCTCAATTACAACATACCTATCATGGCAGGTATAAAAAGATTGTAAATTATAATATAAGATATTATAATTAAAAAAATATAAAAAATAACAAACACTTTACTAATCAACCACGTGATAGTTAATAATTACTCCCCTCACCCGAAAAGAAAGGATAAAACTGGGGAAAAAAAGGTGTATGAGAAAAACCGGGTAATATTTTATTTAACCCACACGGTTTAGTAATAAGTATATCGAGGAATGAAAGAAAAGGAGCATATGCTTTAGGTAGGAGTGGAAAGGCATATGCATGAGCAGAAGATTGGTCATTGGACCTATCGTTTTCTCCCACTTGGGGGTCGTTTTGTTCTCATTAAGTCTGTATTGTGTGTAGTGTCGGTGTACTGGTTCTCGCTTATGAGAATCCCCAGTGCCATACTGCAAAGCCTTAAGGGACTGATGGCAAACTATTTGTGGGGAGGATACACGTCTCGAAAGGGTTTGCACTGGGCTAAGTGGGAGCTTTTATCCCAGCCATATGAGATGGGGGATGGAACATTAAAGGTCTTTGTGGTTTTAATGATGTACTGAGGGTAAAAAGTATGTGGAAGGCTATCACAGGCAATGGACTTTGGAATCATGTTTTGATGGTTAAATATGTAAGGAAGCGCTCAATTTCTGAATGGCTAAGATTGGAATCTCACTTTGTACAAAACACCTCCATTATATGGAATGGCTTCCTTAGGATACTCGGGTGGATTTGTAAGTCGTTATGCTGGAAGGTTGGCACAGGGAATGCGATGAAGATTGGCATTGACCCACTGGTTGGGATAGAGGATTTGTCCATATTGTCGAGGGGGTTGATATGCTATTTACATGATTATGGGATTGTCACCATGAACCAGATTTATTTGCCCATTTATATTAAAAATTTTAATTCGCTTTGGATGTCTGCGGATGATCTGGATTTGGGTGGACATTGGAAGGTGGAGTGGGAGACTTACACGGCTGCAATTGGCTCCTTGGGCTTGACACTATCCAAAAGTCTTGATACCTTTCACTGGTCTTATAACAAATCAGATAGTCAAGTCACGACTCATCTTGCATATCTTTACATTGCAGAATCCTCTTGGGATTGCAACCATTGCTGGCACTGGTCGGATCTTTGGAAGGGTCAGTGGTTGACTAAAATTAAATGTTTCTCTTGGCTCTGTATTAGTAATTGGATCAACACTTGGGACAATTTGATGAAGAAGGGATGGTCTGGACCAAATTGTTGTCTTCTGTGCCGACGGGATGGAGAATCTGTGCAACATATGTTCGTGGATTGTGGTTTCGGGAAGGAAGTCCATAGAAGGTTGTTTATGCTCCTGGGCATTGTACATTGTTGTGTGGCAGTTGATTTGTTGGATATGTTAGCGGACTGGATAAAATATGGAAAGGACCATTGCTACTTACTTTTTTTCTGTAACTAGATCATTTGGTTGTGTAGGAATGATTTGATCTTCAACGGGTAATATCCAACAACACAGCACGCGGTTCTCAGGGTTATGGAATTGGTCGAGAGTTACCCAGTAAAGCATCGAAAAGTTAAACGTGGGGTAATTGGATCGGGACCTTAGATTCATGCGCCTACGGGCTTTTTTTATGGCGCTGCATCTAAACAAATTGGTGGAGCGGGTGTAGTACTATACATTGACAAAGACCATTTCTTTCTGATCCGGTTGGGATGTGGTAACAATACCAACTCCAAAGCCAAGTTATTGGCCATTTATGGATTACTATATGTGGCAAATATTATGGGACTACATGAACTCCGGGTATATGGAGACTCAAAGATGGTTGTAGATTGGATTAGTGGAAGAAACAAGCTATGTGTGCTCAATCTCGATTATTGGTGCAACCGTATTGATATCTTAGTTGGGGGCTTTATGTTTTTCAGCTGTCAGCATATATACCGAGAACATAACCACTTGGCGGACAATCTATCCAAAAAGGTATTGGATCTTAATGTTGGTTACCTTATTGTGCAAGAATTTGAGGGTGGTGCACAATGTCATGAAACTTCTGTCAACCTTTTTTCTAATTAGGCTGGTTTTGTAGTTGAAATATTCACTATTTTGACGATTTACTAGCGGCCTATGCTGATTGTCTATGTTGGTTTTGTTGGATTGTGACATTGTTGTTTTGTTGACTATTGTATATAACGACCTACCATAAAGCAGATATGTAATGGATGTTATTTTCCACCAGCCTATATCAGGTCCTTTGATAAATAAAAAAGATTGAACTTTTTTCATGCTGAAAACAAAAGGAGTGGAAAGGTATTCAAAGCTAAAACATAACGAATTTATGGGAGGCTTAGTTACCGCGCAATTCCATTTATGTAACTGAGTTTACTTTTTACTTCTGTTAATAAAATATTATATATGTGTAATTAAATAGTAATGCACGTAATTAATTAAAGTGTATGCAAGATTAGACTGGTTAAAAATAGGTAATAAATTATATGTGAGGTTTCGTAAGGTGTTTTGTTGGGTGTCTTTGATTTAGATTTTTCGTGAATTTAATGGGGGATGCGGACCTTCTTTTTGGTCATGAGTATGGGACTTGGAGGGTCTCCTCTTCTTTCAATTTTGGTGTTTCAGTTTGTTGTTTTTATCGGGTAGTTTGGGGATTTTTTTTTGAATGATTTGGCCTCTTCTTTGTTTGTTTTTTCTTAGCTTTGGTTTGGATCTTCCTTCAAGTGGGGTGGTTGGCTTCGCTGGTTCTCTTTGTGGTCTTTTGGGCATCACTTCTCTCAGACTTTGACGTTCTCTTTGCGGGTTGGTTTGGTCCCCGTCTTTCTTGGTGGCTTTTATGATGGGTTGGTTTGTCCATTGTCTCCTATTTTTTCTACTTTGCCTAGGTGGTTGGTTCTTTGGTGTTTGGTTTTGTGGCTCTCTTTTGGGTATGAGTTGGACCCTTTGTTTTTCTCTAATAGTAGTTGCTACTACTTGCCTTCATGTAAATATACTTTTATTAATAAAGTATAGTTTTCTTCTTTTCTGGAAAAAAAAGGTGGGAGTCCAAATAAGCCAATAATTAAAGTGCATGTAGAATTAGATTGGTTAAAAATAGGTAATAAATTATATGTCAATGCTTTGTAAGGTGAGAGTCCAAGCTAACCAATATTTTTTATTTTTTATTTTTATTTTCATTTTAACAACAATAACATGAAAATTGTCAAATCAACATCTTATCATACTTGAAATCAATGAAATAAAAGTTAAATGATTTACTAAAACTAGCACATCCACATAATTTGTGGTTGGATCACTCCCATAGGGATCAAATGGTCGAGAGATAACAATGAAATGGAAGAGAGTTTGGAATTTTTTTTATCCCTCATATTATTATCGTTAAATGGGTTCAACTATGAGTTATCCATGCCTACCTACATGTCATGCATTTTCTTGTTATCCATTTATCAATTATATATATATCACATTCTTCTCTGTTGGCTATCCATTCATTAGTGATGAGTTATCCATGCATCGCTAGGAGTTATCATTAGTGATGAGTTATCCATGCATCGCTAGGAGTTATCCATTCATCAATTACCAATTATTTTTTATATTATTATTTGTATATAATTGTTTATTTCGAATTTTGAACTAGTGCCATAAAATCAATCTTGAGAGTACACTTGTCTTATCTTTATCCATAGATGAAAAAACATAGGTTGTAGTTGACCCCAAATCTCAAATAAAAACACCTAACAACATAAATATTAAAAAATTTAATTTTAAAATTTTAAAATTTAACTTTAAAAAAATTAATTTAATTTATTATTTTTAATTTAAAATAAAAACCAAATCAGTTACAATATTATCTGCTTACAATTACTATAAATATTATCTACATATAACACTAATAA
This sequence comes from Pseudotsuga menziesii, assembly GCA_001517045.1. Classification (NCBI taxonomy): domain Eukaryota; kingdom Viridiplantae; phylum Streptophyta; class Pinopsida; order Pinales; family Pinaceae; genus Pseudotsuga; species Pseudotsuga menziesii. Next base: position 137,977 of record LPNX011121167.1, on the reverse strand, counting down.
AAAACATTATATTTTGTTAATTCATTAGTGAAAAGTTATTAAACTAAATAAAGTTATATATAATGCTATCAAAACGAAACGAAGACAACTGAAATTTAAACATAAAAAGTAACACAACTAAATTTGAAATCTGGTTAATCATCGATATCATTTTATATTATAATTTTACAAATTCTTTTAAAGTCAATTTTACCATGAGTTTCGCAATGATAATCAACAACATGACATGTATAAAAAAAACATTTTGATGATCCAAAATAAAATTGACAAGTTACTACATGAGTGTTATAAATAAAATATGGTAATTAATAATACGATAATACTAGTACACTTTATTAATAATAGTTTAGTATAATGATGGTTAATAGGATAGTTTTAATATTAAAAAAAGTTATTAATAAAGTTAAGTATTATTAGATATATCGTTATTTGTAAAAAAATTAATCAATTTAGGATTTAAATTTAATGTTATTTATTTAAATACAAATAAAAATAATCATTTCACATATCTATACCAATACAAATAAATAGAACTTATATTTTAAAAAAATTAAAATTAATTTATAATATTTATAATATTTATTTTTCACTTCACTTTACAAATAAGACAAGATTTGATTGCCATGTCTTGAAAAGGTAAGGACTAACATCTTCAAATAAGACAAGGGCCTTACTACAACCCATTACTTGACTTCAAGTAAAGGTCAACACGGTATCGAAATGTAGGTAAGACTCTCGTTTTGCACATGGTAGTTATTTTAAATTTTAAATTATGTATCTAAATGTAGGTCAATGCTTAGTTGAGTTTTCAGGCTAACATTTTGAAATTACCTTTTTTATATGGAAATATGCACACGAAATCTAGCAATACCTTTTCACATTAGTGGATGGTACTTCCCTATATTAGTGAATGGTAGAGGTGGTAAACCGTCGGTCATCTTCACAGAAGGCCTAACCCCAGAGGACATTTAAGTGAGAATATATGGGTATTATATAACACATGGGAATAGTGATGATAATTTGTAGTATGAGAATCTATGTGTGAAATTAGTATTATGATTTATGGTGATTGTGGTATAGGTGCTCCATATAATGTATATTTTAGACAATATTTTGTTTTATTTAATGTTGTTTAATTTTATTGAATTTGTGATTTGTGTATAAATAAATGGATTAAATTTTATTTTATGTTTTTTGATTTTAAGTTCAAAGAGGTTAGATTTATTGGTGAGGAATGAAGAGTATTTTATTAGTGATCATGTTTAATTTTTATGAGAGCATCTCGAGATAGTGGACAGACTTGTGAGGCTTGCATTGCACTCTTGCACACATTTTAATGGGTCAAAACCCACCCTTTTTGTAATTCTTATGACATGCCACTAATCATTATAGGTACAAATATACTTTTTGTGTAAGGAGGTTGGATCCACACATGAAGAATATGGACTTTTTCACATCAAGGTTTAATTCCCATGAGGGAATCCAACCCCTAAGGTTTCCATGAGGGAACTAAGAGTTAGTGGTCAATGTTTGAGGCTTGCATTGCACTCCCTACAACCACATAAGTGGCTCAAAGCCCACCCTCTTATCATTTTTGAGATTGGATAGTAAGTGTTACAACTACAACCAAAATTTTAGTTGGTTGTGATGTGGTCAATCAATAAATCAATGGGAGTTTTTCATGACTTACCCAGGTTCAATTCTCCAAGTGAGGGTGCCTTTGGTATCTGAAACTGAGAATCCTCGGATTGAAATGTACTAGGAGTGATAATCCATCAACTCCAAATCTTGAAAGTTGGGCCTCTCGAGATTGATTTTATGACAGTCGTTTAAAATTCGAAATAAACAACTATAAAAAATAAGTGGTAGCTACCTGATGAATGGATAACTTGTAGCAATGCATGGATAACTCATAGGTGATGAATGTATAAGAATGTGATATATATATCATTTTTTATGTTATCCATTTATCAAGTTAATATATATATATTACTTCATAGTTGATAAATGGATAACATAAATAGTTGATAAATGGATAACATAAAAAATGTCAGTGATAACATGTACCTCGGCATGGATAACTCACACAAACAAACAAAAAAATTCCAAAGTGTCTTCCATTCCATATATATATATTAACTCATAGTTGATAAATAGATAACATAAAGAATGTTAGTGATAACATGTACCTCGACATAGATAACTCACACTTGAACGTGTCTAAATAAAAAAATAGAAAAAATAAAAATAAAAAAATTCAAAATATCTTCCATTCCAGAACTATCTCTTAACCGTTTGATATCTATTGAAGTGATCTAACCACAAACTATATGAGTGTACTAGTAAATAAGTAAAAATAAATAAAATAGATAGCATGGAATCTAAAACCCCAAGATGCAAGACAATCACTATTTACTCCTACTATAATTTTAAAGTCCACTTTTAAGCAATCAGATATTTCCACGTAAAGTCCACTATTAACCAATCAGATATTTCCACGTATCAGTGCCGCAATGCAAGAGACCACTGTCATCTAGATTTCTTGAGCAGCCTACGACGAAAGAGAATTAATCAGCCACGTCATCTCACATGGACGATACGTCGCCCTTTGCTTTTGCTTTCTTACGTTCTCAGCATTTTCCGAATGCAAATTGTGCCCAGTAAAATATATCTCATGGAGATAGATTCCCGCGGCGTTTAATTTCGGTTTTGTTTATGTTAGACAAGTAGAATGGAAGAGGTCTCGAGTTCGAGTCTCTGTTCGTCATGGAAATAGATTCCCGTGGAGTTTAAGTTCGGTTTTGTTTATGTTAGACAAGTAGAATGGAGGAGGTCTCGAGTTCGAGTCTCTGTTCGTCATGGAGATAGATTCCCGCGGAGTTTAAGTTCGGTTTTGCTTATGTTAGACAAGTAGAATGCAATAGGTCTTGAGTTCGAGTCTCTGTTCGTCAGTTTATCTCGTGCAAGTAATGTTAATGTTGCCTGGCGAGGAAGACATCCAAGGCTTCGTAGTTGTTTGCAAAACCCTCGCAAAATCGCTTCTTAAGCTAGAAATTTAACCACGGCCTAAGGCTGGACGGCTGAATTTTCTTTTTACAAATTCTGGGTTTTCAGGTAAGAAATGGGGTTAACTGGTATCACTCGCTGGTTGTGGCCTCACCGGGAATCGAACCCCCTACCTGGACCCTCTGCTTCTTTCCCAGCGAAACTCCCTGGGAAGTCTGCTTCGAAGCCGAAATCTCCCGAGCAGCCAAGCTCCTGGAAAGCTACAGTGAGACATGGCCGCAAGCGCTTAAGCAAAGACAACAAGCAGCGAGTAGACGATGGGTTCGTGGTGGTCGAGGAGGGAGCAGACTGGACTTCTTGTTCTGATTCCGAATCGGACTGGTCTATTGGGTGGTACGAGCCTCTTTCTCCAGGATTCACCGATGACAGATTCGCGGTTCTGGTCCCCTGCTACAAGGGAACCCTCTCCTCATTTCAGCCGATCGAAGCGCGCGCCAAACAGAATGAGAAAACACGCATTAAGTCTCATTCTTCGTCGAAGGGTAGGTTTGCGGCTCGAGTCTCTGAATTATGGAATTTGATTTAATGTTGTTAGCCATAAAATTATGAAAATGTTTTTTCGGTTTTTGTTTTGACAATCAGGGGTTTTATCTGTTGTGCAGATAGCCATAAAGTAGAGAAGTGGTTGGCCTTTCGGAAGTCGTAATAAAAAAATGGAGCATTTGGCAAGATATTGAAATCGAAGGACAATATTTTCACTGCATTATTTTTTGGGGGTTCTCTGCAGATATTTTGAATTTCACTTCATTATTTTTTGGGGTTCTCTGTAGATATTTTGAATTTCACTGCATTATTTTTTGGGGATTCTCGGTAGATATTTTGAATTAACCTAATATTATTCTTACCAAGTTAAATCTGGGATTCTAGATTTTTGTATTTCGGGAGGATGTGCTACTTTTGTGTATACAATCACTGGGAAAGGACAATTATTTATGTACAGGGAAATTACAGATAATTTGGTGTTGTGTGGTTATGAAATTCATGGGTGAAAGCCTTCAATTGGCTGTTGATTATTTTATGTGTTTTGTGAATAGCGAAATTGATTTATTTGGGCAAAATTTCAATGGAAAAATTCTGATTGTATATAACACTATACTGTGCCTAATTTGTACAAAAGCTAATCAGCATGTTTAATATGTATATATACAGCTCTGAATGTTCTGAGGGGAGGTTTGTGTTTGCAATTAGCTTGTTATTCGTACCTATAACCATTTTGTGAGTGTCATTTATGAACAGCGATTAGTGTTTTGTGAGTGAATGATTTTATGAATAGAGATTTGTACTTTCTTAAAAGTGATTCTGATAGTGTGTTTATTAGTGAATTTTAATTTTTATTGTAAAGGATATTGTTTGAAATAGAATTCTTAAGTTCATATTAAAATTTTGTTTTTTTATTTGGTCTTTTTGTTTTGTAGTGTACAGTCACTTTTCAAAGAAAGTGATTTGTTTCGTATTGTAGCTCTTATTCTGGTTTTGTTTGTGAAGGTGATATTGGCTCAGAATACATGAACTTTGTCCAATCCTCTGATAACTTCCACTGAACCCATTCATTGCTACGTATCATGTTCAGTTTTCCTCATTCTTTCAGAGGATTACTTTTATAAATATCCAGTGAATTCCTCGAATAAAAAAGCCTTATTTGATTTGCAATTTTATTTCGAATGCTAACTGGCTAATCCACTCGATTGTTGGTTTACAATGCATGAATATAGGTCCTTCCCAATCGAAACAGAGAAGGGCAAGAGGTATAAACGAACCACAGTGATGTATATTGCATACCAGTTTACATCATGATATGTTCTATGGAGAAATTTTCCTGAAATACAAAGATACAACACAGTAATCAACTTTTTCAAATACTAATAGCCAAGACATGAAAGATGTTGGTATGAATCAATGTCAGAAAATCTCAGTGGCATAACATAGTAGTTATAATGGAAGTCTTCAATTGCATCCTATTTGGCCAACAATCTGGAGGTATACTATAAATTCCTGCAGGTCTGAGGAGTATTTAACCATCAATTAAGTGAAGCGATTTATGGACATGCATCACTGTCACACAAGCTATCCAAGGGATGGTGGGAAGAAAGGGAAAACCTTCACGTCAAATTATTTCAATACTCATCCCATTGTTAACTTTGAAAGCTATAGTTCAAGATGGTGGGAAGAAGTAAAAACCTTCATGTCAAAATCACTGAAAATTTATCCCATTGTTAACTTGAAAGCTCTAGGTCAACATGTTTTGGTCCTCGTGAGTAGATTATACAAAGAAAATGATGTCTCAAGTAAATGCAACTTGGGTCCCACTGCTATATCAACTCCTCATCGAAAGATGATGTGAGCAGTAGAGAGTGAACCATCCATTTTCACTACAACCATTTATGAGCCTTTTGCCTTTGCCTCTTACCATGAACCTGAACGTGTAAGGTTGTTCTAGTGATTTAGGGATCGGGACGGAGCTGCGGGAGTGATGGTTGAAACCCTAGGATGGTGAACGGGTGCAGGTAAGCCTTTCGTGATCTTATGTTCCATTTTCCTGCCACTTTGTCTCCTGTGGTCTTTGTTGGTGTCTGTGGTCACTCATGGGCATGACCCTCGTTCTTTGTGGGGGTTTGTCGACGTGGTTTCGGGGTGTGGTGTCATGTTTTTGTTTTGTTGAGGTTCTCTGGGGTGTTGTGGAGAGTGGTGTTTTCTATGTTATTTCACTGGAATCCAGTCTGTCCCTCTGACGGACCTAGTACCAACCAGTATAAAAAGTGGGAAGCTTGGGTGTCTTGCTGGGGTGTTTTTTGGGTGACTACCTCTCCCCTTTCGGGCGGTTTTTGGCGTTTTGGGTGGTTTGGGGACTGGTATTCCCGTATGTCTGTCGAAGTTCTGGTCGGGTTTCGCACTAACCCACATGAGAGGTTCTCCTACGTTAAGCCGGTTTCTTCCACTGCAGATACGGTTCCGCAGCATGTGAGTCATGTCTCTGTGCATGGTAGGATTCCAGACAACTGTCAGCATTTGTGGACTGACCTGAGGGCGGACAAGGGTTTCAGGTCATTGGGTTTTACGAAGCCTCGTACCGTTTCACATATCAACTTTGAAGAAGTTAAAGGTGGACGTCCGTTGTGTGTTCTCGGTAAATATGTGACGATGGACATGGTGGAATCTCTATCCCAGAGGGCCCTGGTGGGTAAGTTCGAATACGTTAAGCTCAGTTGGTCGGTCATTTTGCCCTGGATTCATGAGGTTTGGAAGCCTTTAATCTGTTCAATTCCTCAGGTTATCCTTCTGGCTAATGGGTGGATTATTCTTCAGTTCTTGTCTGAGGAAGACAAACAGGTTATTGAGGGCCATTTCTGGGTTATCGGTCAAGGGTCCTTAGTTTTGAGCCGATGGAATGTGGGGCTTGATCCTTGCCATGAGAAACTGGTTAAGAGGCATCTTTGGGTGATTATGCTTGACTTTCCTGTGCACTGTTGGCATTTGAAGGGATTGATGGGGATAATTAACGCTCTTGGCAAGCTTATTCTAATGGAAGATGACCAGCTTCTAGGTTTTGAACGTGTTTCACCTAGGGTTTTGGTGGAATTGGAGGTGGCTAAGGGATTACCTTCGGAGTTAGAATTTATCTGGGAAGGCGATTCGCTTGTCCAAAGACTGGATTATTGGCGCATCCCCTTTCGATGTCACTGATGCAGGGCTACTAGGCATTCGAAGGACAAATGTTCGGGCGGTTATGAACCTAAGTCTTTTGTTGTGGAGCCAATGGATATCTCTAAGGCTTCTCTGGAATGGAGCGTCTCTTGCGGTTACGCCTGCCACTTGACAATGACTCGACATTCTCCTTTGTGGGTAAGTTCTCACAGTTTGTCCCCTTGCTCCTTAATTTAATATCTGTGGTGGATATCCTTAATTCTTTGGATGTGCTGGATGCGGGAGGGGGTGTGGAGGACTTTCCTCTTGGTTCCGGGGTTGGGGAGGGTTGGGGTGAAGGCTCACTAGAGGATGAACTGGTCTCTGGTGGAAATACAGTCTGTGAGGTTTCTCTCGAGCTTATGCCGATTATTCTTGCCTCAAACCCTAACTCTCTCTCTCTCTGTGGAGTTCTGGAGAAATCTACCTTTACGGATTTGGACTTCCCTCCCTTAAGTCATGTTCCTCGTCCCCCTTTGGATATCGCTCTTTCATCCTCGACTCTTTCAGAGGCCTCTTTGGATAAGGGTTTGCTAGAGTCTCCTTCTAAGACTACTTCTCCGCCTTGGGTAGTCCATTCTCCCCTTCCTATTTTCTCTACGGAGGAGACCCCGAGTCCTAACTTTTTCCCTATTTCCTTGATTTGGGCCGCTAATGTTTCTATTCGCAAACGTAGGCATTCAAAGAAGGGGAAGGAGAGTTGTAAGAATGTTAAGGATTCCATCCGGGTTTCCACTTGCATGAACCCTCGAGTTTGTTCTTTGTCTAAGAGGGGTCTTTCTATGTCTTTTGGTTCTAGTCCTACGGTTTCTCCTTGAGCTTTTAGAGATTTGGCCTTGATTGAGGTTTTAGAATGATTTTTACTTCCTCCAATGTGAGAGGGATATGCAGTGGCCCCAAAAGCACTGCTTTAAAGAGACTTATTGATCTTCATAATTCAGATATTGTTTTGCTTCAAGAAACGATGATCTTGACCCATTGCGCGTGTGATTTCTTTTGAAAATTAAACCCGGTTGGAGGGTCAGTGCTTTAGATGCTGCTGGTCTTTCTAGTGGTACCATGGAGTCGTGGAACTTCTTAGCGGCTGATTTGAAATCCTTTTCCACTTGTGCAGGTATTTTGCTTTCATGTTTTCGTAAGGGTCTTGATTTTCCTATTAACATTATTAACAGGTCCATCTAGCCGGCTACGAGGTCTTATTTCCAATACCTTTATTCTATTCAAGGGGGTTTGTGCATCTCTAAACAACTTCAAGTTTTTTCAAATTATCCTCAATTTTTTGAGAAAGCGGATTGTGATCAAATTGGGGGTGTTATTTCTCAGGTTGAGGTTTTAGAAACTCTTAAGTGCTTCAAGAAAGATAAAATCTTGGGTCCAGACGGGTGGACTGTGGAATGTTTTCTACATTTTTTTGACCCACTGGGGAATGATGTGGTCGAGGCTGTTGAGGACACTAAAAGAGATGGCTTGGTTCTGGATTCAGTGAATACTACTTACGTTACTCTCATACCAAAGGTGGAAAAGCCGGACAATTTCAATGAGTATAGGCCTATTTCTCTCTATAATTTGTTGTATAAAGTTGTATCAAAGATTATTGCAGAGAGATTGAAACTAGTTCTAGGGCGGTCTGTGTCTGCCGAACAATTTGGTTTTCTCTCGAGTCGCCAAATCTTGGATGCGGTTGGGATAGAGAAGGAAATATTACACTCGATGAAGATCAAGAAGCTCAATGCTTTTATTCTTAAGTTGGATTTGGAAAAGGCTTATGACAAGATGGACTAGTCTTTCTTAGTCCTTAGTCTTTATGCAAGTTGGTCTTTCTCTGGATATTATGAACCGGATTATGTCCTATGTTACTTCATCTAGTTTTTCTATTTTAATTAATGGTTCCTAGACATCTTTCAATTAAAAGTTCTCGAGGTATCAGACAATGATGTCCTTTATCGACTTATCTATTTATCATGGTTATTGAAGGGCTCAACAGACTTTTTTTGAAGGCCAAGGCAGATGGGATGATTAAGGGGGTCAAGGTTTCGAGTGGGTTTTTCTTTACTCATATTTTATTTGTTGATGGTGTTTTGATCTTTGGAGACAGATCTTTTTATGAGTGGGCTTTTATTAAGGAATTGTTAACTACTTTCAGTTTTGCCTCGGGTTTGTCTATCAGTTTGCATAAGTCTTGCTTTAGTTTTAATTGCAGTGAGGAGTCCTTATCGGATCAGATTCATAGTTTTCTCAAGATGACACATATTGATATTGGCTTGAAGTATCTGGGATATTTTCTCAAACCTGACCGTTATAAGAAGAAGGACTGGAAATGGATTTTAGTGAAAATCGAAAGGAAATTGGATAGCTGGACCTCAAGATCGTTGTCTCTTGGAGGGCACTTAATGCTTATTACTTCGGCTCTCCAATGCGTTCATGTTTATTGGTTTTCTCTACTCCATATTCCGGAAGGGGTGATTGAAGTTATTAGAAGAATCGTCTTTCATTTTCTTTACCGGGGAAATAGTAGGAAGCTAAATTCCACTTACCTAGTTGGGAGAGTCTCTCTAGGCCCAAAGAAACTGGTGGTTGGGGGGTCAAACATCTTGGCCTTTTTAACAAGGCTCTGCGTGCCAAAAGTCTCTAGCCGGCTATTTTCATTGATGGTTTGTGGGGAAAGATTGTTAGAAGTAAATATATGCGGAGGTTACCTTTAACTTACAGGTTGTGATATGGAGTGGTTCGGGTAGACAAAGCGTCTGTGATTTGGGACGATTTGATGTGGGCGTTGTCGATTATTGTTTTTGATCTTTGTTGGCAAGTGGGTAGAGGTAACCAGATCTTCGTGGGCATTGATCTGATTGTGGGATTGGGGGTCAACTTCTCTCTTTCTCGTAGTCTAATTTGTCATCTTCAGGGGAGAAATATTTTTTCTCTCAATCATATTTATTTTGAGGGGGAAGCTTTGATGCCCCGTTGGATTTCTTCGTGGGACCTTAATCTTCATGGGGAGTTGGATTTGGAATGGGATGAATATGTTAATTGTCTGATTTTAGCAGGGATTACTCTTTCAAATGCTAGTGATCATTTTGTCTAGTGTCTTAATAAGTAGTTTGGAAATTTTACAGCCAAGTTGGCCTATATTTCTCTTTTTCAGAAGCTTTCATATTGTGTGGATTGTTGGTGGATTCCCAGGATATGGAGTGGTAAGTTGCCCCTAAAAATAAAGTGTTTCGGCTGTTTGTGCTTTCATCATAAGATTTTGGCTCAAGATTCTCTCCAGAGAAGAGGAGTGCAGGGTCCTGGCAAATGTTGTTTATGTTTTAATGCCTTTGAAACAGACAAGTCGAGTATGGAAGAAAATATTAAAATTTGGTTGAATTCTTCTTCTTTTACAATGGACTACCCGTTGGCTATCTTTTGGGAAGTGTTGTGAGCCTGTAACCTTATTCTGTTTCAACAGGGATTTGTTGACTTTGGTCTTATCAATATGAAGGCCATTACTAGATTGCAAAATTTCGGTTGTAACCATTCTCGGGGCAGAGTTTGATTCATTAAGGATCTGATCCTTGTTCATTAAAATATTGTTGGATTCTTTGATGGAGCAGAACAAGGAGGCATGTGTGGAGTGGGGATGGTTTTAAAGCTTCATTTTTACCTTGTCTATATACTTCAGATGGGGCCTGGTAGAGGTACCAACACTAAGGAAGAGTTATTGGCACTTTGGGGTCTGCTTTGGTTTACCTATAAGAAAAACCTTCTTTCGCTTTCGGTGATGGGGAATTCGAAAGCCATTGTGGATTGGGATAACAATGCAAAACAATTGCACACTGTTAAGCTATATCATTGGCTAAGGAGGGTCAAGGATCTTATTAGAATTTTTTAGTAGATCTCCTTCTGTCATATCTATCGGGAATTCAACATTGTTGCAAATGTTCTATCCAAGCAAGCGATTGGCTGTGGGGGTGGGCATATATTATGGGAGTTGTTCCATAGGAACACTATGATCGATTTGAGTCTCTTAAGCTTATTTTAGAATTCCTTCTGTGTCTTGACATGATTTCTTTTGGGTCAACTGCTAGATGCTTCCTAGTCTTTTTAGTTTTTTTGATATCAAAAGTAAATTTGAACCAAAAATTCGACGTCAAATTTAATCTGAAATTCTGCAAGACGTCGTCTAACATCAAACAAGGTGTCGTACTTTTAAACGTCATATTTCTTGAGTCGGATATCCGACGACCCGAACATAATGTCATATTTATGACGATCATTAGTCGCATGTACGACAGGTAAATCTAACGAAAATCCATTGAATTTCCGACATAACTTTCTTCGATTAAGCGACCTCTATTTCGTCGATTAACCGAAATAAGTTTCATTGATAAACCGACTTACAATTCTAGGATGTTTGTCGGAAATGCGACGAAATATTGGTCGATAAAACTACAATATAATCCCACCATGTGGTCAAATAACCGACATCAGTTTACACCAGTAGAATTAAATACCAGATGACTAGTAGTCGAAAATGCGATGGACCTGTTGACAAAAAAACTTGAAAAAATATGATGCCTTCACCGTCGGTTGTATGACAACCTCGTCGGATATATTAATTTATCGGTCGGAAATGCGACGATTGTATCTAATTTAAAAAAATTATATCCCCATCCTGAAATGCAGACCCGTGTGTGATAAAATCTCATGAAAACTGATACTTTGTATCAAACATGCATGACTGCATATTTCAATATGGGCATGGACTTAACCATTATAAATTGTTGGAAATCAATACCTCTATCTCCATTCTAACACACATGTTCTTCAGTCTCATTTCAATGTATCCTTAAACATCAACATTGACATAAACTAGTTGATAATAGAAGCTAGGAACGACAGTAAAGAAATAGAGATCACTGACCCACTCTACAGCTCTTTTAAGAAAAACATCAGGATGACACAATGAGAGAGATAATAGTGATTTAAAATTACTATGGATATTGTACTCTACAATTACCATAAGTAAGCATAATTGGTCATGTTTTGAAACCAAACAAAATATAACTTTTGGACCTTCCAAAAGAATAATGTGCACAAAAACTTTGTAAATGTGGAAGAAATATTATGAATTCTGTAGATAACTTTACATAATTTAGCTATGTCAAGCCACTCCATATGCAATATCTTCGATTTTAAAAAATGTTAAAGTTTTGGTTAGGTAATTAGGGTTTGATATGCATAAAATAACAAATTTTATAATTTCATGCATGAGACAGAACTGAAGGAAAGCTATATTGAAAACCGTACTGTTGTAATAAATTTAAAACATAATTTTCATCTTTTTCAACTTTAACACTTCAATGGTCACTGTGTTAAAGTTGGTCATTGAGATGATTTACCAATTTCCATGTATAAAACATAGACAATAACAATATTATAATGATCAACTTAAACTAATAGCAATGTACATGAAATAAAGCAGCAATAGTAGTACTAGGAAAACAATTAACAAATAAAAGTAATAATGATGGTGTAGGACTATTTTGAATCACCCTTATACTCTGATACTTTTAGGTTCAGATATTGTCACTGTAAGGACAAGTCACCAGTGCAACATATGACATATCTTGAGAGAGAAAGGGTTATGAATAAGGTTGGACACACACAGCAGCAGTCAATATGACTTGGCACGTTGTTCCCTAAATCTTGTATGTATTTTGGATCTCCATCATATTCTTTTTCCAAAAAGAAATAGTTTATTATATATTTGTTTGAAATAAAAGAAGACATTCATATATTCCTATGTGGACTCATAAGCAAGGTGTCTATAGTTGATCCTTAACATAGTGCAAAATAAACAGTCCTGTGTATTAAAAAACTGAAAGGAAGCACCCTTCAAAGGACAAGACACGTGACTTTGGTTGTTCTAACAACAACATGTAATAAGTCATATGAATAAGCTCTTACAAAAGGCCTAAGACAGTAATTCCTCTTTGAAATATGTTGGTATAAAACTCTGCCATATCTTTGCCGAAACTCTGCCATATTCCTTGTCGAAACTCCAACATATCATTTCCTGAAACTCCGCTAAGTTCTCCACTTTCTACTGAAATCTCGTCATTCCATTTCCTGAAACTTCGTCGCTTTCTTTGTTGAAACTCCGCTAGTCGCTCTGTTTCAGCCAAAACATACATAATCTAGAATGAAATACATAGCATAATTTGGAATGAAATTACATGTACATAATCTGGAATGAGAATAACATGAACAGCAACATGAACATAATCTGGAATGAAATTGGAAACACCATACCCCCCCTCATCACAACTCGACCATTGTTAAGTTTGTGTAGTACCTGTAGTGCCAAATCATTCAACCTCCATAAATATATAGATAATCAATACAAGCCATATTTGTACCATTATTTAATAGTCTAAGATACATTTTTATGAGAATGCCAACATACCTTTACAATGCTTCCCATCACCTTCTGAGCCTTCTTTTTGGACTAGCCCCTCATCATCCTGGATTCAAACATGGATTTACTTGATGAGAACAAACTAAAAACTTGATAGAACAAACTAACACTCATGAATAAGATCCTCTTGGTTACGATAATAATTTATTGGAGACGTATAATATTGGAACAAACTTCCCTTGATCCAGAGCAACAACAAGTTCAAAATTGACTTTGATGTTCATATGTTTGATCGAGAGGGATTTGCTCCAAGATTAAACGACTCCAATAAATTATTCTATACTGATTAGGGCTAGCCACATGAATGAAAACTCATCTTTTGTCCCCTTGCCCCCGTCATATCACTCTCAATTCCCCATACCCAATGCATGTACTAGAACACAAATATTAAATTTATATGCAAAATTGTGGATTTAATTTATTATAAAAAATAAGTATAGATAGTGTTTATTAAGTCAATTCTTTCTAGTTTTTTTCTTTTTAGAAAATCAACAAGCAACTCGTTTACTACAACTTTTCATTTAGTTCTCGTTGCATCTACAACTTGTCGTACTGTTTGCTTAGTAGAGTACTCGCGATGTGGATGTTGCTGCAAGGGGTCGGGATTTGCTGCAATAATGTAAACATGTTAAATTGATATCTTATGAATTTATAATGACTAGGTTTTCATTAAAAAAAATACTACATAGGTGTTTTTCATCTGTTGTGGCCACATCATGTACTTCAAGTCCTTGTATAGGATCATTTGGTATAATATGTGTGCAAATTGAGCCCAAGCTTAGATCAATTGAGCTCACAAAATTGCTTGTAAAACATGCATAGATTCACCCAAATGGAGACTGTAAATGGAGCTTAATACAAACTTCCATTAAATAATTTTATCTCATCCAACCTCATGAATTCATAGGCTATGTAAATAGATAATTACATCAGATATTCGAATGCATAAGGATTCCATTGGAATCAACACAAAAGAAGGCTTACTAAAAAGTCAAAATCCCCCCTAGGTGCATAAAACACTTTCCCAATCTGTCAAGAAGGTCACAAATATGATGAATGAAGTGTATCAGCTGATAAGTGAAGGAAAGTGGATACAGTCATGCTTTTGGAAGAGAAAAATATGTAGGGTGAGTTGTACAAAAAACAAGGTAGTTGCCTTAATACTAGCTTTACCTTTTGCCTTAAAAGCTGCTGAAAAGCAGTCCAATTCTGGATAAGGTAGGAATGCGCACTTACTAAACTGGGCAGTTTGATGGGTTGTCAAAATCTTATCCAGAATATTTCCAAGACGCTCCTGTATGCAATTTAGGCAATTTTGACCATAAGGAAGCAAGTGGATGCCAACTAGCTAGTGTAAGACCTAGGAATTAAACCAAAATGATTAAATATTATATCCTAAGTATGGGAATGGGTTTTGATTATTCTAAAACACCCTCTTAAGCATGACTTATGTGAAATATCATAAATATATCAGAGATATAGGGCCTAGAAACGATGCTCAGTCACCATTTACATATTGATTTCCCATACAAAACAAGGAAAGAGGCAAAACCACAAAGGAGAAAATCCTCCCTTAAACATGGGCATGTACAAAATTGTGTAAAATATTGTCATCAATCAATATTCACCATATGATCAGCTATCCCTGTAACACCCCGGTTTTGACCCCATTGCATTAATGTATATGATGTAAATATTATATCGAATCATGACAAGGAGCTCAAGGCCAAGGCCCTGTCATTGATTGATGTTTGGTATATAGGCGATCATGGTTGATGCCTATGGTTTCTGTGCTAAGTCAAGCACGCTTGTAAAACATCATGTAAATATGAAATATAATGAAAACCCATGGCCAACTATGTCAATGTAATGAATAATGAGATGGGGGCATGATTTTCCTAAGGATAAAGGGGTGGGAATGTTAACCTTGAGCCTGTTTGGGGAAAAGCCATGTGTCATGGGGAGAACCCATCAGAACGATCAACTACCCTCTTTCTTGTCTTTCCTTCCTAACCAATTTCTCTGCCAGGAAGTGGTTCAGGTAGTTATTGTTTGGAAGGGGAAGAGTATGGGCAATTTAGAATGGGGCAGAGCACCCAGTTCTGGAGTGTCGTGTTTTGCTTGCAGGGATAAGAAAACACCAGAACTGTATGTCAGTTTGACCTATGCATTCACGCCTGATTCCTACTCTCACATTTTTGAGACCGACGAGGGTATTCATTCCTGGGTTCGATCATTCATCACTCATCGCATTTGATCATTCATGGATCGCCTACACTCCCTGGTCATCGTGTAGAGGCAAAGAACAACAAAGCTTTTCTTTTGTGTATTTATCCTTTGCGTTCTGTGAGTGTGTTTTCCCTGGGCATTGTGGTATTCGCTGTGTTGTAGCGTTATCCTAAACTACAGAGTGTATGAGACCCCGTTACTCGTGTTCAGAGTAAACCTGTGTTGTAGAGTCTCCCTGTGGTTGTTGTATTGTGAACCCTGGTTCAGGTTTGACTGTGTGTGAGACTTAGGAATGGGAGAGACGTAGAATGCGCTTGATAAACCTGGTGTGGAACCTCACAGTAAGATAAGAGTGGCTGGTTAACCTGCCATGCACATCTTGAAGAGAACTGGAAAGGAAGGTGTAGCCTGAGGGATTGTGGAGCAGAGAAGGGGAGACTTCCTTGTGTTGGGTGTGTAGGCAGAGGGGGATCCAGGCCATATAGATCTTGTGAATGTGTCCTTAGCTCTGTCGATGAGCTCACTAGCTTAGCAGTTCTTCCTGCCCATTTCCTTAGAAGCCTGATAAACCCAACTGGAAAGATGGCTTGGCTAGTTGCCTGTTAAACCCATCTATTGGATTGGCTGTGTTTGTTGCACCTGACTTGGTAAGTAACCTTTGGCTGGAAAGTCTGATAAACCCAACTGCTAATGCTGGCTTGGTTAGGTAGCCTGATAAACCCAGTAGCGAGATGGCTTGACTGTGAACAGTTTGATAAACCCATATGTTGGCTTGACTGGTCCTTAAAGGTGAATGTTGGCTTGTCTGTGAATAGTTTGTGAAACCCAACTGTGAGATGGCTTGGCAGAGTGGCCTGTGAAACCCATCTCTTGGGATGTTTTCCCATACATCCTGATAAACCCAACTGTGTTGGCTTGGCTGAGTGTTATTGCACCCTGGCTATGTATGAGTTTGCTCGTGTTCCCTTATCCTGGTCGAAAATCATACCCAGCTCGGGGGTGGCAGTGTTGCTGAGAGATTAAGGAGCACACTGGCCTATGGTTCAGGGATGATTTTAAGGAACCATACTTATTTAAAAGTGTATAAAGGTTGGCAAATATTACCAATTCTTAAAATGCCAACTATAAAATGATTGGCGATATTTTTCAAAAAATATTTTAATTTCCAAGGATTTTATATCGTTTATATAATAATTTAGTAATTTTTAGGGTGAAAATATTTTACCCCCTCAAAATTGGGCAAAACAGGGCTTCAAAAAATGCAAAATGGCGAATTGTTTTTGGGAGAAAAACATGGAAAAATAGCCCACTGGGCTAAAATTCGCCCCTAAAATTATCCCTGCTATGGTTGGGAGGAACATTGCAGTAGCATAGCTGGTTGCGGGGCAAAATCTGTTCAAAGATAAGTGCTCTTGCCTTTGTTATTATGTTGTTCTCTGTAACTTTAATGTTTGCATTGTATTTGCTTGATGGAATGTGATGAATATGTTCCTATGTTGAGTTATGCTTGGTTTCCTGAATAACTGCAGTTATAGGAATCTATGAATGTTTTTCTTTCAATGCATTTTACTAAGATGTAGGGTAGATTGGTCAGTTTGGTAATGGCCTGGATGATCAGATCGATCGAAGAATTCAGCTGAAAAGTTGAGTTTTCTGCTAGAAATCCTCATCTGTGCAGTTTGCAGGATTAAGGATTTTGTGGGATGCAGAACATCATTCTGCAGATTGTGGTTTCCATATATTTTCTTTCCGCAACTTGCGGGATGCGGGATGTGGAACATCATTTTGCAG
Source organism: Pseudotsuga menziesii (assembly GCA_001517045.1). Taxonomy (NCBI): domain Eukaryota; kingdom Viridiplantae; phylum Streptophyta; class Pinopsida; order Pinales; family Pinaceae; genus Pseudotsuga; species Pseudotsuga menziesii. The sequence continues at coordinate 120,750 of LPNX011121167.1, read as the reverse complement.
ATTTTGGGTTCCGCATATTTTCCTTTCGCAACTTGCGGGATGCGGGATCGTGGTGTTGCAATCTCCATATTTCTAATCCCACAAGTGAAGTTCCGTGTTGTCGATCTTCGCGAGATGATCCTCCGCTGTTGATCTATTTCCAATGCAAAATGCGGGATGCGGGCTGTAGGAAGTGAGATCGAGATTTTATGTAACTTTCGACCCCACATCTCGGGATTTCTGCACCATTGATTTTTGCGGGCGAGTTCTAAACCATTGATTTAGATCTAGTCTATGGGATCGTTTACGATCGTTGATTTCGTCGCGTTTTCTCCCCGCCGTCCGATCTCCTCTAAGATCAATTGAAGAACTGATCTATGGAAGACGAGAGGGAGAGTGACAGTGTTGGAATTGTCGAGATGTGGTTCACGACGATGCCTTGTGTTTAGATGAACAGTGAAGGTTCTCGATGAAAATTTTAATTCCGCATAATGATGGGGTATGGGTACATGACAATCCCCAACAATGATTTGATATTGCTGAAATTATTCTAAAAAAAAACCTTGGTGAAGATGTCTGCAACTTGCTTAGATGATGCGCAATAGACCAAAGAAATGATCCCATCATGCACAATTCCTCTGATGTGGTGCATATGGATATCTATGTGCTTGGTTCAATGCCTCTGTACTGGATCATTTAAGAATCGAATGGTACTTTGGTTGTCACAATAGACGATTGTAGAAGTCTCAAATTCAATCCCAAACTCTCCAAGTATACCCTGCAACCACAAACAGTGAGTAGCTGCATTCACAACTCCTCTATATTCTTCCTCTGTAGATGAAAGTGCAATGGAACTTTGTTTTTTACTTGACCAGATAATTGGCCCATCTGTAAGAATAAACACATATCTATAATTTGATTTTCTATCAGTGTTATCACCTGCCCAATTAGAATCAATAAAACCAACTAACTCTAGGTCATATTTTGCAACACGCTGAATCCCATGTGTTCTTATTCCTTGTACAAAGTTTATGATTCTTTTTATTTCCCTCCAATGGATGTCATGAGGCTAATACATTTGTCTAGATGCCACACTCACTACATAATATATATATTAGGTTGAGTATGATTCAAATAAAGAAGACAACCAACCAATTGCCTATACAGTGTGTTGTTTACCAATGGAGTGGATTGTGCATCTTCAAGCCTAACTCCTGAAAGGAAATGAGTCTTGATTGGCTTGCAATCATTCATGTTGAACTTGTTCAGAAGGTATGAAACATACTTGGACTCATGTACTTTGATTCCAAGATCTTATTGAAAAATATCAATCCTAAAAAATTGGGTCAACAATCCCAAATCTGTCATGGAGAAAGCATGGTTCATTGCATCCTTCAAGGAGGCAATTTCTTTCTTGAAACTTCCTGTGATAAGGTCATCCAAAAAAAAAAAACAATAATTATAATTGAACCATGAATCATCTTCAAATATACATTTGTATCTGACTTGCATCTACTATAGTTCTGTGATACTAGAAAGCCATCAATCTTGGCATACCAAGCTATGGGAGCTTGTTTTAGCCCATATAGTGATTTCTTCAAACTTCACAGAAGAGATGGATTAGTAACAAAAATTTCTGGCTTCTACATATATCTCTTAATTTATATCTCCATGTATAAATTCACTCTTCACATCCATGTGATGTACCTCCCATTGCTTGGAAGCTACAATGGCCAAAACTAGTCTTGTGGAGTCCATCTTTGCCACTAGTGCAAAGGTCTCTTTGTAGTCAATTCCTTGGACTTGAGAGAATCCCTTGGCCACTAACCTTTCTGTATACTTTAGAGGAGATCCATTAGCAACAAAATTTGTCTTGAATACTCATTTTCACTTGACTAGTTTCTCCCTGGTGGGAGATTGACTAGTTCCCATGCCTTATTCTTCTCGAGAAAATGGTATTCCTCTTTCATGGTTGTTTTCCATATTGGATATTCTGATGTTTATTCATATGTTTGTGGGTCTGATTGAACCATTAGATAACACTTCTTAACAAATAAGGGTTCCTTGACAGAAAAGGGCACTATCGAATTGAGATATAGTTCTTCTAGGATCACTAGGATTCTTAGCGAGTTCCCCAACTGCATGAATGGTGTTTTCTGTCCACTTTGGCCTTGTAGGAGGATCTTAAATTAAATCATCATTATCAAACATATTAGAATCAGAAAACTTATCAGCCTCCTCACTTACATTTAGAGGTGGTGGTGGTGAAGAGGACTCTCCAATTTCTGTTGTCGACATAGGCTCTTCTTCAAATTGAACACTCCTTTCAATAAAGTCTCTTCGAGTGATCATGTTTATAAGGTTATAGCCTTTGTAATATTCAAAATACCCAACAAGTAGGCCATTTTAAGTTTGGGGTTCCAAATCCTTCCTCTTTTTTGTTGGAATTCTAGCCCAAGCCTTAGAACCAAAAATCCTGAAATGAGACACATCAGGCTTGTGTCCACTCCAAGATTCGAAAAAAGTGATTCCATCAATATTCTTGTGAGGCACCCTATTCTAGATGTAGGATGCACAATTTAGATCTTCAGCCCAAAACTTTGGTGGAAAAATCTTAGAATCCATCATGAAAGTAGCCATCTCTTTTAGAGATCCATTCTTCCTCTTATCAACACCATTCTGCTGAGGTGCAAGGGAATAGAGTGTTGCATCTTGATACCTGCATATTCACAATATTGAATAATCTCAGACTTGACATACTCACCACCATTATCAAATATGAGTACCTTGATCTTTCTTCCATACTGGTTCTCAACCAAGGATTTAAAATCCTTGAAGAGGTCAAAAAATTCAGACTTGTGCTTGAGGAAGTAAACCCAACATTATCTAGAAAAGTCATTTAGGAAGGTTAGGACATACTTGGCTTGACTCATGGAAATATGAGGAAAAGTACCAGCGATGTCACTATGGATAAGCTCAAGAGGTGCATAGGTTTGCTCATGACTGAATCTCTCATACTTATGCTCTGGGTGTTATCCTAGAATGCATCCTTGACAGGCTCCTTTGAAAAACCTGATTTTAGGCAACCCTATGACCATTTCTTCGTCACACAAATCTGAAAGGTATTTGTAATTTAGATGGAAAAACCTCTCATTCGAAATCTTGATGGCTTCATTAGCATGATTGAGGAGAGCATATGGGTTTGAGAAGGGCATGGAGTGTGAGAACTTGTACACTTTCGAATTGTGACCCACAAAACCTTTAGCTATGACTCTACCATTTGAAATCTCATATATTTCAACATCATTGGGAGTAAAGACAACGTTCTTAAGAGACCCAGTGTGGGTCATCTGATAGATTGACAAGATATTATCAGCAAGACATGGGGCATACAAAACATTATTGAAGGAACCATGGTCAAGATCTATTCTACCCTTTCCCTTACTTTAAGTTTGAGTTATATCTCCCAATACAATATTTGAACTTTTCGAAACATCAAGAGAGGAGAATGCCTCCCTTGTCGAAACTGTTGGAGACATTTACCACCATACACACTCTTTTTGGTCAATTTGGCCTAGTTAAACCACTATCCTAAGTTTTATTGACTTAATTGACATCAGAGGAGCACTATATGACATCAGCATGAGCATACCCATGCCTACCTTCAGTCAAGGAGGCTAACTTAGCCTTCTCCTTCATTCAAGGAGGCTAACTGGAGCACTCCGAGGGTGATATGAGTGTCATAAATGCCCCATATTGCTAACTGATGGTTACAATTAGTGAAACAGAGTAGTGAAGGTGCCTCCCTTCATTAAATTGATTATTTAATGATTATTTAATGAACTGGAGTCAACAGGGGCGCTTCCAACCACTTCTGATGGCCAGTTACACTTCAGTTAACCTCACCGAGGTTCATTGGAGTCATTGATGCGCTACCACTTGTTGGTTGGCTTGCAGTGACATGTGTCTTAGCTACTTTTAGTTAGACTCAGTCATTTATTGCACTTCGACTTCAGTTAGGGCTCAGTTGAGTCAATTAGGGTTTTGATCAGTGGTTAACTTGAGTGTTTATTGTGGCTTACATTCAGTTAATCTAGAATCACTCATTCAATTCGAATGACCTCCTTGGGAATTTGAATTTTCTTTTCATTCATGCTTCCAGCATGATTATTGTATTGAATTAGTCATTATTCATTTGATATATAGAGCTGCTACTTCCATTGCAGCACCATTTTGCCAATTTTATGCATATTTGTCTGTATTCTTTGTGAGACTGTGTTTTCAGTTCCTAGACCACTGTGACAAATTAATATGGTATCAGAGCTCATGGCAGGACAAAGCTCAAATCTCTCAAAAACATGGTTTTTGACATATCTTGCATGAAAAATTGAGCAAAAACTCAAAATTCTAGCATTGCACTAGAAGCCAAGGCTTACCACTTAATACCCCAAGTAAAGGAATTGTTGATCAAGCTTGCTTGATAAATTATGCTGGGTGTGATGAAAGCATAAAATGTGCAGGCTGTCCAACCTCACGGTGCCCCTTTTGTTGTGATTTGCAAGTTTTAACATGTACAACTTCGAATGGACTCATCAGTCCCTCTTCTCACCCCATTCACAAGCTATTCAGAATGGAAGTTGAAGATGATTGCATCTCTGAAGAGACAAGGTCTCTATGAGGTGTCTATTGGAATTGAAAAAGAGTCTTATGAGAATGAGAATGACTGGCTAAATGACGGTGATAGATCTTTTGAAGTAATATGTCTGGCCCTTTCTCCTAGCTTGCGCTACCTTATTGGTTCTGCTGAATACCCAAAGGATCTCTGGACAAAATTGGACAGAACCTTTGGAAAGCACAATGAGGATCATAATAGCACTTTGGAGATCACATCCAGCACCACAAGAGTTATTTACTCAAAATTCTCGGCCTCTACTCTCTCTGATGAAGTTGTTTAAGATGAAGAAGAAGCAGAATCTTCTACACAGTCAATTCGAATTGAAGAAAGTCTCCTTGCAGTGACTCCTCCTGATGCTCTGGAAGTTTGTGAGATCTATGATATCTCATCTCCTCATATGGCTGAAACATAAGAAGAAATTCAAATCTCTGATATTGAAGAAAAACACTGCTGCACTTCCATGCAAACATTCACCAGTGATTTTTCTTTGAATTATGTGCAAAATTTTCCAGTAATTGCTTCCGAAAGTGAAGAGAAATTTGATTTTTCTCCCTCTACTGTTGCTGCTGGTGTGCAAATATGTAATACCTTGGATATTTTGGAAAAAATATCAGATTACGAGAGTGATCAATTCGCTCTCCATGATCTAGATCTTGCAGCAAATTCCTGCAGGATTGCATGCACCAAAATGCAGAATTTTGAAGAAAAAGACAACTGTGCATCCACCGTCTCGGTTGACCATACTTTTGGAGATGATATGAACCTTATTGGATCTGATATGATCTTATTTGGATCTGATATGATATTTCTTGGTTCAAAATTTCAGGTTCATATACCTTCAGCACCGCTTGTAGCTGTTCTCATCAATGGTGTGAAGAAACAAGTACCGCAAGTCTCCCTCGAAACTGTTGTTGGGGATTTGATTTCATTTCATAGTTTTGGATCTGTTGTGAACCTATTTGGATCTGATTTACTTTCTTATTTGATATTATTTGGTTCAAATTTTAAAATCCAAGAGCTTTCAATCATGCTTGAAGCTGTCTCACCAATTTCGGTGTGAAAAATCAAGTGCCGCAATTTCTCTTCAAAACTGCTGCTGGGGATTTGGTGTTAGTTTCCTCATATGAGGTTGCTGATATTTTATTATGTGATTCACTAGCTATTTCAAAAGCTATATCATATTATGGAGCTCAAGCATTCGCTCTCCACAGTCCCAGGGCTTCTCTACCTTTGGTCACATGCTCAGCTCCTCACAGAACTAGTAAATAGGAAGACATTCTGCATCCGCTTGGACACTTGCTCCTAAGAATTGGGGCTGATTTTACCACTCATGGTTTTCTGTTGAACACTGAAACATATCAGTTTCTTTAGTGTTCAACACATGGTTCGAATCCTCAAGAACCTTTGCTCTCTCTTCAGATGATTTTAGCTGCTCTACATGGGTCTAGTTTTCACCGTGCAACTGTTTATATTTCTGATTCAGTTGAGTGCATTGTTATTCTTCCAAAGTGGAAGATTCCTCCAAACATATTCATTTAGTGTGGATTCATAGGTTCACATGCACAGTCTCAGGATGCTGCTGCATAGAAGAACCAAAAATTTATTGATTTACTACTTAGTTTGAGGGGGGGTATTTTTCCCATGAGGTTTTTCTTGTTTCCTTGGTTATATTAAGTAGTTACTTTATTGTACAGGGTGACCTATGGCCTTTGTTGCCAAGTTCCTAGCATTCTTATGCACTTTATGTTTTTCTACTCCTCTTGAGGATAGCTTAAGGGGGGGTGTTGGAGACATTTACCACCATACGCACTCTTTTTGGTCAATTTGTCCTAGTTAAACCACTATCCTAAGTTTTATTGACTTAATTGACATCAGAGGATCACTGTATGACATCAGCATGAGCACACCCATGCCTATCTTCAGTGAAGGAGGCTAACTTAGCCTTCTCCTTCTATCGAGGAGGCTAACTAGAGCACTCCGGGGGTGATCTGAGTGTCATAAATGCCCCATATTGCTAACTGATGGTTATAATAAGTTAAATAGAGCAGTGAAGGGGCCAATATTCATTAAATTGATTATTTAATGAACTAGATTCAACAGGGGCGCCTCCAACCACTTCTGATGGTCAATTACACTTCAGTTCACCTCATCTGGGTTCATTAGAGTCATTGATGCGCTACCACTTGTTGGTTGGCTTGCAGTGACATGTGTCTGAGCTACTTTCAGTTAGAATCATGCATTTATTGCACTCCGACATTAGTTAGGGATCAGTTGAGTCAATTAGGGTTTTGATCAGTGGTTAACTTGAGTGTTTACTATGGCTTACATTCAGTTAAGCTAGACTTGTTATAGCTAGGCTTGCAAAATCCAAATCCTTTTGGAGTTTTGCTGGACATGGATCTGACTCACTTGACTCCTGGCCTTCCATATGCCTTGAGATCGCTCAGATTCAACATTTCATTACCCCTTTGAAAAGTTATATAAGGAACTCTTTGATACATTGAAGGCATATGAGAGAAATGAGAGCAAAGAAACTACAGTCCATTGTTGCCGGAACTTGTGCTTGAGTCTGCATCCCTTTGTCCCTTGGAGCACTTTTGTGTTCTTCCCAAGCTTGCCTTTTGCTTGTCAGCTTG
>LPNX011121167.1:101873-113431 GCA_001517045.1 Pseudotsuga menziesii | reverse complement strand
AGGCCCAAGTGGGGGATTCAGTTTCTCCGATTCGCAGACGTGCCGACAGAGGTTGTATCCATTGTAATCTCTGATTTTATATTAATAGAAATATATTTTCTTGTCCAATGATGTATGTTTGAATGAATATTTTATCCATGGATGATTTCAAATGTTTATACATTGTTGATTATATATGCTAGAATAGATCTAACACCAATATATATAGTATGCTTGTATTGTTTACTTGTTGTTGAGGAAGTGATTGATCAATTCAAGCTGAATTTGGAAAGATCAACGGGGATCTACTTCAACCATCCAGAATAAGGTACAAGGTCTGATCCTTTAGTGTTAGATATTTGATTTCTATTGCATATTGGAAAGGATTGATTTCTGGAGTCAAGTTGTCTGTTGTGGTACCCCAAGCCATAGGAATTTCTCTCCGTAACAAGACTCAATCATTCAATTTGAATGACCTCCTTGGGAATTCGAATTGTCTTGGCATTCATGCTTCCAGCATGATCATTGTATTGAATTATTCATTATTCATTTGATATACAGAGCTGCTACTTCCATTGCAGCACCATTTTTCCAATTTTATGCATATTTGTCTATATTCTTTGTGAGACTGTGTTTTTCAGTTCCTAGACCACTGTGACAAATTAATAGAAACCATGTGCCTTGAAGCTCCAAAATAAATGATAAAGGAAGAGGAAATTACAGTGCTTGCAACAAGGCATGAACTCTCTCCTTGTCTTTGAAACTTGATCCTTCTTCCTTCTTCTTTGCACATTCAATAAGTGAGATGTTGTGTTTTTTCAGGAGTTGAGTCAACATATCAATTTGTTTCTTCATGTAAGATATCTCAAGATGAAATCCCTTACCATTGTATGCACACTTGTCATTTCACCTTTGCCTTTATTCTTCTACAATTTCTTCTTCTTGGAGTATGAGGACTCCTCATGAGACTTGGAATTGTCTCCATTTTGATCATCAGACTTCTTAGCCTTCTTTCCTTTGGAATCCACCTTTGAATCCCCAACAACCAAAGTTTGATCTTTGGAAGGTTTGATGGTGCCCATCATGACCAACTTATCTTGCTCCTGGGTCAAGGATTCCATGAAATCTTCCAGTGAAGGCATCTTCTAGGTTAGAATTGTTAGATTTGTGGCATGGAAGGTCAAAATAAATACCGAGTAGTCAGGGCCAAGCTTCGAAAGTATGGGCAAAACTAGTTGCTCGTCTTTGTTTTCGATACCACAATGTCTCAACTGAAAACAAGGGATTTGAACTTGGAGAAATAGACTTGTAAGGACTCAAAATCACTTGGACTCAATGAGATCAACTCATTTTTTATTTGATGTACCCACATTTAATCTGTCTTTCCAAATAAATTTTGAAGCTTCTCCCATACTTCATTTGGTGATGCCAGTCCATTAAGATGGAAAAGAAGGTCTTTGGAAATACTAAGACACAAGAGACCATACCCCTCATCTCTCATGTTGTGCCACTTGATATTCTCTACTGCTACATTGGGCTCAACTTTAGTTGCCATGATAAATCTGAAGAGGCCCTTACTCCTCATCAAAATCTCCATCTGTGCCTTCCGTTTGAAGTAGTTGAATGGAGTCAAGATGATATGGTGAGATTGATCCATTCTTCAGCAACTGCGCCCTTGAATAGACAGAATGTGTTGTCTAGGAGTGATGTTGATCCTGCAAAAGCAATAGAAGAGGAGAAAAATCAAGCTACCAAGGCTCTGATACAATGTGGAAATTAAGCCCAAGCTTAGATCAATTGAACTCACAAAATTGATTGTAAAACATGCATAGATTCAGTCAAATTGGAGACTATAAATGGAGCATAATACAAACTTCTAGTGAATAATTTTATCTCAAGAAACCTCATGAATTCATAGTCTGTCCAAATATATAATTACATCAAAGATTCAAATGCATAAGGATTCCATTTGAATCAACACAAAAGCAAGCTTACTAAAAAGTCAAAATCCCCTCTAGGTGCATAAAACACTTTCATAATCTATCAAAAAGGTCACGAATAGGATGAATGAAGCGTATCAGCTGATAAATGAAGGAAAGTGGATAAACTCATACTTTTGGAAGAGAAAAAGATGGAGGGTGAGTTGTACAAAAAACAAGGCAGCTCCCTTAAGACCACTTTTACCTTTTGCCTTAAAAGCTGCTGAAAATTAGTCTAATTCTGGATAAGGCAGGAATGCACACTTACTAAACTTAGCAGTCCGAGGGTTGTCAGAATCTTATCCTAAATCTTCCCAAGGTGATCCTATAGGCAGTTTAGGCAAGTTTGACCATAAGGAAGCAAGTGGATTCCAACTAACTAGTGTAGGACCTAGGAATTTAACCAAAATGATTAAATATTATATCCTAAGTATGGGAATAGGTTTTGATTATTCTAACAGTATGAGCCTCTACATTCTCTACAGTTGAAAAATAAAAAAGTACAATTGATATTTGCCATTTGAAATGTAAAATTTTAAATTGTAGCATATGAATTCATTCATTACCTGGATTCGAAGCATGACCTTTGATAGGTTGTCCTCCATCCTCATTATTAGGTGAATCATTGATTTCCTGCTCAAAATTGAGTCAATATTTTATTGCAAATAATTACAAGGAATAGGCTGCATAAGTAATCATTCTTAAATAAACTTCATTGATTTTATATACCTACACGCAAGATGGATGTTGATTAAATGTAATTGACCTCTAATAATGATGGATGCAAGTCTAAGGTGGATGCAAGTCTAAGGTGTGACAACATTAGAGGTCAATTAAGTATAAGGATGTTAGAAAACAAATATATCAAGTCTAAGGTGTGACAATGTGTCAGCAATTGCAGCTGTAACAACAAAGAACAACTACAAGATATTCTCCTACTAGGCTCGAAATGAGCTCAAAACTTTGTTCCTACTACCTATGCGAACCTTGCTACCAATGTCCAATAATTTTTCATCAAAATGAAATTCAAATGGCTGGTTTGATGAGTCCTCCTCTACAAGACTTCGTTTCTTGCATGAATATCACGGACTCGTGACAACTATAAACACCACTCAATGGCATGCAATTACAAATAATGGCAGACAACTAGGATCACAAACTATGTAGAGGTCGATTTATGCATTGATATAGAGAGGTGTCATTGGGCACACGATATGGAGAAGAAATGAATTAGAAATAACATTTGGACCAAAGCACCACAATGGTTATTAATAAAAATTAAAAAAAAAACAATTTTTTGCTCAACAATAGTCTTGAATTAATGGGTGGCATGATCATGATGTAATCTCCCTCCATCCTTCCAAATATTTGTGGTTTCTCACAACATTTTTCCTTGGCACTCACCACCAAAATATGTATAAAATTTACATGTTTTTACATCCTCTTCTATTTAAATCTTAATCTCATAGTAAAAGCTAAGGATTATTATGCACACACATTCTCACCTTATAATATCAATTGGGTCAAAGCAAAGAGACAACCATAAAATATCAAATGTGGCAAGATTCAAAGAGTAAGAGACAACTATAAGAAAGTCTTATGTTAAATTTACCATATAAGTATTTGACACTATCAACTGAGATTTGACATGTTGGATTGTTGTGATCTTCTTATCACTCCTTAACAATGTGATTGCAAGGCATTTTTTTTAAGGTGAAGGAGGGTAATGGCCCGCCTCAACATGGAAAATGGTTTCGATATAGAGGAAAACACATTAATTTTTTTCATTAAATAACTTAAATTTCGTACCAATGACTTTCGATTCGCCAAATCGTGGATTGGTACAAAACACAACAAATTTTAGATCCCCAAGCTCTTAGTTACTCACACCTAGAACTTTCTCAAATCCATCCATTAATAAACTTCTTTTGGTATATGGTTCAATTTAAAAGGAAAATTGTCGAGACTCAGACATGTAGTGAGTTGTAAAGCTCCAGTTGACATAGGATTGATTCCATTGTCCCTCCGTCCCATACTTGTATGTTGCCGTGAAAAGTGTTGAACAACAAAAATTGATGCCCCAACCCCTGTGATGCTAGCGTTGCTAACTTGATTGGTATGTAGAATTATTGTTAAATTTTTTATGAGCTCTGTATTATTTTTTCTTAGGCACCCAATGACCATGATTCTTACATCTCTCGGGCTTGGGTAGTTGCACTATCTTCAATTTGAATTAAATTTTTGGTTGGTTTTATATGTATTTTATGGTTGTTATATGTTTATTATAGCCTCGTTTTACTTAGTGGTTTCCTTTTGTACATAGTTAACATTGAGTAATTCTCTCATGGTTCTAGCTTTTTTTAAGACTATCTCTAGTTACAACGTCTTGCACCATGCATAAGATCACACAGATGCCCCAATATGGTTATTGCATAGTTTAAGTAGTTTGAATTGTAAAATTAATGTTACATAAATGTCAAATTAATTTGTTCAAATTAGGTTTTATTGAAAAGATTACATTTTCATATATATAGGGGGTGCTCAATTGTTTATAATTATAAACTAGCAATTGCCTCAATGAAGGTGCAATAATACGCCAATAAGGTAGTTGTTAGCGGGTAAGTGAGGAAAAAAATGTAACATTAAAGTGAGGTAGTGGGAGATTGCAAGTAATACCAAAAAAAATGGAGCACTTCAATGTATTGAAAAATCAGAAAATTAACAGTTTAACATCACATTATACAATGAACATGCCATTGCATGGGATAAATATATCTGATGAAGAAAAGAAGCCAATGTGTAGTCATAATCTGGAATTACTTGTTGTCCATGTGGTTCCAAAGTTCATAATTGTGCTAGCATAGGTTGTTAAATCAGCTTGGAAAACAAACATTTGACGACGGTTTATATAGTTCTAACTTCTCACATTAACAAAAGTCTTATTCGAGGAGTAGACATGATAGCACTGTATGGTTTGGAAAAATGGTACAAATTTGAAGACATTTCCTGCACTTCATAAATACACAAAAGAACATCAAGAAGAGTAAAAGCAAATATTTCAGTATATATATACATTTGATAATTCAAGGTAATAACACAGTACTAGTCACACACTCTTGACACTGTATGATAAGTGGCCAAACTAACCACTATCAATCCATGATACATCAATTGACACAATCGAAGACAATATCAATACCCATGATACTATTTTAGATGATACAATGAGCTTCCAGCCATGATTCATTATCATCTAATCCATCAATAGATGATTGAAACAATTGCAAACAAATTATTTATCAATAATTACATCTCTAGCCAAAACCATAGGTATCTATTTACCCTTGCAAGCATCATCACTTCCAAGAGTCAGGATTTCCTTCGGTCCATCAGGTTTTGAGAAACTGTGCAAAGTGAACCTTAAAACCTTTGGAGTGTTATCATTTGCATATTTTATTAAGGAGCTGTATTGTTTATCGTTCTAGCTTGTCTGCATTTCAACTGATTATAATTATCTGCTAATTGACTGGAACTTGTATTGAGGTGAACCCATTATTCGCTGAATCCGTTTGCACTAGTGTATCATCCTCATCTTCTAGATCACAAAAATAAATATCCTCCTCATTAGACAACCCTGTTGCAAAATGTACATATGCATCACTTTTACCTGGTTGTGTCTGCAAGCGATTATCTACATCTGCATCCTCATCATTATGCTCCACATCCTCAGTAGATGTTGTGTGATTATACAAATCGTTTTGCCTAGAAATATGATAATCACCTTCAGAGTTCTTGGAAATTTCTAGTGCCATTATTTCTAGAGATACAGACTTCAAAGAATCTGCCTTTTCCCTGTTGTCTATAACTGGTGAATAAATGCTCAAATTTCTTCTCTTGGAGGAATCAAGAGAATGTTCCTTTCTGGACTGCCCAAGCTTCCTCCAGCATTGGTTGATCTGGCCTTGGTTATTTTCTTTGACTCCTCTGAAAACAATGCCCTGGTCTCTAATATCTGCAAAACCAAAATAAAAGTATCAATTTTCTTCTGTCCTCAATACTCAAAAGGCCAGAGGGTCCAAATGATCCAGATAATTTATTTTTCACCTAAAGGAATTATAATTTTACTCATCAGAACATGTAGAAGTTTAATTGAGAAGACAATGAATGTAGTAAAAATAAGTGACCAGGCTAATGCAATATGAAAAGCATTGCTAATGAGAAGGATAGATTTTCTTATTTCAAGCAAGCAAAACTCTGTGAAAAATGAGACTTGTAAGATGAAACCTAGTCTAAGATGCAGATCACACATGATTGAGCCAAGGTCTCTTATTGCATTTCATTCCACCTAAATCAGGATATTGCAGATTCAAACAGCACATCTACTATTAAAATTCACACAATTTCAACAAAAAACACAATTTCAGAGATCTAAATCACCATGCAGAGTTCTTTTTGCATATGTCCAAGAAACTAGAACTAAACGAGAATAAGGAATACAGATGCTATAGAAAAATCTTTTTATAACCTTGACTTCAACTACTTCACAGGAGATATCGGTATCACGACCACTGAGACTTTGCAATGAAGCTTCAAACTCTTGATTTCCAGTCTTGGCCTGCAGCATTATAAACAAGGACTTCCCAAATTAAGTTTTCATTAAGCTTGTCACATTGAATATTGACATGTTAGAGAACTTCAGATGACTTTGGTGAAGACTAATAAGAAGGTCTAGCTTGAAGTATCATGTTGAGTTTCTAGTTCTTTTAACTGGTTTCAGTTTGAAAATTTATTACAAAGATGGTTTATACTTGACTAATAAGATTGTCTGGTTTTAAGTAGCATGTTGAGTTTCTAGTTCTTTTAAATGGTTTTAGTTTGAAAATTTATTATAAAGATGGTTTATACTTTATAGGTAATTTTTCACTGGTCAGAACTTTTTTTGAAATTGAACTCATAGGCAATAAGATTTCATTAAAAGTATAAACATTAAATTCATTTCAATTTAATATTTTTTTCTTCAAATAATATGTTTCAATTTCATTTTATTGGAATGCTTTCCATCTAAATCTAATCCCATGAAAATAATTCTTAAGTGATGGAACGAGTTCAATTGTAACTAGTTTTATTCTATGAATTATTGTCATTCTTGAATGTGACAAGGAACATTTAGCAGTGAAAGAAACACTTATCTATAAAATTGGTTTGGGTCAATTTGGACCAAAGTTCACTATCATATGAGAAGTATGTTATCCCAATTCAAAATCTACTCCAAATGTGCATTTTGAAATGCTGAGGAAACTTTTCTTCTTCTTCTCAATGCTCTCCGAGCATTTTCAGATAATTAATAGGTCTACCCCTATCTCTTCAAGCTCTTGACTTGATGAATGACCATCCTTGGACGTTCACACCTTGATGTGGAATTTATTGGCTTATAAAATATTATCAGGAATGAGATTGTTTTGGGTTGTACGAAGGTTGGGGATGATTGCAAGTTTGTTAATAAGTTTCTACATAATGTGAGCTTAGTTCGCTTAGTTCTTTGGACTAAATTATTTCCTAACTTATAACTATCAATTTGCTCTCAATGTTTGGCCATTTCTAAATATTGATAAATGATTTTTTTCTCAATGTTTGGATGATTTGTCAAATCTCTTTCAATCAAGATGCATTTTGCTCTTAAAGGCCTCTGTGCTACTAACCTTTAAGCCACTTAAACACTCTAACTTCACACCAACACATTTGCTAATTGCAGAGACTGTCCTTCTGTTTGCCTTGACATTTAATTGGATGGTGGCTTGAGTTTCTGCATGACCTAACTTTATTACACAGAT
The DNA here is from genome assembly GCA_001517045.1 of Pseudotsuga menziesii. Classification (NCBI taxonomy): domain Eukaryota; kingdom Viridiplantae; phylum Streptophyta; class Pinopsida; order Pinales; family Pinaceae; genus Pseudotsuga; species Pseudotsuga menziesii. The sequence goes on along the minus strand of LPNX011121167.1, from coordinate 105,642 downwards.
GTTACCTTGACACTTTTCTTATAGACACCCATTGCCTCACAATTACATGAGGTGATTAAATTTGAGAATTATTCATTTACTCACTTGAATTTTTAGTCGATTGGTCCTCTTTCTTGGAAGCCTCCATGGTGAAATTCTTCTAACTTCACTTTGTTTTATTATTAAGGTACAAATGAATCTGATTCATTACAAGGAAAATATTGTCAAGTCAGTATCCAATCAGAATGTAAAAACTAAAATGAATCTCATTCATTTTAAGAAAAATATTGTCGAGTTAGTATCCAAGCAGGTTGTAAAAATGAATCTGATTTATTTGAAAGAAATGATTGTCAATTTAGTATCATCTAGTATCCAAGCAGGATGTAAAAGATCATCTAATATCCAAGCATAATGTAAACAAACGATGATCATTTTGCTTAACATATAGGCATAAAGTGTCTTTGTTTTCTAGTTATGTTAGTGACTTTCACGTTTTGCTCATTCCATCTTGGGCCTCCAATAAAATTTGGATCTTAAACTCTAATGAATTTTGATATTTTAGAAGGCCATTAACTAAATCTGACAGTTCGGAAGTATGGAGTTTGCTATTCATGCTTTCCTCATTCCATCTTGGGCCTCCAATAGAATTTGGATAGTAAATTCTAATGAATTTTGATATTTTAGAAGGCCATCAGCTAAAAATGACAGTTCAAAAGTATGGAGTTTTCTATTTTTAGACCTAGGGCTAGCTTGATTATGGAGTTTTTTTTTTCCTAGTCTTCCTAAGTACTTCTTACCATCAATGGAATAATTATAATTTACTCTGTTACTCTAATTTAGTTGACTATGGAATTTATGCACCTTTCATACATCTTGAATAATTATTTGGTCATTTTTCCAACTGTAATTAATGACAACAAACTAACTGTGAAGCCTTTGCTATAACAGAACCATAACAAAAATTGAGACAAAATGTCAACACAAATCCCTAAACCTGAACGAAACGGTACATTTAAATTGTAAACATATGGATGCCCTACTAATAGCAATAAGCATAAAATGTCATAGTAATCAACAATGATTCGACCAAATGTTCAGATAACTAATTTAAAGCAGATATCAATATAGCACTTCCAACAATACTAGCATATCCTGGACCATGACTATGACAAAAATACAACAGACCTTATGTTCGAACTGCCATCAGATTCATAATTGACTTGTATGGTATATATAAACATTAATTCATACTTCTTAACAGACTCATTAATAGCTAACCAACCATCATACCATTATCAAAGTGTGTGAAACCATTAATATCATGAACAACGTGCCAACATCCCTTCACGGTTCAAAAGGAAAATCCACCTAATACTGAATTCAATAGCATTCTCAAAACCTAGCATACGAGTGATAGGTATAATTGCATTCAATAGCATTCTGAGAACCCAGTGTATGAGTAACAAGTATAATTGCATGCAATAGCATTTTCCCAACCTAGTGTACGAGAAACAAGTATAATTACAAACAGAGAATCCAAGCTAGGTGCTATGTTCATTACCTTCGTGTCAAAAGTCTGTAACTTGAATTTCTATTTTTATTTTTTAGTGCTTGTTAAGATGGATATAAACTAATACTTAATTTAGGATAAAAATTGGAATTTTACTCTGAAGATAAATTAAAGAGAAATATTTTCTAGAATATGCCAGGCCTAACTCCTGGTACTCTTCGTTTCTAAAGAATTACATCATTCAACTTGATTGCTTGAAACATTCCTAATAATGCATCTTGAAAACCGAAGGATGTCTAAAGTTAATATAATAAAAAGATACAATTCATAGTTAAGTACCATAGAAAACTGAAGGAAAATGCTTGCATACAGACCAATGAAGATGTATCATTAAGCTCCTATATTGATAGTTAATTATATCCTTCAAATTGCTTTGAAGCTCAGATCTTCTCACCTTACAATAACAGGGTGTTACATTTAAAAACATATTGTTGATGGTTATTGACTAGATACCAATTTGATTAAAACCCTATTGCTGATGGTTATTGACTAGATACCAATTTGATTAAAACCCTATTGCTGATGGTTATTGACTAGATCCCAATTTGATTAAAACCCTTTTTTTCTAGCCAGTCAAGAGCAATAAATTATTGAGAAATGCTAATGAAGATATACAATATGAAATTTAGAAGATAATGGCCGAGTCTAATCAGTGGCAACAGAAGATGAAGATGTTGATGCCGATGATTTATTTGAATCATGTTATTTATTTACTAGCTGAATCCAAGCAGCAATGCTAGGAACACCTTGATTCACGGAGAAGACCATGCAGTAACTTGGAGGAGCAACAATTGCACTCGGCGGAGCAGCTGCAGTTATAGTATATGATGATGCACCAAGACCATCAGGAATATGTTGGGACGCATACTCCATGTTTGGGTAACCCCGCGGTTAAGCAGAGAGTTTGTAAGCGGAATTATGGGTCAAAACAGTCTTAGGGGTCGAGGGAAGTTAAAACTACTTTTGTTTGTAATAAATCCTTGGTTGAAATCCAGGGTTTAGGGTTCTGGGTGCCCATGGTTTAAGACCATGGTTTTGTAAAAATGCGCAGTGTAAATAAGCGCTTGTGCAAAGAAGATAGGTTAGGTTTTATGATGTAAAGAAAGGTTAAGATGAAGCTAAGGCTGATATTGTAAGGAAAGGTTAAGTCCCAGCTGTGTGCATGGACGACCTCTGCAGCTGTGTGCGCAGAGAGATTTTGTAATAAATATTGAGGAAAGACCTGCAGTTGAGTGCACAGGGGCCTGCTGCTGTGTGCGCGGCTTTTAAGGATTGAAGGGATCTGCAGCTGAGTGCGCAGATCAAACTGTGGATTTTGTAGCAAGTTGAATAAACCACAGTTTGTGGACGTAACCCCTACACTGGGGGTGAACCACGTTATATCCGGTGTTGTGGTTTCTTGTGCTGTTTTGTTTCTGTTGTCTTTTATGCATTAATAATTGTATACATCTGATAAGTTAGATCGCTATTAATATTTAGCTTCGCTGTGAATTCCCTGTAGTGGGTTGAGCAAGTAACGACTGTTTATTTATCTGCGAAGTTGTATGTGAATGAATGGTAAAGCTTTTATAGTATTGATTAATAAGATTGTTTAAAGGCTAAGGTACAGTAATTCCCCTCTCAGCTTGCAGAAACCTGATTCTGCGGCACCCCATAGCTGTTTCGGGTGAGACTGCAACTTGCGCGCAGGTTGTTGCCAAAAGGGCCAACACTGTAGGTCTTTTGTTGGTGCGACACTAAAGGTTTAAACCCAGGTCTGCCCTATTGCCCAACAAATTGGTTCCGTTGCTGGTTGAACTCAGTCTGTGCTCAAGAGGGGTTTACATTGTACCTCAAGGGCTATGTTCTGAAGGCCCTTGGTGAAGGAAATCAGTGCTTGATTTGCTGAGGTCGGTCTAAAAGTTGCGCAGCAAGAGAACGCCAATCCGCGGTGTAGTGCACGTGAATTTTTACAAAGGTATGTTTTTGTGATGCTTATGAAATTTTCTTTGGTAGTATCCACATAGCGTTGCACCAGTGGTTGTCTAGGTTAACAGTAAGCAGGACGAACTTCCAAGCTCGACGGGTTCCCGCACGGAAGCTTTTGTGACGGGGTTTGCCCTTGACGCAAGCAGCTCCTTCAGCGAAGCCGAACGACAGTTCTCTAAAGGGCCCCGCGGTAAGTTTTTCAATTTATTAAGCTTAAGGATTAAAATACTATTGGCCGAAAAGATATCTTGT
>LPNX011121167.1:0-101583 GCA_001517045.1 Pseudotsuga menziesii | reverse complement strand
ACTCAAGGAAATTCAACAGCGACGTGGCGAATCAGTGTGGGACTTTGATCAGAGATTCAAAGTTCTCCTGGACCAAGTGAGCTTTACTATTAGTCCTACGTAGCACAAGGAATGGTTTATTGCAGCACTGTTACCACATATCAGAACCCCACTCATGCAACAGAAGGTTGCCGACCAGCAAGAGGCTCTGGAAATCGCAATGAAACTAGAGACTGCCCTTGTCGGAGATGACTCTGGTATTGCTCAAATCCAAGCGCAGCTAGCTGCGATGGCCCTAGAACTTCATGAGATGAAAAAGGGAAAACCTGATCGCGAAGAGATTTGGTGTACGCAATGTCAGACCAAAGGTCACGACAAGGAACGGTGCCCTCTGGTAAACAAGTACTTGCAGACAGGTGCGCCGAACCCCTTTCCACCACAAGTTCTCTATTGTGAGCTCTGCAGAATGACAGGTCAGCACCGACCTGAGAACTGTTACCTGCTGCAAAGGTATGGACAGGGAACTAAGAACTCCTACTATAATTTTTGCAAATCTGTAGGTCATAATGAGGATGAGTGCCGCACCTATGATGTTTACAGGGTGCACACGGAAGGCCCAATTAACGATACTTATGGTTACCAGGGGGGTGGCTCGGGACGAGGTACTTCTGGAGCCCGTGGTGGCATGGCTGGGCGAGGCCGAAACCAATTCGTGTGTTACAATTGTAACCAAGCTGGGCATTTGGCTCGCGACTGTCGGAACCCCACTACGACATGCCGGTATTGCCGTGCAGTGGATCATGTGATTGAGCAGTGCCCCCAGTTGATAGCTAAGATTCAAGCACGACAAACCACCCCTACTCAGAACCTTAAGATGATTTCTATAGAGCCCCGCCCTGTTGCGGCCATTAATGTCGTTACAAGAAGTGGACTTATGACACACATTCAACATACGCCAAACCGACCTGCCGAAGCTCTAGTTCGGAAGGCTCCTAAGAAAGTCCCTGCATTTGATATCCTCAGAGAGAAAGAGACATTCCTGGAAGCCAAGAAAGACTTTGCTGGCCATAGCCCACCCAGCGCACCTGCGTAGCCTCAGTCGCCGCCCCGCGAAGCTTCGATGGATAAAGTAAGTATATTGTCTACCATTTTACAAAGTTGCCTTAAAATTTTAAGAAATCAAGATGCTCTGAATGAGCTGCAGAACGTCATTGCTTCCTGCGAGTCTCTGCAGAGCTGTGGTCGAGATAAAACTGTTCATCAAGTCAGCAGGACCGGCAGGGAAATGCGATTGAATGCTCAGATAGGGGCATATGATATGACCGATGTTATTCTGGACTTAGGGTCCGATGTAAATGTTTTAACCAAACAAACCTGGGAACAAATGGGGAAACCTACCCTTGCCTGGTCCCCTATACAGTTGAGGCTAGCTAATCAGCAAAAGATTGTACCTTTAAGAAGATTCCTAGATCTCCAAATAGATATTGACGGGGTCAGCACCTTCGCGGACTTCGAAGTAATTGAGATCATTGATGACAGCAACCCTTACCCGGCCCTGCTAGGAATTGAATGGGCAATGGCAAATGCCGTAGTCATCAACCTAAAGAAGAGACAGATGGTCTTCGAAGGGAAAGACTTCAGGGTCATCCTGCCCCTGGATCCTTCACAAGGGGCACGGTACACAGAACCTCTCCGACATGAGGATCAAGCGGATGCGGAACCCATCTCTACTATGACTGCGCAGGCAGAAGGTTATGAGGATCCTCTGGCCGCAGGATGGGAGTCTAGTAGCTCCTGTATGATGGACTCTGACGATGAATTAGAAAACTGGCAACACCGATTATTTGAGAACCATAGGGGCCGCAATGTCTGCCCTACCAAATCTCTCAGATGGGTCAACTCACAACTCAGAACTATACCTGTATATGATGGTTCGACAGATCCTGCACCGTTTATTGTACAATTCTCGGATCAGATACCTGACCTACAGAAAATGGAGGCCCTAGAATCCACATTCAGAGCCACAGCAGTCAGATGGTGGACGAGCCATAAGAAGCAGATCCCTACCTGGGAAGGATGTCAGAAGCTCCTTCGCCTGAGGTTCTCAGACCAGTTGGCAAAGACGCAAAGCAAGTTTGAGGGAAAAACTTGCCCCCAAGATCACTTAAGCAAATGCTACGAGGCATGGAAGTATGTACCTCAGCATGAGTGGGTACATATATTTGTGCACACGCTGGGACCACTAGCGAAGAATTGGTACGCGGAGGCTGAACTTCGCCAAGATACTGTAAGTTGGGACTATCTTATTCATAGCTTTATCAATACTTTCTCTACTAATGATGTCTGTCCAGCCCTAGACGCAGCTATCAGGATCATCCATACTAAGGTATTTAATGAACCAGCAGTGACAGAAAACCGCCCTGACTGGGCCACCCAAGAAGCCCTCGCAGTCGAATGTTATAACTTCACAGTCGACGAGGAGGAGGACCCGCGCTGTCTCGATATCCCTGAGTCAGAAGGATACTGCGACGTGCATGGACCGGTAGTCGAAGTTCCCGAAGTAACGCAGCCCTTGAAGACGCACACAGTTAACATTGGTTCCGATGAACAGCCTAAGTTTGCTACCGTTGGCGATTATTGGGATGATGAGATGGTAAGCAAGGTAACTCAACTTCTCCACGAATACCAAGATCTTTTTCAGACAAAGTTCTCTGAAATGAAAGGTATCCTGGGAGATATCGGTGTAATGAAGATCCCGCTGAAGCCTGATGCGAAGCCTGTGAAGCAGCGCCCTTATAGATTGAATCCAAAATACAAGGAAAAGGTTAAACTAGAGTTGGATAAGATGCTTGTTGCAGGAATAATCGAACCTGTTGAAGAATCTGAGTGGGTCAGCCCTATGGTCGTTCAGGAGAAGAAGACTAAGGGTGAAATCCGAATCTGCGTCGATCTAAGGAAACTCAATGATGCCTGTCTACACGACCCTTTTCCCACTCCCTTTACAGATGAAGTGCTCGACAATGTCGGAGGCCAAGAAGTATACTCTTTTACCGATGGCTTTTCTGGCTACCATCAGATCCGAATTGCTCCAGAGGACCGACATAAGACAACCTTTGCTACCGAAATGGGATCCTTCCAATATACTGTCATGCCCTTCGGGTTGAAGAATGCACCTGCCATATTTTCTCGAGTAGTCATCTCCGCGTTTAAAGAATACATCCATAAATTCTTAGAAGTTTACTTCGATGACTGGACTATTTTTGGGCTCGTAAAATACCATCTAACTAGTTTGAGACTTATGTTGGACAAATGCAGACAGCACCAAATCTCGTTGAACTTAAAAAAGTGCATTTTCTGTGCACCCTTTGGCATTCTACTTGGTCATGTGGTATGTAAGCAGGGATTGATGATGGACCCTGCGAAGATCGCTATTATTGTGAACCTTCCACCTCCGAAGTCTGTCAAACAACTTTGCACAACGCTGGGTCACACCGGTTACTACAGGAAATTTATCCAAGGATATGCCAAGATTACCGCCCCAATGGAAAGGCAGCTAAAGAAAGATATTAAGTTCGAATGGACACCAGAATGCCAAGCAAGCCTCGACATTCTGAAAGAAAAAATGGTCACTGCCCCTATCCTAGTATTCCCTGATTGGAACAAGGAGTTTCATGTTCATGTTGATGCATCCTCTATTGCTTTAGGTACTGTGCTCACTCATCCAGGTGAAGGTAATATCGATCACCCTATCTCTTTTGCTAGCAGAAAGTTGTCTACAGCTGAGAAAAATTATACTACGACAGAATGCGAAGGTCTTGCTATGCTATATGCATTACAAAAATTTCGACATTATCTGCTAGGATCTCACTTTAAGATGTTTACTGACCACTCTGCGTTGAAGTACTTGGTTAACAAACCTGTGCTAGGTGGAAGAATATGCAGATGGTTAATCCTATTCCAAGAATATGATTTTGAGATCGTTGTTAAGCCTGGAAGACTTAACCTAGGACTTGACCACTTGTCGAGGCTCGAGTCAGGCGAAGAACCTACCAATTTGGACGCAGGCCTCCCCGATGCACAATTATTTGCTATCCACATAGTTGATGAATATTTCCAGGATATTGTTCAGTATTTATCCACAGGTATACCCCCTCCAGAGATGACCACACAGCAGAAGAAGCAGTTGGTGGTTCGAGCTGCGGACTTCACTTTAATAGCAGGACAGCTGTATAAAATGGGATCAGACGAGATACTGCGCAGATGTGTTTTGGAACACGAAAAACCTCTAATATTGGCTGAAGCACACTCTGGTGCAGCAGGACGTCACTATGCAGGCAAAGCTACAACGCATAATATTTTTACAGCCGGTTTATGGTGGCCTACACTCCACAAAGATGCAAGAGAATATTTCCATAGCTACGACATCTGTCAGAGGACAGGTAAGCCATCTAAGAGGGACGAAATGCCTCTAGTTCCGCAAGTCACATTACAGGCCTTTGACAAATGGGCCATTGACTTTGTTGGTCCTATCAACCCCCCTGCGAAACATTCAGGAGCCAGATACATCATTACAGCAACTGATTATCATACCCGTTGGGTCGAAGCTCTACCAGTCAAGACCTGTAGCGCTGCTACTGCTGCGAAGTTCATCTTCGACAACATCTTATCTAGATTTGGGTGTCCCAAAGTTCTTATGAGTGATCAGGGGTCACATTTCCTGAACAGGACTATTGAAGTATTGACTGAAGAATTTCAGGTGTATCATCAAAAGAGTACTGCATATCACCCACAAGCAAACGGGACTGTCGAAGCTTTTAACAAAATCCTTGAGCATGCCTTGACAAAGGTTTGTAACGCTAACAGGAATGATTGGGATCTTCGAATTCCCACAGTGCTATGGGATTACAGAACTACTTGCAAAAATTTGACAGGCCATACACCCTTTCGACTCGTTTATGGGCAAGAAGCTGTCATGCCCATGGAATACATTGTTCCCAGCCCCCGGATATCTGCTTTCACCGACATGGAGGACCCAGCCATAATCACAGAGAGACTGAAAAAGATATTAGAACTTGAAGAGGATAGATTTGTCGCAGGCTTCCAACAACAGGTGCAGAAAGCTCGAGAAAAAGCATGGCATGACAGACACATCAAGAAGAAACATTTTTAGCAGGGTGATCTTATGCTCCTTTATGACAGCAAATTCATGAAGTTCCCAGGAAAGCTTAAGACACATTGGAAAGGCCCGTATGTAGTACAGAAAGTTACTGATGGGGGCGCAGTCCAGCTAGCTAAGTTAAATGGTGAACTCTTTCCCTCTATGATAAATGGGAGCCGCTTAAAAAAGTATATGGACAGGCCAGATACTCAGAATAGGAGGTAGCACCAAGCAAATAAGCAAAGATGCTCGTAGCATTATGAAGTATCGTAGTCTGTTTTGTCTAAAGGATGCGGAGCTTCAGGTTGGTTGTAGGTCACGGGGTCAGATGGTGTCGAAGTCGAGGGTTATCAAGGTGTGTCGCAGTCCAAAATGTGACGGATGGGACATACTGCATTCGGTGGTGCTGGCACGAGAGCTGCTCTCATTACTTGTCATAATGAGATTTTGGGCAAATCCGGCGCTGTGCCGAGAAGATTTCTGGAAATTCATCAGATTTCGCGTCATTGCTACACCATGATGACAAATTACGCCTCGGGCTTCTATAAGAAGCCATCTCGACCTGTGCCTCTGTCTTAAGCACATCTGTGAGATATTCAGCCCAAACCATGTCAAACGACTGTAACGTTCAGGAGTTAGTACGAGAAGTAAGGGACAGAGGTTTGTAGCATCTTCTGAGTACTCCGCCAGCACACCCCTACTTGGCTAAGTACATCGACAGGCAAGAGTTTGCTCTAAATTTGCAAAGACAGATAGGAGTTTTCTCTAACGTAGAGCAACAAAGGGCATGAGGCCTCGCAGAAAGACTCTGGGGAATCCCGCCATGAAATCATGCAGCGTAACAGAACAATGGCAGCTATATTCCTTCTGCAGTGGGACACGCAATCCCAGGGGACCCCAAAGTTGTGGATGGTCAGGCATCCGCAATTGAAGAGAAGGATGGTGTTGCAGGTGGATCGCGATGGTCTTCATCAGCAAAACTTCTGAAAAGGGCAGAAGTAGGCAGCCGGTTGCAGAACGCAGAGCTTCAACAAGCAGTACAATATGCTTCGTCAGCAGAATTCTGCCATCCGTGAAACTGAAGAGTGTCCCGGGAAGGGCCACTAGAGAGTCTTAGGGGCCTGTTGGGACGCATACTCCATGTTTGGGTAACCCCGCGGTTAAGCAGAGAGTTTGTAAGCGGAATTATGGGTCAAACTTAGTCTTAGGGGTTGGGGGAAGTTAAAACTACTTTTTTTTGTAATAAATCCTTGGTTGAAATCCAGGGTTTAGGGTTCTGGGTGCCCATGGTTTAAGACCATGGTTTTGTAAAAATGCGCAGTATAAATAAGCGCTTGTGCAAAGAAGATAGGTTAGGTTTTATGATGTAAATAAAGGTTAAGACGAAGCTAAGGCTGATATTGTAAGGAAAGTTTAAGTCCCAGCTGTGTGCGTGGACGACCTCTGCAGCTATGTGCACAGAGGGATTTTGTAAGAAAGATTGAGGAAAGACCTGCAGCTGAGTGCGCAGGGGCCTGCTGCTGTGTGCGCGGCTTTTAAGGATTGAAGGGATCTACAGCTGAGTGCGCAGATCAAACTGTGGATTTTGTAGCAAGTTGAATAAACCACAGTTTGTGGACATAACCCCTACACTGGGGGTGAACCACGTTATATCCGGTGTTGTGGTTTCTTGTGCTGTTTTGTTTCTGTTGTGTTTTATGCATTAATAACTGTATACATCTGATAAGTTAGATAGCTGTTAATATTTAGCTTCACTGTGAATTCCCTGTAGTGGGTTGAGCAAGTAACGACTGTTTATTTATCTACGAATTTGTATGTGAATGAATGGTAAAGATTTTATAGTATTGATTAATAAGATTGTTTAAAGGCTAAGGTACATTAATCCCCCTCTCGGCTTGCAGAAACCTGATTCTGCGGCACCCCATAGCTGTTTCGGGTGAGACTGCAACCTGCGCGCAGGTTGTTGCCGAAAGGGCCAACACTGTGGGTCTTTTGTTGGTGCGACACTAAAGGTTTAAACCCAGGTCTACCCTATTGCCCAACAGAATAGCAGATGAAACCTCCAACTTAATAAACCTCTGACCCTAAGAAAATGAATGTGTTGAAAAAGGAGCACTTGCCATATTTACTTCGATAATTCCCACAACATGAAGCTCAACAGAGACCTTAACGATGAAGTTATATCCATAGGAAATAACATCTGGAGCTGTGGTAATTATAGGACGCAGATTAGCCCTATCAGGCCCGAGATACTCGGGTGAAAAGGATTCAATTCTGAGCTCTATAGGAAATGTTGCAGTATAATTATAATTATATTTAGGATTACTACCTGCAACCAGTATCCTACCATTTGGAAGCAAAACCGAAGTGGAATGATACATTCCCGGTATAGTATTATGATTCAAAGTCATGAACCTCATGCCAGGAGCTGCAGAGGGCTGATACAGAACTGGATTCAGGCATGGGCTGGATGCTAAACCGAAACCCTGTGAACCAGCCTGTGCACCATTTAGAATCATAATATCGCCTGTAGGAAGCATGACCATGTCTCCCATAATCCTCACAAATAGCATGTCCTCAATAGCCCATGAAGGTGCATCATTTGTTGCCACCATTCTTCCACAACGGCCATTGGCAAAAAGAGGAATCCTTTCAAGGTAAGCACCATATCTTGCGCCTCCACATATAACAATCTCCCCATTTGCATAATTATCCTTTGGTGTCAAGGGAAACATCGTAGTTGACCCAGTAGAGGGGTAATTTCTAGGACCACGCTCCAATGCAGGGTATTGTTTTAGGATAGTGTTTTCTTTATAATCATAGAGAATTGAATCAGTGTTCGAAAAAATAAATAGATTGTCATTGGGTAGAAAATGAACATAAGGATACAGATTATCCAACTGGTCATCTCCGGATTGGGCTAGAAATGGCATGGCAACGGGCTCTTCGGAACTTGGGGGATAGTACTCAATACTATGAGTATCCTTTCCTCCAACAATAATAACTCTCCCATCAGGAAGGATTTGGTTAGTTGAATACCAACGTCCTTGTTTCAGCTCCTCATCTTCTAGCTCAATCTAGTCACAGAACTCCTCAGGAGGACAAGGGACACTTTTTTTGATCTTCTTGTTTCCATCCATGGCCCCTCCTGTCTGCAGCGAAGTTCCATCAAGGAGAATCTGGCTAGAAGAGCACCATGTGTCTGTAAATATATTCAACGGTCGAATCTCATTGGTGGCAGGGTTGAAGAGCACGGAATGTGCACTATAGTCGTGCTGTAGGGCTTGGTCATTAGGATTATCTCTACATTTCCCTTTTGGTAAACACATCTTGCTCTCTCCAATGTCTGTCCTATCCAGCAACACCATTGTTCCATAATGGGTCACTGCAGTGTGCATTGATGCAATTCCTCCATTATCCACAAGCAATTCCCATGTTCCAGGGAGTTCAACATCTACAACTCTGAAAATCATTAGATTTAACAGTATAGCTGTATATATACTCACATGATATGAAGGATTGTAGATTGACAGAGTTTCAGTAATTCCTTGTGATTTTCCAAAACCAACCATCTTGGATATTTTGGGATGAAAAAGAGTCCAAGCATCAAGAAGGTGCAAGGGGCAATACCTACACTTTGGGTAACAATATGAATGACGGTTCTCAAAACTATCTAAGTCCTCGTATAGATAATGAGATTGCACAAGAAACTCCCACAAAGGACAATACTTGGCAGGCTGGAAACTCATCCTCTAGAACTGGAAGCTAAAGAACATCCAACAAGTTTGTAGGATGATAAAATTTCCAATGGCTAGTTCTTGATGCAGGTGAAATGGATTGAAGTGAAGAAAAGGAAGGTAAAGAAAAGCAGCACTGTTGAAGAAAAACTAAAGAGGCTCTCCGATTGTAGAAGTTTTGACTGTTTGGGATGCAGGGTTTGCATGCAATAAAAGGGTATAACATGGCCCAAAATATTCAGAGCACTCATTATGAGGCAACTTATCTTGGGGTTTAACACCTACAAATAATCTGTGCTGCTTCTTGAAGAAAGATATGAATAGATAAGCTAAACCTCACAACACCAAAAACATGAAAAGAATAGTGACCTCATTGCGAATAGTGTAACCCCTACCTCCAAGAAGCACCAATGGAACAGTAAATGATCAAAGAAGTCGAACACAGTCTGCGTGCCCTTTGACTGACAAATTGAAACAATGTAGCGTATAACCTGATAAAGAATCTGCTCCACATTGTAAGACAACTGCTTCTAGCTGATCTATTTCCGTGACCTTCTGTACTATAGGCCTAAATAGATTATTGTAGCTCTCATAATCAATTCCATCATTCAAGGGATTATTTAATTAATAATATGTTCCTTTCCCATATCCTGTATCTTTAAGGTGGCCTGTGCCTGGGAAATAGTCTCCAAACTTGTGAAATGACATGGACATGACTTGGTCAGTACTGTAGAATGCGTCCTCCACACCATCCTCGTGATGAATATCAATATCTATAAAGCACTCACTGACATATTGAAAAGGCAAATGAGCATTACTGTCTATTAAACAATCAAGAAATTGTGTGTAGTTTAATCACTTACAAGTTACATCCACAAGTATTTCACACATACAAATCAAAATAGAGCCTTGCATAGAACTTTAGAAGCCAGGATAAGAGCAATAATAAAAAAAGTAGAATTAACCCAACCTTTTAGATAATAAATTTTTCAGAAATAAAGTAAATGACACTGTGCAAGCCCATTTTCATAAACCTGTGAGACTTAGATATTTGTATTAGAACCAGCTTAAGTTGTGCTCAAAACAAAAGGGTCGCATGCAGTAATAGCTCAGCAATTAGTATTAATTTATGGAATTTATGTCAGTTGACCTATTTCACTTCAGGACACAATTATCGACAATACGCAATACATTAAACATGGCTTATGTGGCAGAGTTGTTCTTACCTGAAGGTCTTGGCATGGATTTATGGGATTGACCAACTAAGATTGTTGTAGGACAAATTGGTGATATTGGATAAATGACCTTAAAAAAACATTTCTTCGTAGTAATCTACAATTCTTTGATGGCATCATGCAAGTAGTTGGAAAAAAGGTGTACTCGACCTGAGTGGGTGAAGATAAAAACCATGACAACCATCAGTCCAAGATAATTTCACAAAGAAAATATGAAGTGAGCATGTACTGAATTTTATGAGCATATGTACATATAATGAAAAAGATGATGTATCCCATATGTAATTCTAATAAGAAAGAGTGGTTTACAAGTAATGTTTACCAAAATCAATGAGTGTATCTTACCATGAAAGCGTTGAGGTTGAAGGCATTGCAGCATCTACCCACGTAAATAAAAAAAGGCAATGGGAACCTGAAGATAGGAAATAAATTTTTAAAGATTCAGATATATTGTAGAGAAGAAACTAATTTGCAAAGTAAAGGAAGCGAAAAAGGAAGTAGAATCCTGTAACAAGAGAGAAAAACTGCATACCCATATGTAGACCTTCATGAATGGCTAGAAAGGGAGGCATAGATGTTAAGCGTGTTTTTTGTATTCTTCTGTGATGTTGAATTTGAGCTGCAATACATGTAATGTAAGACGGAAAAATAAAGAATTTTTTTGTTTCTTCTTGTATAAAATGGACAAATAGCATGGAAAAGAATAGTAGATAGGATAGTACCTTTTAGTTTGGATTTGGATGCTTTGCATGCCATAAAGGAAGCTTGCATTGGCAGGAATGGGAGATGACAAGTACAGATGAAGCAACTATACTAGTAAATTAAAAAAACGACTAGCAAACTGTTGCAACAGTTATTTACTTACAGACCATATACTCTCTTATGGAGAGTATTTTGAAACGAATTGAGTATGGTGATTATTTGAAACCAACTGAATGTACAAATAGTATACTTGTAGTAGAAATTAAAAAATGGGCAACAAATTTACTTTCAAACCAAGTATAGGGACACCATGGGAAAAAAAATAGACATAGGTATGAAGTCAAGAAGTAGAAGCTAAATATACACATGGGCTAAATGTACAACAAAACTTAAGAATTTAATATATATTATGAACTGTTTCTATGTACATACAATATAGTGTGAATTGTTTCTCTGATCATAAGAGAGTATTTGAAATGAAATGAGGATTGTGAATATTTGCAACCAATTTAATGTACAAACA
The DNA here is from genome assembly GCA_001517045.1 of Pseudotsuga menziesii. Classification (NCBI taxonomy): domain Eukaryota; kingdom Viridiplantae; phylum Streptophyta; class Pinopsida; order Pinales; family Pinaceae; genus Pseudotsuga; species Pseudotsuga menziesii. The sequence goes on along the minus strand of LPNX011121167.1, from coordinate 90,249 downwards.
GTCTAAATTGAGTAGAAGTAACAAATGGACAACATACTTACTTTGAAACCAAGTATAGGGACTCCATGGGAAAAAAGAATATACATATGTGTAATGACAAGAAGTACAAGATAAATATATACATGGATTAAATGTACAACAGAAGTTAAGAACTTAGTATATTGTGAACTGTTTCTATTTACATAGAGTTTGTTGCATTGTATTTGTAAAAGAATTGTTTGTTTGATAGAGTATATACTTTAGAGAGGTGCATTACATGCAAGTAGAAGGGAAATATAATAAATGTACATGTACTGTGGTAGTAGTGGAAGCATGTAATATGTACTATGTTTGTGCATTACATGTGTAAAAAAGGCTAATACATTTATTCAATTAAAGCATAGGTTATAGACAAGGTAGTACATACAAGTGAAGGGTAGTAATGGCAACTGAAGAACGTGTGGGAATCAAAGAAGAAGGGTTGCTGGGTTGTAAGGAGAGGGAAAAGGGAACAACAAGCAAGGAATAGGCTTTAGTCATAAATGCAAAAGGGATTATGGAAATGACAACACCATGTAATGTTTATGTATTGAGCAAGACAAGGGTGGCGGGATACTAAGTCTTTGCGGATCTTGCGCATGGTGTCCCTTTCATGCATATGGATAATGCGTTGAAGGAAGTCTCTTATTTCTGAAAGAAGCTTAATAGTAGGGTGGATCGGATTTAGTGGGATGTTTGAAGTTGATTGGAAGCATGCTTCAATTTGTTGTAGAAATGCCTGTTGTTCCTTGATCTGCTTGCAGAAGTCGGCAAGGATGTTCAGGTATTGCATGTCCATGTTTGTTGTTGAAGAGCTAGGAAGAGAGAAAACATAGCCATTAAAAGCTTAACATGTTCAAATAATATAGAGTAAATAAAGGCACATTTTGTTTTGTAATGGAATTGCTATACTGATAGTTTTTTTTTCATAGTAGCAAATAACAAAAGCAATAACATTTTCACATCATAGATGAAAGGAAAAAAAGTCGAAAACTTGTGTAATGGACATTTTTCTATTCTTTTTATTGTTTGTTCTATTTTAGAGAGAAAAGAATGTTGTAAGTGTAATGTTATGGTAGATTCAAGTAGATGAAACAAAACGAAGTTAAGATGTTGGAAGCAAATGAACAGAAATATATGCATGAGTGCAAGAGTGTTTTTTTGGGGGGTGGATGTGGGGAGGGAAGAAGGCGAGCTTGTTTTGTTTTGGTTTTTAGCAAGCGGAAAGTGATAGTATTTGTTTTTTATGGTGTTGTTTGTTTATTATTTTCTGACTGCCTATTTATTTCAGTAATGACAATGGAATTTGTGCAATTGCTGCCAAGTAACATGTCAGATTCACTTCAGTTACCTATCTCATTGTCTAATAAGGCAAGGCACAAATGATGAAATTGTAATAACCTTGTTGGTTAGTTGAAGTTCTTAAAGCATATGTTTAATGTTATGACCTCCCTAGAGTGGAGAGTGGTCATGTATTCCCTTTAGGGTTGGGGGGCTGGGGTGTGGCATGACCAAGCTCAACAAGTACGAACATCAAGTCTGAATAGGGCAGGAAGGAAAGATAGCTTTGTATGGGCAGGTAAAGGAGGTGAAGACCTCATCCCATGGCCAACAAAAGAAGGTCATAGTAGGCACAACCCAATTCTTGGAGGGCCAGTAAAGGGCAGGGCCCAACCCTAAAGGGCAAGCACAGCCACACAGTTGTCACAAAGAGGATGGGAATGAAGGTTAAAGGAAAAACACCGTCACGTGCTAGTCACAAAGAGGATGGAAAGAAAGTCTAGAAGGCACATGAAAACAATGTATATGCAGGCTAAAAAGAGGAGTCAAAAGCCAAAGGATATGTTATTTTTTCCCTGAGATAAAAAGGAGGTGTTTACTTGATTCCTGGAGCAAAGAAAGTGCAAACTAAAGAAGAATACAGAGCTCCCACAGGGTATTGATTGCTCAAGAGTGTAAAGTGAAAGCTATGGATCAATCTAGATATAAACATGTGGGTAGATTGTGGCCAATATATGGTTAAAAATTTGCAGTTGGTTAACATTTGATAGGATTTAGTTCTAAAAGAACACATAAAAACATGTATTTTTTGCTACATGAATAACCTACAGTTTGGTGGGCGTTTCATACACGAAGACTAAGGAGTTTATTTTTTTACCATTAGGTGAAAACTTCTAAAGCTAAAGTTAGTATAAAATAAAAAAAATATTGGAAAATTTATAAATGACAAAATAAACAAATATAAAGGAAAAAGTAAGGAAAGTTTGATTATAATAAAATGTATCAAAGCAAATTTGCAATTTGTAATGGATTTTGAACTTGTTTTTTTTGTCCATAATGAAAAAGCTATGATGTGTTATTCAAAAGATTGAATCAAAATTATATAATTAGTTCAAATATATCAAACTACTCTTGATATCCTTGTTGATCTACTACTTGTAGATCACTTTTAAGACTTTAAGTGGATTCTAGACTTAATTCCTTGTCATTGTGGTAGGATGATGAGAATATTACATTCGGTAAAGATAGAGAGATTTCTCTCTTCCCAACCCTAAACTAAGATAAAATGAAGAAAAAAGTTAATATCACATTGTCAATGAAAAAGTTAAAGGAAAAAGTTAATATCACATTGTCTTCCTGACCTTAGAGTATCTAAAATAGAAGTTAATAATATTGATCCTAAGTTCACTTGAGGTTTCAAGCTTTTTTTTCAGTTGAAAAAAACAGTTCCTTGATATTCTAATGAATCAAAGGTAACCTTGTACATCATCAAACAACTGTCCATACCCCAATGGGTCAGACAAAACAGTAAATATTACATTACAATGCAGTTCAAAACAGAAATATAACTATACCCAAGATGTGAAAAAATACTATCAGCACTTGGGTATCAATACATGAAAAGGTCCTCTCATAAGTGAGCAGCATATACATCCGTTAGAGAAATGTCCATAAAGAACATAACAAGATCCCAAACACCTTATCCAAAGCAGGCAAGTAACTCTCAAAATTCCTATAACTGCTGCTCAGCATAACCAGAAATAACTCAAAAAAATCCATGAGATAAATATCTGAAATAGAATGAGCAAATTCTAAAAAAGATGGATTGAGACTTCCCCAATAAACTCATAATCATAAGATTCGGTAAGTAAGAGATGACTAGGTGCCATACACAAACCCTCCATGGATAAGATGTCTGCCCTCTTGTTATGTTCCCTATAGACATGACTGAAATCCACCCAGGTGAATGAGGATATGAGTAATCTGGTGTTGTAGCACCAAGCCTCAAGGTTCACCATGTCAAGGGTGGGTCCCCCCTTTTCCCAATTAATAATCACCGAGGAGTCGCCAAAGATATGTAGGTAAGGCAGCCCATTATCTTTGGTGAACCATAATGATTCCCAGAGTGCTAAAAGTTCTGTTGTAGTATTATTACTGCTCCCACATCCAAGCTTAAAAACTTCAAGGTCTCTACATGGCCCTTTAATTAAGATAACTTTTTACACTTAAACATTTTAGGTCTTCATATATTCATTGCTTCATGGGAATAATTTTTTGATTCCATGCATAAGCAAAGTTATTTTCTTTGTGAAATGTGCCAAAACAATCCTCAATAACTACTTCAGATTTGCATCATAAATTCATACCAAATATACCCTTCAACAAACTTTCAAATATGTCTACTGAAGACAAGGTTCTTCTTTGCAAAAAAGTGCCACATTTTTTCCTTACATTCCTCTCTAAGATCACCTTGAGAATTCACAAGAAAGAGTTTTATGTCAGATATGTAAGTTTTCTGCATAAATTTTGAGCCCTTGTGTGCGAAGAGACTGTTCACCAAATTACTCTTATCTCATCCTACTCATACAAGAGCTACCTCCTTCCAAACAGATAACTCAAAATAAAAGGCCATGAACAAGTGATCTAAAATATCTAAATCATGCTTGCAAAGTATGCATCTAGTAGCATGTCTAGTTTCTTTTATGTCTATTATCCTAGGTTAACAGCTTCTTGGCTATTTATAACCATAAAATAATCTTTATTTTTAAAGGAAATGTTGATTTCTAGACCGCTCTCCCCAAATAGACTCTATATGAAGGAAGGCATTCTTCAATGCTTGCAGCATAACTCAACTTGATAGTGTATACCCTTGTTCCACTATTCTTGGACCATTTCAGTTGATCATATTATTCTAAAATTTTAATAGTACTATGGTTAAGAATATATACAAAATGTATACTAAAAATTATATACATAATGTTTCAATTATTTAGCCAAATGACCTTGTAAGTTTACATCAAATTCCTATCACAATATATGTACATTATACACAACTTTTATGTGCTCAAAAGAGTGGGAGAGGATAATGGAATTCTTATTCATTGTAGTGGATAGGTAACGAGGGAGAAGTGATGATGCAATGGATGAAGAACAAATAAGAGTTGATAGCAATGGGATAAGGTTAGGAATATAGAATAGAGGTTAAGAGGAGTTGGTAGGGTCACTTAGTAATGTTTACTGTGTATGCAGGAATAACCAAAACCAATTATAAATAAAAGGATCCAACATACTAGGTAACAAACATTAAATGAAAGGTTCAACATATTCCATTTACCATCATCGATAAAAGTCAAAGGATCCAACATTGTTAAACAAAAACTTTGAATATATTATATTTTAAGAATAATAACAGACATAGTAGTTTTCCATGAAAACCAACATTATTAATTGTTACATAAATCTCCAAGCTCCAAATAGTTTACATGAAAGTAGTGCCAACAAGAAGTGGCAGCGGTCACAATGTCAGAACAAGTTATGCATGCATTCATTTTAAGTAAATGCTTCCTTTTGTAAAAATTTGTTAGAGAAAACTGTGCCTTAAATTCCTAGCCTCTACTACTTCAAAAGCTAGAATAAATTGAAATCAATAGCAAAACCATAATAAATAGGAAATCCTTGACAATATTATCGCAAACGAGGAAATGGGTACATGTTGTAAAAATGAATATCATTCCTAAGTTCAACTATGGAAAAGTGAATAAATTTGAATGCTTTGAATAAATAATAAAGTAGTAATAGTAAAAAACTCACAAACTGATATAAATTTATTACCAAGAGTCTTAGCTCAAGTTAAGCAACAACTAATAACACGATATAGCATCCACCGAAAAAACTTATCCAAGAGACATGGGAGATGCATCATTATTAAAGAACTTAGTGAAAACATAAAAATTGAAAATAGAGACAGGGCATCAAACAGAGGTTTTGAAGCATATGGACAACCGAGTGGTGTTACTATAGAAGGGAAACCCAAATCTATCAAAGGTTTCCCTTTTAAAGCCATGCCAATAGATGTTTATGTACAGAAGGAAAACACCAAAATACGCAATGTTTAACAACAAAAATATTTTTCGGTAATTAAGCCCATGTAGCATAATCATGAATGGGAAGAACCTGTCAATGCCTTTTAATGAGAACTCCCTTTAGATGGTCATAAACATTGACGTGATCAGGACTATCCAAATTGCACCATTTTTCACCTAAGCTTAAAATGAGAACGATGTAATTATTCATTGAACAAAGCTACCAACTTTTTAGATTGCACTTAGAGGTATGCCACTACCATTGATGCATCTGGACCTAATGTAAGATTGTCAACGCAAGGAAGAAATTCTATAAAGAAAAAGAAAAGTCAGGAATGTCGATAACTTAAATGCCTTTCATTGAGAACACTCTTTAGATGCCATCAACATTGGCTTGATCAACACTATCCAGCTCGAGCTGTTGTTTTCACTGAAGGCTGGAAGTCAGAACAATATAATTATTCAATGAACAAAGTCATCAAATTTATGGATTGCACTTTGAGGTCTGTTGGTGTGACTGATGCATCTGGCCCTAATGTGAGTCTACTGTGAGTTTGTCACCGCAAGGCAAGAATTATATGGAGAAAGAGCAAAGTCAGGAAGCTTCATAAAGAAAACAAAGGTTGAGCATATCTCTCCACATAATATATGGAAGACAGATGAAACCAACAGAAATCTGCCAGTTTCTAATACCAAGCAAGCGACATCCTAGATCCAACATTAGCCTAGAAAATAAAATGAGTGAAGCAATAGTTTGATGAAGCATGAGACAACTCCAATTTGTTACGATTAAAATTGGATGGTGCTATCCTTTTCAGAGTATAATTTACCTTATCTTTATTTTGTTTACATTAATTTCCATTTCACAATGACTGCAAATTTCGTTTGACTGGTACATGTATTACATAGTTTCAACCAACAAACTTTAAAATTATCATAAAATATTTTGGTAACAAATCTCTTTTCATGGACGTCTGAACTCCATATTTTTTTATATAACTGTAAGTTTGTGCCATACTTCAATCTCACAATTTATACACAGGGCAATGATATAAACTCTAACACTTCCTATTTTTTTAGCCATTAATGGTACCAAACTTTTGGTACATGATTGTGTTGAGGCATAGTGTCCATTTGAACAAAATTAACTTGTAAACTACTTCTATTCAAAGGGCCATTGTTACCCTACTTTGAGTCTTGCTTGATCTTTCGTATTATTATCTTACAAGCCCATTTTCTCACAAAAGCAATCCACCCCTCTTGTTTGCTTATTCATAATTTGAAAAGCCAACTTTAACTTCAACGTAAAGGCCTATTTTTCCAGCATCTCTTATACCTTAAGCTCACCAAGCAACTATAGCAGCCCAGAACATAGGAGGAACCTTCACAAGATCCAAAGCAAGTTGCTCTTATGTAAAGTACTTTTTAGTTCATTTTGGTCTTATGTAAAGTACTTTCTAGTTCATACTGGTATTTGGATTCGAAATGTTGAAAAACACTTTTTCTTCGTGACTTGAAGTGAACTATAGAGTGCATATTGAGAATGGTTCTTGTTTCCATTGAAGTCTGTGATTTCATTTGATTGAAGATGCAAGTGCAAATTCTGAAATATGTTCAATTCTAAGTTTTAGTACAGTTGTCTATATTTAAGCTTATTCTTTACTTTTCCTGTGGAATCATCCATCTCTCCTGTTACATTTCATTACTTATGACTTAATGCTTTATCCAAAACAATTTAGAAAATTTCATTTTTATTGGAGTTTGGTGAAGCAAAAAATCCAAAGGGGACACAGTTTTAGTTTTTCTTTTAGATTGTTTTAGGATTTTTGAAAGTTTTAGAGACCCTCAAAATCTCTGGGACATGAAAAACTATCTTTGAAACTTTAACTTATAAAACTATGCCAAACATCAAATTTTTGCAGAATTTCTACTTAAAACTTACAAACAAAAAGAGTGGGTTTGAATTTCTCTCTTTCTCCATCTTCAAATAGCTTTTTGCACCCTCTTGGATAGGCAACCAGCCTTACTCATTTATCATTTATCCTCGACATGCCAGAACTCTATGGACATTGATTTGGTTCATATGAAAGTGATAACATAACTTTAAGGTCTCTGGATTGCAATGACTTTAGAATCCATTAATTAAAAAGGGAAAATGACTTGCAGAGTGCACTCTACACTGAATGGATTCTAAAGTCCCCAAATAAAAAAAGGCTTCCTCCTCTTGTGTAAAATTCCAGTTCCCTCAGGGAATCTATAAAGACTTATCACAACTTGTGTTACAAACATTTCCAGATAAAAAGTTTTCAACGTGTGTCAAAATGTTGGTTGACTTAAGGAATCTACAAAAACTCCATGAAATACTTTCACCTTTTCATTTTTATTCCGTAGCTTATTATTTTATTTTATTCCTATTAAGAAAATCTTCAAAAGCTTATTACATATGCAATTTCCCTCGCACCTTTAAATAACTATGCACCCAGAGAATACAGGGGCACTCCATTGGTCTGGTGTCTACGTGCATATATTCATGTGCATTATAGAAGGTTCACGAAATCTAAAAGATGTATTCCATGCATTGAACATAGACATTCATCTACATTTTATGCTATTTAGGAATTCATGTCCAGTAAAAGTTGGTTCTTGCAGAAGCAAGAGCAACAGAAGAGAATGGATTGTTTTTGTTGCTTATGATTTCTCCTCTTCTTAAACTATGTAGATTGCAGAGGAAGAAGATGGGAAAACAAGTGTAAAACAAAAATAAGTAGGGTGTAGAGTAAAGTTTGAGACATTAAATGGGTGCAAGTTGGGAATGAATAGATATCCCGAAAATAAGGAAAATAAGGGATTGCTACTTCCAAAAGCCCCTTGAAGCCTCACTTTGGCATGGGCGTTTTACCTATTGCTAATCAACCTCAGCAGCTGGCTCCCATACCATGTTGAAAATTACACACGTTATGAAACTATTCCACAAATTGCCCCAATCTCATGGAAAATTACACAGGTTATGAAACTATTCCACAAATTGCCTCAATCTCATAGAATTCTTAGTGTTGTTCAGCAATAAGTAGAACAAATCTAAACAAATGATAAAAAAAAATCCTAAACAGTATTCAGCATTCAAAATAAGCACAACTAATAAATCACCGTGCAAGCATCATTGGGAATGCAAAATCAATATAATTCTTCCTGATCCACCAATAGATTAAAAAAATACCGTTATACTAAAAGAATGGATCAGATTGGGCGTACTGAGTGGTTTTACAAACAATTGTAACTGATAATGTTCGAGGTGAGAATCATCATAAAACAATATTTAAACCAAAGGGATTATTATTAAAACATAACAACATCTTTCTATCTCCTATATATTGACTCTTCTTCCTATCTCCCTCCTAATATTGATATATTATATCTTTATTCTTATTTTTACTCTTATTCTTATTCCTATTCTTATCCCTCTTCTTCTCCTTATTCTTCTTCCTACCCTTACCCTTTTCCTTCGGACTTCCATCCATCTTCACGACTTTGGGGGTAAAGGGACAGGTGAGGCACACATGCATTTACCTGACGAGCCGAGGCACGCAGATTTACGATGTGTTCTTTCTCTCTCGACCAGTGAGTGATTGTGCTCCTTATCCTTCCTCTTGGCCAATGGTGATGTGGGCCTTCCTTCTCTCTTCCTTCTCTTGGGTCTGATTGATATGGACGACTATCTAGAAAGTCTTCTCTTCAGGCTTATTTTTTTGTTGTACAAGAATTCATGGACATCCCTGGTAGAATCTACTGGGCAGGAGTATTTCATTTTCATGAGCGTGATTAATCTAAGCCTAACTCTCTAGCCGTAGTGAAAATTAAATGATTCAACGCTTATTGGAAACTCGAATATAATCCGCTAATCCAATGGGATGAATAAGCAAGGGGAATAATAAGCCAGGGGAACTCTAATTTAGAATCATCCCCAGACACATAGATAAGAGTTCATTCACATTAGGAAGAGAGTGCCTGTAAGGGAAGGGAGAGGTTACACGAGATACTTATTTATTTATTGGCAGAAATCATAGTTCTATTAGATACAGATAATATAATATAATTTACCAAACCACAGAACACTGCAAGAGAGTTTGCATAATTTTATAAAAAAAATGATGGACCCTTCATGCTTTAAAGACAACAAATTTGCATAGAAATGAAATTGCAAAGAATGAAATCCAGGAGGAGTGGAAAAACAAAGTACCTGTGATTTTTTCCTCTTCTTTGGCTCTTTGAATCAAAATTCATGCAAAGGTATTCCTAGAAACAATGCAACTTCTCTATGCAAACCCAAATAGTGCAAATCCTTTAAAACCGCAAACTAAATGTGACCAGTAAACACCATTTATGCAGGAGGGAGGGGCGGTCGCCATGACAAGATGTTCAACCACCTCCTCCATGAATAGCAAGCTATCTATGGGGTTTAATAAATTCAGAATAAATGCCAAACTGAGAAAACAACACACGCCATCCTCTAATCATCTGACCAAATCTAGAGTCACTTCACGTTTCCTTAAAGCTCAACAAGGATTGTAAACTGAAGGGAAAAAGGAATACTGTAACCAGAAAGCGTTATGAGTGATAAACCCTAGATGTCTTCATAATGTGTTGTGTTCTCCGGTACTAATGTGCTACAACACATGACTAAGATGTTGAGAACCCTAAAGGAGTTAGGGTTACCTTTCGAGTTCAGTTATCTCTCAACATCGACCAATAAACCAGAACGGGGGCTCTTTCTACAGCTGTTGCTCTGACCTCTCCAGAAATCGTTGGACGGGCTCTTTCTACAGAAATCATAGGACGGGCTCTCCAGAAATCGCCTCACGGCAATCCAGAAATTTCCGGACAACTGCAGTTCTGACCAGAGTCACCTCATGGCTCTCCAAAAATCATCAAACTGTAGAAGAGCGAAAAACGTGAATCCCATCTCACAAACCTAGATATGGAAATGACTGGACAGCTGCATAAACCAGTGGACAATACAGAAAACCTATGAACAATGCGCAGCCCAGGAGAAGACATGCGTAAAAATACCACTGGCCAGAGAGACGACGACATTTACAGTGGTTTAGAACAAAACTTTAGAGAAAAATGCCTAACGACGTAATTATTGGTATATCAACTCCCTCAATGCCAATGGGAATGGTTTGGTAAATTTATTTTGATGGCTTTATAAATGAGGAATTTTCTAGCTTCTACTTTTTCCTATGGCTTTATAGATGACGAATTTTCTAGCTTCTACTTTTGCCTATATCTTTGCATCAAAGCTAATTTGAGCAATGGCCTTATTGAAGAAATCGTATTAGACTTTGATGGTTGCATCTAGCTTTTCACTACTTCAAGTGTGGTCAACGAGTTGCTTAGTGTCTAAAGGTTAAAGCTTACTCCCAAAGTGCTTTAGAATCAAAGAAGTGTATGAATTAGAAATGCACTTGATGAAATAATTCCAATACTGATCACCATTGGATGGAATCAACTGCAAATATAAAGCCTGAGCTACTTGGCTATGTGGATTATCTAATTAACCTTAAAATTAATTTGTTAACTATATTTAATGAAAAACTAATACAAGTCATATGAGGGTGTATTTAATGACTTAGTCATCTGAGCTTGGCTAGGGACGTAACAATAAACGTATCTGTTAACTGTATTTAATGAAAAACTAATTAACCCCATCAAAAAAATTTAACCGAGCAATGGTGAAATTCTTTCTTTACCTGTTTCACATCCTCCTCATAATCATCAATGTTAAAATTTATATCAGCATCTACACCTCTAAATTTGATGGCTGCCCTGTCATATGCCCTGCAACAAATGGAAGAATATTATTGATACACATCAATCCTGTATCATACAATTTGCAGTGGAAAGTGTAAAAGTAGGCTTTTACTGAAAATATTAAAAAAACACAAAGCACAATCATATAAAGATCCTACCTTGCGGCTACATAGGCAGTGTCAAATCCACCTGTAGTTCAATTAAGAAAATGCAATTTTTTTATGAAGCTTTAACATGAAACCTAGCATTCACAAATGTCTCGAGGAAATATTCAACAATTTATTTATTTTAGCTTTGTGTAAGATCTAGATCCGCCACAAGAGAGAACCCTCTGAATGAGATTGAAGCTGCTGCTACTATTGAGATAAGAATCGGTCCAATCCGTTTCTAAAGAGGGTGAAGGAGGAGAAGATTTCCAAGCTTAAAGTGCCTTCTGAATCTGATCAATGGTCGGCCGACGATTCAAATCCTCATCAACACAGGTCCTCGCTATCGCAGCCATGGAAAAATCCATATTTAATGGATACGCATTCTTTAAAGCCAGATTCGAACCCTCGACCAAAGCCCCAATTGTATTCCACCGCATAACTTCCTTGTGCACATCTCCATGCAAGGGGAAAGCCACAGGTTTACCAGAGAGAAGCTCCAACATTACGACCCCGAATGAGAAAACGTCTAAATTCAGAGTTATGAGGCCATGTGTAGCATACTCGGGCGCCATGTATCCCTTCGTGCCCAAAACATGTCTCGTAACCGAAAACACTTTGTGATTTCCATCAAGCAGAACATTGTTGCTCTTGATATCTTTGTGGACATAGGGAAAACGACGTAATTGTGAAGATAATGGAACCCATTTGCCAAATCCAGGGAAATTTCTAGTCTTTGCTTCCATCGGAGAACAGGAGAATTTCCGTCCAGGTAGTCGGCGAGAGAGCCATTGTCGGCATCCTCAAAAACGAGATATGAATGCTATCAGTACGCCCAACAGTTGCGCCTGAACACGCAACCACAACAAAAAGGAGGATATGTCTGAACGCAACCGCAGCAAAAGGAGGATATGTCTGAACGCAACCGCAACAAAAGGAGGATACGTGAACGTGAACGTGGTAGTTAAGTTAAGATGCACGTGTCAAAATTTTATTGGATTGATAGACGACCATGCTACAGTGTTTCAAAACACAACTTCTATGAGAAAAACGCCTCATGGCGTAAAAATTGGAAGGGAAATATTTGTTTTTTGCAGTTTTATGGGGGAAATGGTTTAGTTGTTTATAATTATAAAAATTTGCAAAGACCAATATTTTTTTTTGCAGTTTTAGGGGGAAATGGTTTAGTTAATTTATACTTGTTAATTGAAGTACAATTATTTTTATTTCCCTTCTCCAAGAATTAATGCCCTTCCAATTGAAATTAAGACCCACACTTCAAATTTGATCATTGCTTCCACATAAAGGGTGTTTTTATCGGCCAACGGGCGGTGACAACAGAAAAAAGGTAGGTTGGTTGAAATCTGCATAGTTTCATGATCATTGCACATTATTTTCAATCAAACGAGAAACCAAGCAGAGATGATTAAAGGTAATGGAGGATCTAGGCGACTGCATGTGATATATCCGCTCAGGACTACGAAGAACTCGACATCATGGCAAGGATAGATCAAATCATGTCCCTCTAATAATAAATTAGATTAAGTTGACTTTAAAAAATATTAACCTATTAAATTAACTTAATTAAAAATTTCCACTAATTAAATAAAAAACTCAGGTCAGAAAATGACAAGGTGAGTACCTTCACTGTATCTTTTGAAGATGGGCTGAACTAGTTGACCCGAAACATCGAGAAATTCAATAATTCACCACATGATTCAACAAGTTTTCAATATTGATATGTTCTGACATTTTTCGATACCAAGCTTGATTGATGATTATCGATCTTAAAAATCAAGGTCCACACTTCACTATTTTTAATCATAGTAACGAATGAAATAATTGTGGCTTTTGTATGTAAAATAGTATGTGCGAAGATTATAACTTCCGCAAATCATTGCTTGTATAGAAAACATGTCGGAATACTCCTATTATATAGTTTCTAAAAATAAATTATTGTCAAATATCCGACACAATTAGGATACTGACCGTTGTAATGTTGTCGTCGGTAATGCAATGACCGAAGTCAAATATCTGACGACTGTTGTCAGATTACCAACGACCGTCAAATATTCAATGCAAACTGGAGCAAATTTTAAAATAAACAAATAAAATTCGTAATGGCCAAGGTGAAATCCGACGATAGGTTCAATTTCGTCGGATGGCGTCGGATTTTAGGTTCAAATATTGTTGTGTATAGCCTCGATGTTCTCTGGTCCGAGTATGGATTTTGACCTATTGTTGATGGTGGCCTTTTTGGAATGACATGTGGATTTTTGTGGAGACTTCTTTGATATGTATGTATGACACAACTTTTCATTAATATAAAGTTGTCTTTTATGTGTGAAAACAAATAAATAGAAAGAATAATTTTTAATTAGGCTATGATTATATGGGACACCCTGAATGAAGCCATAAGGAAAGTTCAATCAACACTGGAAGGTACCTGGCCATAATTCTCTATGTCCTCCTTGTGGGTCATAGTGTGAGCAGAAAATACATTCCATAGAATGGGTTGGGATTGGTCTAATGAATGGTGTGCCATAGTGTGAGCAGCGAATACGTTCCATCGGAATGGGTTGGAATGGGTTGGAACTGGTATAATGAATAGAGTGCCATAGTGTGAACAACAGATATGTTCCATGGAATGGGTTGGAATTGGTCTAATGAATGGTGTGCAATAAGCATGTTGCAATGCACAATAAATGTTGCATGTGCGGGGCATACCAACCATCGGATCAAACTCTAGTCAAAATCTAGTGGATGTATTCCCCACAACCACAACATTTATAGTTGCACTGCGGGGTGCTTATTACATGCCTTAATAAATGTCCTCTTTTTCTTGTTCAAGGACATTGCAAAGACCTTTGGAAAAATAAATATGCCCCATTATCATATGAAGATATGCAACAAATTCTCAGCTCCCATGTATGAACTGGTCTTTTTCAAAGAATGTATTTGATTCTCAGAAGAACCTTTGAAGGTATTGGAGACAATGGGATACTGTTATATGGATAAGGACACCAATTACATCAGGATATATGGTTCTTACCGAATTCCCTCACACTCTAAACTTGTCCTAAACAGACACTAGTGTTGATGGAAATTATGTATCCAACCCTCTAATTCAGAATTAATGAAGCACCAGCCTAGAGGGGGTGCCCAAGATACCCGATATCTATAGATGCATGGTCCATATTTAGTGGCTTCCATTGATATAGGATGGCCTTACTATAGCAAATAATGCCTACCAAAATAAATCCCTACGTTATAAGTGTTCCAAAGAACCAAGAAGACACTGAAAGATAAGAAAGTTGTAGAAATACCTTTAAAAATTATTCCCTCTAGCTTCTACTTCTCACTAGACTAAAGCTGACTTTCCTACCAAACAAGCTAACTCGACTAAAGTTGACTTTCCTACTAAACAAGCTGCAAGACGCAAGTCGAGTGTAAAGACAAACATTTGTTTCCATAAAGAAACAATAATTGGGCTTTTGAAAAAGGGGATTCCTTCATTTATTGCCATGAAAAATCAATAATTGGGCGTTTGGAGAAGGAAATCCTACAATTATTTCCATAAAGAAACAATCATTGGGATTTTGAAGAAGGAAACAATAATTTGGGTTTTGAAAAAGGGAATTCCTACATTAAATCCCACGAAAAAATAATAATTAGGATTTTGAAGAAGGGAATTCCTACCAAACATTGTATGGCTACACAAGTCAAGGGTAAAGACCAACATTTATTGCCATGAAGAAACAATAATTGGGATTTTAAGGAAGGGAAAGAAACAATTGAATGTGTTAGAAACATTTATTTGATAAGCCAAAGATCAACATGAACCAAGGCCAAACTAAGAGGAATTTCTAGAGAGAAGCATTACCATAGGGTCAACCATAGGGTTAAGAGCAATGGAAGGATTCTCTACCCTTGATCAATACAATAGTATATTTTAGAAATATCTTGAAGGGATATATCTAATTGAAGTTAATTATGAAGTAGTTTGTTGAGGACCATTCACCTTTGCTAACAAAATATGTCGTCAATTTTTCATAAAAGAAGAGAAAGACAATCATTGATCAAGTTATAATTGAGACCATGATGGTTGATGTAGGAAATATGGATCCTTTGGCCATCGCCACCTCAACTGTAGAGATGGTGCAATAAATGAATCTCGAGTTCCAAAAATGGAAAGAAAGATAAAAAGAAATAAAGAAATTTTTTCTCGTCCAAAAAAATCAAGTTGAATATTACAAAGCAATGTTATATGAGTATTAGAACTTCACAAAGAACTCTCTTTGATGCATGTGCTATTCCAACAAAGTTGTGTGTGAAATGAAAAAAATATTCAATGAAACATAAATTGTAGCACCTTGTATAGACGAATGGCTTAGTTATGTAGAAAGGTGGAAAAAATGCATGGATAATATTATATCGTGGCAATAGGTATTCTCAACAACCTCACCAACTTTGCATGGGCTACAATCTGAGAGGATTGATCTTATGGGCATTGGCACTAATTACCAAAAGATAAAGGTAAAACACCAATAAAACATTTAGGGGAATTACACAAAGTTAGATACTTCGATGATTTATTAAAAGTCATCAACGAATGAAGGTTGTGTGCCTTCAAAAGATGGGACACATTTGTGTATTATGCAGATTTAATTTTCTTGTTAAATAGCTCATAAAAGTAAATGAGACATTCCTTACAACAAGTTATCCTCTAAAAAAACGTTATTAGCAACTGCATTAAGACTTCAACATAGAAGAACAAAGTTCATTATGTAATTATCTCCAAAATAAATAAAGGGAGTTGAGAGCTTCAACATGTATTATGTATAATCCACATGCCCTTTGAACATCATCAATTCCATTGTGCTTTTGAGCTAGAAAAACATTTAATAAATGGAAAAACAATGTAGAGCAACAAAGGGATGCAAATAATTAAATACATGACTAGTCAAGGAAGGTGAAGGATCACCGTAGTTGAAGTGGTTCAACTTCCTAACTTAATTTTCTATAAATGCATGAGCTTGGATTTAAGCAAGGCTTTTCAATTTTTGCAAGCACGATATCTTGTAACAAGGATAAATGTGTGTTAGCAATTAGATTAAATAAAGTTGATGTTGTTATACATGAATGTAAACTTACTTGTTAAAGTATTTCTTTGCCCATACTCTCATCTTCATATTTTAAATTGCACATAAAATAGGAATGGATTTAAAATGTGTATAGTTATTTTGGATATCTAATTGGTCTTTGTTATTGTATGGGATGAATATTATTACTCATGTTTTTGGATTTATACAATATTGTGTTTTAATTCATGTTTGTTTTTAACTTGCTCATAGTACTAGGATTTAAACCCTTGAAATGAATCCAACAATCAATATTACAAATCAGAGGGTTTGCTAATAAAGACTGAGAATCACATTTTGAGGATTTTATCTTTATGAACCCATATGCAACGATGAGGGTCAAAATATTAAATCACACTCTACAAAATCGAGGCAACAAGTGGAAGGAATTTTAGTATGTTCCTATTGTACACATATCTATCTTGTCGCTTGATGGGGGATTTCACTCTCCAGTGTCCCAATTCAATCACATCAAAAGGAATAGAAGACCCCTAGAAAAGAGGACCTTGGAAAAGGGTAAGAGAAGACTCCTAACAAAGCGGAGGACACTAATAAAGGGGAAGAGAAGGAGCCTCCAAGTGTAGAGAAATATCATATTACTTTAGAGTCCAAAGAAGGGATCACAAGGGTAGATCATATTGAAATTAAGTTGAGGGACCTTCATATATGAGTAAGAGATTGAATTTATAAATGAGTGTTGTCATCCCTAATGATGAATGCTAAGCGTCACCGAGACATTAAGCAAGATATTCCTAGTATCAAATCTATGATGATATAACCAAGCAATATCACAAAGAGAAGGATCAAAGGGAAACACGCAAGACGTAGTAGTGTTTTTTGTGGTTTCTCTTCTTTGTTATTTCATGAGCAATAATGTTTTTCTTGGGTAGTAATAGGAATAATGCATGTTTTGTATCTACTAGTAACATTCTATACACACCTACACTTTAATGTAATACAAGATAAGACGAATGATGGTATTCGATATAATGTATTTGTCGTATAACATTCTGTATACTCTGATAACATAATCACCTTTGCTAACTCACTTTGTGAATATATTTTTTCACAAAAAATATACACACACAAATTAAACTCATCACCTATTACTGAATACAGTTAATTCTTCATTGCATAACTCAAAACTATACATAAAGAATAAAAAGAAGGAGTTTATAGAAGATCATAAGAAATAAGATCACTTCACAAGTTTATCAACCTTTGAAATATCCTTCTCAAGTACAATCCAATGTATCTCCACAAGGTATACTAGATACAATGTACATCCAAAAAGTGGTGTAGATGTAATATGTCGTGATACAAATTAAACTAAATAAAATGTATCTCAAAAGGTTGATTACATGAAATGTATCTCCAAAAGTGGATTAGATGCAATGTATAATGACAAAAGATGAATTAAATATGATGTATATTAAAAATAGGTTGTATATATTTCTATAAAAATAAAAATATAAACTAGTTGCAATATATCTCCAAACAATATACTGGATGCAATGTATCTTGGAAAAATATATTAGAAATAATTTACCATAGAAAATATTGAATTAAAAGCAATGTACCTCCAAAAGAGCAGACTAAATGTAATGTATCATGACAAAAAGTGGACTAGATACAACACATCTCTAAATATGTATTATATACAATGTATTGAAGTTAGACCAAAATTCTAAAATTTTACCCACACCGTTCACTTAGAAATTAAGGTATTTAAATAATTGTTCACATCTTATAAATTACCACTTTGCCATAAATATGTTATGTGTTTACTTTATAAAGCTATTTGCTCAAAGTCTCAAGACGCTAAAGAGCCACAATACACTAGAGGACTTTATAGGCTTAACTATGAATACTCAAGTGTTTCTATGCATACATGTGAGCATCAATTCGTTTATACCATATATTACATATAATATATATACGATTATAATTTATTAACATTGCATAATTTAAATTGTTCATTTGTGTTTGGAACCTGAACATATACGCTAACATGCTTAACATGCTTATTAGTGAAAACATGCACATTTTCTAAAGATTACACAGAGAATATTTCATCTATCTATTCATAGTTAAAAACATTTTACATGTAATAAGTTGTAATCTATTGTTCGAGATCCAAAATGGACAAGTGCAAATCAATAAGGTGTGGAAACCTTTCTCACATAAGGAATTTAGCATCGGTGCTTAACATGCAAGGCATTATGGGAATCTAATGGTGCTCAACCATGTATATATTGGGTGATCAAATGTGATCTCTTAAATATGCCCCCCGACATTTATAGTTGGGCCATCCACATGACTTCTTTTTGTAACATATGTGTTGTTTATTTTGAGTAGGGGGAGAAGAACATATTTTATAATCATTGAAGAAATTCGAAGAGACTAAGAAAGGCATATTCCATAGTGGTTTCACATCCACACAATGTTCCACGGAGGAGAGGGGAAGGCTTAGCAAGCAAGCATACTCACTCCACAATTAATTTTCAACCATTGTGTTGGTAAGAGACACCAATATTGTGTAATTGTCCCATTGGAAGAAGGATCACGGTATGTTGAGACTTACTTGTGGTCATGGACCATCCATCACAACCAGGGAAAATCTTAAGGATGCACAATTTTCTCAAATTGTATAAACATTGGCGAATCTTACTAATTTTTAAATTTGCAACCATAAATGTTTGGTGATTTTTTTAAAAAAATATTCAAATTTCTAAGGACTTTATATAGTTTTTGGATAATTTTGATGATTTTTAGAGTAAAAAAAACGATCCCATGGACTTTGGACGAAACGCCTTTGAAAAAAAGGAAAATTGGCGAATCTTTTTTTTTAAGTTCCAAAAATAACCCACAGGCTAAATTCCGCCCCTAAAATCTTCCTTGATCACAACCAATGTAAGATAACACACAAGAGGAGATGAGATTTTATTGTTGTAGAAGCAATTCCAAGGCACCCCTAGATAAGTGTATCTCACTATTGTTTCACACACAATCACATGGCACACTCCATAGAAGAAGATGGAAAACATAAGCAAACAAGCATACTCACCTTGTAACTATCAATCATAAAGATAAATGCGATTCCTTAATAATAACCATTTTTTTTAAAACAAATCCAAACTCCTAAATGTAAAGAACCCAATTCCAAAAATTACCCACAGGCTAAATTTCGCCCCTAAAATCTTCCCTAATCACAACCAATGTAAGATAACACACAAGAGGAAATGAGATTTTATTGTTGTAAAAGCAATTCCAAGACACCATTAGATCAGTGTATCTCACTATTGTTTCACACACATTCACATGACAAACTCCATAGAAGAAAATGGAAAAGACAAGCAAACAAGCATACTCATCTTGTAACTATCAATCATAAAGATAAATGCAATCCCTTAATAATAACCATTTTTGTTTTAAACAAATCCAAACTCCTAAATGAAAAGAACCTCATTCCAACTTGAATGTTATACCTTAAGTTTGATATATAATTTTTTAAACTTAACTTATATTTTCATGTTTTCACTTTGTTCAAAGATTTAAAATTTATAAATCACATCAGCAAGCCTTTTGGAATAAACCTATCCTTTTTCAAGGGATATATATATATATAACGGGATCATGGCTTTCCTTTCGAATGGGCCTTTTGGAATAACTGATCTTATCCTTTCCAAGGTGTGCAAACCTTATTGAGGTTTCCATCTCAAGTTCTCTTTATTTTTCCATACATATCGTTTTCAAAAGGAAAGAAAAAGCATATACAAGTCAAGGGTAGTCCCTCATGTACCAAACACCTAAGATTTATGTTGTAAGTGTTGATTATAACAAAACAATTTTATAATGAAGGTGGCACTATGGTGTTTAATTAATTAATTTATTATCTTTTGTACCAAATAGATATTTATGTTGTAAAATTAATTAATTTAATATTTTGATGTACTAAAAAACTTAGATTTATGTTATAAGTTTTGATTATAACAAAACAATTTAATAATTTACGTGGAAACATAGAAGTTAATTAATTTAATATATAAATGAAATATGATTTAGGTATTAGGTGAATAGGTTTTTTCCATAAAAAATAAGATCACAATTCATAAATTTTATTGAAAATTCTGAACTATATTGTTCATTTCGTTAAGAAGCTATACATGTAGTCATCTTCATATTTTTTATGTATTATATTAAGAGGGCTTCTTACATGTATCCAACAACACTTTATACAAAAAAAAATTGTCCTAGATTTTGCTACTCAAGTGATTAATAGCTTTTGGGTATATTCTTTCTATCGTATAAGACTAATAAATAGTTAAAGTTGCAGCGTCACGAGTCATTTTGATGAATGCCAAGCGTCATTGAGACATTAAGCAAGATAATCCTAGTATCAAATCAGTGGTGATATAACCAAGCAATATCACAAAGAGAAGGATCAAAGGGAAACAAGCAGGAAATAGTAGTGTCTTTTGTGGTTTCTCTTCTTTGTTATTTCATGAGCATTAATGTTTTTCTTGGGTATTAATAGGAAGAATAAATGTTTTGTATCCGCTAGTAACATTCTATACACACCTACCCTTTAATGTAATACGAGATAAGACAAATGATGGTATTCACGATAATATATTTGTTGTATAGCATTCTATATACTCTGATAACATAATCATGTTTGCTAACTTACTTTATGAATATATTTTTTTCACAAAACGTATACACACAAATTAAACTCATCACCTATTATTGAGTACAGTTAAACCTTCATTGCATGACTCGAAACTATACATAAAGAATAAAAAGAGGGAGTTTATAGAAAATCATAAGAAATAATATCACTTCACAAGTTTATCATCCTTTGAAATATCCTTGTTAAACACAATGCAATGTACCTCCGAAAGGTATACTAGATACAATGTACATCCAAAAAGTGGTGTAGATGCAATATATCATTATACAAATTAAACTAGATGAAATGTATCTCAAAAGGTTGATTACATGAAATGTATCTCTAAAAGTGGATTAGATGTCATGTATAATGACAAAAGATGGATTATATATGATGTATATTTAAAAGTAGATTGTATATATTTTTATCAAAGCAAAAGTGGACTAGTTGCAATGTATCTCCAAACAATATACTAAATGCAATGTATCTTGGAAAAATTTATTAGATGTAATTTACCATAGAAAATTTTGGATTAGATATAATGTACCATGATAAAAAGTGGACTAGATATAATGTACCATGACAAAAAGTGGACTAGATACAACAAATCTCTAAAATTGTATTAGATGCAATGTATCATGAAAAATGGTTCAAATCAAAGCTAAACCAAAATTCTAACATTTTACTCACACTATTCACTTATAAATTAAGGTATTTAAATAATTGTTCACATCTTATAAACTACCACTTTTCCATTAAATATGTTGTGTTCTAAAACTATATTAGATGCAATGTATCATGAAAAAAGTCCAAATCAAAGCTAAACCAAAATTCTAACATTTTGCTCACACTATTCACTTATAAATAAATAAATTAAGGTATTTAAATAATGATTCACATCTTATAAACTACCACTTTTTTATTTATGCGCACTTTATAGAGCTATTTACTCAAATTCTCAAGACCCTAAAGAACCACAATACACTATAGGACTTTATAGGCCTAATTATGAATACTCAAGTGTGTCTATGCATACATGTGAGCATCAATTCGTTTATACCATATAGTTATGTAATATATATACCAACTTATTAACATTGCATAATTTAAATTGTCCATTTGTGTTTGGAACCTGAACATATACATTAACATGCTTATTAGTGATAATATGCACATTCTCTAAAGATTACACACATAGAAATATTTCATTTATTCACAGTTAAAAACATTTCACATGTAATAAGTTGTAATCTATTGTTCGAGATCCAAAATGAACAAATGCACATCAATAAGGTTTGGGAACCTTTCTCACATAAAGAATTTAGCATTGGTGCTCAACATGCAAGGCACTATGGGAATCTAATGCTGCTCCACATCTATAGTTGGGCCATCCACATTAGTTTCTTTTTGTAACATATGTGTTGTTTATTTTGTGTAAGGGGAGAAGAACACATTTTATAATCATAGAAGAAATTCAAAGAGGCTAAGATACGCATATTCCATAGCGATTTCACACACACACATCCACACAATGTTCCACAGAGGGAGAGGGGAAGGCTTAGCAAGCAAGCATACTCGCTCCACAATTAATTTTCAACTGTTACGTTAGTAAGAGACACCATTATCTTGTCACCGCCCCATTGGAAGAAGGATCACGATATGTTGAGACTTACATTTGGTCATGGATCATCCATCACAACCAGGGAAAATTTTAAGGATGCATATTTTTCTCAAATTTTAGAAACATTGACGAATCTTACTCATTTTTAAATTTGCAACTATAAATGTTTGGCGATTTAAAAAAAAAAAATTCAAAATTATAAGGAATTTATATAGTTTTTGGATAATTTTGATGTTTTTTTAGAGTAAAAAAAATATCCCATGGAATTTGGGCGTATCACCTTTGGAAAAAAGGAAAATTGGCGAATCTTTTTTGGAAAAAATGTTCCAAAAATAGCCTACGAGCTAAATTTTGCCCCTAAAATTTTCCTTGATCACAACCAATGTAGAATAACACACAAGAAGAAATGAGATTTTATTGTTGTAGAAGCAATTCCAAGATACCACTAGATAAGTATATGTCACTATTGTTTCATACACATCCACATGGCACATTCCATAGAAAAAAATAAAAAAGAAGAGCAAATAAACATACTCACCTTGCAACTATGAATCATAAAAATAAATGTAATTCCTTAATAATTACCCTTTTTTTTCAAAGAACAAATCCAAACTCTTGCATGTAAAGAACCCCATTCCAACTTGAATGTCATGCCTTAAGTTTGTTATATAATTTTTTAAACTTAACTTATATTTTCATGTTTTCCCTTTGTTTAAAGATTTAAAATTTATATGTAAATTACATCAGTGGGCCTTTTGGAAAAAACTAAACTTATCCTTTTTCAAGGGGTATATATATGGCGTTAGTTTTCTACCCGACTATTTGCACCGATTGGACGACCTGGCTCACGTGAGCTTTCACATCACGCATTGCTAGTCGTCCGATCGATGCAAATGGTCTGGTAAAAAGCTAATTTTTATATATATAAAACGTGATCCTAATTCATGTTTTCCTTTTCTACAAAGATTTAAATGTATATGTAAATTGTGAATGGGCCTTTTGGAAAAACTGAACTTATCCTTTCCAAGGTGTGCAAACGTGATTGAGGTACGAAAATATCCTTTATTAACTTTTCGGAAAATGTATTAAACATAATTTTAATTAAAATTGGTTTCCATCTCAAGTTTTCTTTATTTTTCCATACATATCATATCAAAATGAAAGAAAAAATATGCACACGTCATGCTGTAATTTAATATCTTTATGTACCAAAAAAAACTTAGATTTATGTTATAAGTTATGATTATAATTAAAAAATTTAATAATTTAGGTGGCAACATAGAGTTTAATTAATTTAATATATAAATGAAATAAATAATTTAATATAGAATTTAGGTTAAAAAAATTTCCAAAAAATAAGATCATAATTTATAAATTTTATTGAAAAATATGAACTATATTGTTCATTTCGTTAAGAAGCCATACATATAGCCATCTTCATATTTATTCTGCATTATATTAAGAGGCCTTCTTACATATATCCAACAACACTTTCTAAAAATAACAATAAAAAAGTTGTCCTAGACTTTGCTACTTAAGTGGTTAATAGCTTTTGAGTATATTCCTTCTATCATATAAGACTAATAAATGGTTAAAGTTGCAGCGTCACGAGTCATTTTCCAAGCCAATTTTGTGCACCAAGATTGGGCCTCATGTGTTGAGGTAGGGTCTTAGGGAGCCTGAATTGGACTCAAGAAACTTCGAGTAGATTCTTGAGTTTGACTCAAGATTGACTAAGCCTTATGTGTAAAGGTTAACCCTCATGTGTTTAGATGAATGCTTTGATATGCCAAAGTGATGATGTTGTATAGTCTTGTTGGACAAAACTAAGGACTTGTGTGTCAAGTCAGATCCTCATGTGTTGAGGTGGAACTAATGTGTAGAGATAATGCTTTGCTAGTTGAAGCATGCATGGTGTGTGACATACTACTAACCGTGGTCTAGCTATTAAGTCTCCTCTAGAGAATGGCCACCTCTAGAGTAAATTACTTTAGCATAATATCACTTGGAACTATAGTAGAATGGTATGATCACATCATTAGAGAAATCTTCTTAGTATAATTGATATGATAGATAATTAAAGTTGGCCATGTGGACCATGTAGATAAGATAAGATGCATTGAGAATAGAGAAAATTGAATTGCTCATGAGAATGACTTCAGTTAATTAAGGAGAACTCGAATTGATTAACTCTAAGTGATATTAACAAAGAATACTTAAGAAAATTAAGGAGAACTCGAATTGATCACTTAAGTGATGCAATCAAGAAGATATTTAGTTAAGAGAATAAACTGAATGTTAATAAAGAAGATCTAGTTAACTAGAAGTGTTTTGCATAACGATACTTTAGTTAAACTAAAAGATGACACTTGAGTTACAACACTTGCATGATGACACTTGAGTTACAACACTTGCATGATGGCACTTGAGTTAGCGACCTAACTAAGTGGTTTATCATCCAGTTAGAAGGCAAGTTCATCCTGAAGTAAAGTACACAAAGAAATTAAGGCATGATTGAGATGTAATGCGTAGTTGTCATGTAGGCCTTTGATGAGATCAAAGTAAAGTGAGAATTGAAAGCTATTGTGTGCATGTGTGCAGAAGTTGCGAATTGATTGTATATAGGGCATACAACGGAACTCTTCTATTAGTCTTGCTCAGCGATAGCACCTAGGGTGCTTGGTACTTCTCTCTTATAAAAGCACCAGGGGTGATTGATGTAAAAACACATTGTAGAGTTCTAATATCTATCTCTCTTCTCTTTTGCTTAGTGATCACACCTAGGGTGTTTGCTCTCTTATCTTGCACCTAGGGTGTTGAATGTAATCTACAATTGTAAAAGACATTCTCTGCTATTTATCATTGTGCTAAGCAGATTTGTTGGGGTTTTTCTTGTTATTTTGAAGGTTTTCCCCAATGTACACACTATGTTATGTGTGAATGTTTATATGTATGATTGTTCAATTGATTTCAAATACTCATTTATTTCACATTTAAAAATTAAAGATCAAAATTCAACAAAATTCAATAAAATTCAATATAAACCACAAACAATTGGATTCCTTGCCCCATGGGAAGATGACTATCCCATGAAAGATATTGGGTTGAAAGTGTTAAAAAACAATTGTTCCAATAAAATAATGTTTAATTATAGGAATTAAATGTAAATATGTTTAAGTGGCGATATTATATACTAATTATGAATCAACGATGATTACTTGATATGAAAGACTATATTGTACTCTATAATACATTATGAGAACTTGTCAAATGGGGGGCCGTGGGATTGATCGATTATTTGGTGGGATAGTAGTTAATAATGGATGGTGGGCAAACAATAAACTAACATGTGACAATATTATATATTACTTATGAATATTTGATGATTAAGTGAGACAAAAGACTATCGAAATAAATAAATAAATACATTACGAGAACTAGATAAATGATACATGTTGCATTGTAAAAGGACCATAAGGAATATATGAATCCTTTATTGACACCCTATCTCAAAAGTAAGAACAAAATGTCATTTCTTACTCTATGCAATTATGAGCATGAGAGTGGTTGATTAATTTATCAAATTCGAAGTTTTCTTGTTGACTATGTATTATAATATATTTATTATTATTTTTTAGTTTTACTATAATACTTGTTTTTGGACAATTTCATGATGATGATGGCAAAGAACTGGTTTATCGGATCTTTTAAGAAAAGAGAAAAGAATTATTTGGATTGCTGTAAAATTTTATTCTTGTGATTAAAAAGCTTAGAAAAAAGTGTTTTTACATCACCATAATTTTGACAAGTTAAAAGATTATGCATATTAGAAATGTAGCAAAAATTAGGAAACTGTGATCGAATGTGGGTGTATGTAGGGCATAATACAAGGTACAAAAACAATATTTTTTTGGTTTTTAACATATGATTATAATTTGTTCTTTCACCTGTATATATTAAAAAATTAGAGAATTAAGTTATTGTTCTATATAATCTATTATATAATCTTATATTTTTTTTTGGCATGGAATGAAAATTTAAATCCCTGAAGCTCCTTCATTCACGCATACCCATTTGACCTTTCCTATGAGTCATTTTACTTGACTAAGGACATCACCCAAAGACTCCAAACTTTTATTCAATTAGGTTAAGAAATTTATGAGCTTATATAATTAAGGGAGTAGTCTATTTAATCTATGTTTTGGACTTTCCAATAGTTTTTTGGTCATAATCTAGTAAATATTTTTTTGGTAAAATTTAAATTTGGAAATGTTTAAATTGTGTTTTTGAATCCATTAATAGGTTCAACACACCCAAATACCCCATGACACCCATATTATACAATTTATTAGCCAATATATATGATTCTAAAATATTTTATAATTTCCAACTAGACTTTGAATAAAATAAAATGAAAATTATACTAAAAAAAATTAAAAACTTAGAATATTTAACCTATACCTATAGTTAACTGGATAATGTTTGGATCAAAAATCTGTTTTTTGTCACATTTCTATATGTTAGTCTTTCGTTTTCATTTTTGAGAATATTTATTTGTTGACCTAGCCCTATGGATTAGCAAGGTTATTGTGATACATCTATTTTTACCACGGAATCTTTGGAATTTTAAATGAAATTAATAAATAAAAAATTTAATTGATATTAAAATATGATAATTTTTTCTCAACTATGAGATAGCTAAGTAAAGTTGAAAAGTATTTATTTCTTGATAACTAAGTAAAAATACGGGTGACTTGTATTTGTATGTGTAATATATAGATATAATATATTTCTAACATTTATCAATAATGTGTGATTGAATACCGTGCGATTGATGGTAGGTTATATTAATGACAATGTTGTGAAGGTTAAAGCTTATATTGGGAAGTCTCGTTGCAAGAAGGTTAAGGTTTATATCTCGAAGTCTCACTACATGATTAGATATTAAGAGTAGTTTATACTACTAGAAATGTAGATATTGACATGATAAAGACAAAGGATATATCAATACTAAAGACATATGTTAAGACACATATTAAGTTCAAACAATTACATTATATATCATATGAAATATGTTTTTAAACTATGTTAATGAAATAAAAATCCATTGCACCATAATTAGATGTTAGATGTCAGATGCATGGAAAGTAGTTTGAAAACACTGAAAAAGAAACTTAAAGTAGAGAGGCCAGATGCTTATGCAAGGAAAGTTAAATCAGTAACTCTGACAAGTATTGAATATGCTAGACCAAATGCCCAAATCAAGTTCAAGTTAAATTTTAAACCCCAACAACATATTGAATCTAAATATTAAATGCAAAGCTATATTTTCAAGGAGATCATAGCAGCTTAGTTGCCATCAACAATAAGATCTCAAACCTTTCCACTAATAAAATGATGGAGAAATCAATTTCATATTAAAAAAAATAAGAAATAATTTATGTGATGTAAAACATTGGTAAAATGAATAAAATTTATTATCAAACCCTAACTAATATACAATCAACAGTGAACTCATTACAATAATACTTGTAAATTAAGGCATAGACTAACAAAGGGGTTCCCAACATATCCCATATCTATATATGCATGATCCATAAAAAGTGGTGGCAGATAGAGCCTCCATTACTATTGGATGACCTTATTCTAACAAATAATGCCTCAAAGAAGAATATAAAATGAAATTCCTACAGTATGAGAAAGTTTTAAAGAGAAAGAGAACCTCAAAAGTTGAGTAAGTCATGGAAATACTTCAAATTTTGGGTCTATATGCACTCCACAATAGTGACATAATAAATGTTGTATAGGTTGTATAGGATTGGATTGACATATATCCCATATTATACAACATTTATTACACTGTTGCAGGATGTATATTGTTTTCCCAACAAAATGTTTCCTTTGAAGTGATGGACAGTTATAAGAATAAAGCTTTCACTTCTCATCTTCTCGAACTAAATTTCATACCAAACAAGATACAAGTACACAAGGCTAGGGTAAACACAACATTTATTTCCAGGAAAAAACAATAATTGGGCTTTTAGAACATCTAATTGACAAGACAAAGATCAACATGAACCAAGGCCAAGTTATGGGGAAGTTGTCGAGGGAAGCATTGTCATTGGGTCAAGACCAATAAAAGATTCTTCACCCTTGATCAAGATAATCATAGCTTTCATTGGTATCTTAAAAGGATACATCCCTCTAAAGTTAATGATGAAGTAACTTGTTTAGATATATTCACCTTCAATAAGAAGGTTGTGGTCATATCGTCATAAAATAAAACAAAGACTAGTACCAATCAAGTTATACTTAATACCATTAAAATCATGTTATACTTAAGACCACTAAGATAATGAGGATTGATGAACGGAATATGGATCCTTTGGCGAGCACCACCTCAATTTAGAGAGAATGCAATAAAATGAATCTCAAATCCAAAAATGAAAAATAGAGATAGAAGAAAATAAAGAAAAAATTACCCATCTAAATAGGCAAGTTGCCTTAGATGTAAGTTGAAGGAAAGTTGAGTATTACAAAGCAATGCAATGCCCTATGATACGGGCAATTTTATTAACTATGTTGTAGAACTTCACAAATAACTCTCTTTCATACATGTACACTAGTGTATAAAATGAAGATTAGTGTATAAAATGAAACAAATCTTCAATGAAAAGCAGCTTTAGAACCTTGTCTTGAGAAATGGCCCAATGATGTATAAAGGTGGCAAAAATACAAGGGTAATTTTATCTTATAAAAAGAGGTAGTCCCAACATCCTCACCAACTTTGTGTGTAATCCAAGAGGATTGATGAGATGGGCACCAACATCAATCACTAAAAATACAAAGCCAAAACAATAGAAGATATTGGGGAGTTATTCAACGATTTTATTAGATACCAATGATTATTAGAGACTTTGTGTGTAATCCAAGAGGATTGATGAGATGGGCACCAACATCAATCACTAAAAATACAAAGCCAAAACAATGGGCACCAACATCAATCACTAAAAATACAAAGCCAAAACAATAGAAGATACTGGGGAGTTATTCAACGATTTTATTAGATACCAATGATTATTAGAGGTAAAATTAAGATTGCCTGTCTTTAGAATATGGGACACATTCATTCCTTATGCAAATTTGATTTCCTTTTTAAATAGTTCATAAAAGGAAATAACACATTATACCACCCAAAGAAAAAGTTGTTGGCGAGGAATTGAATTAATACTCCAACAAGAGAGAAGGGAGTTTAGTATGTATTTATCCCTAAAATAAAAAAAGGGCGTAGAGCTTCAACATGTCTAATGTATAATCCACATGCACTTGAAATACCATACTTTCTTTTGTGCTTTTTAGCTAGGAAACATTTATTAATGGAAGGACTATATAGAGATACAAATGGATGTAATTACTTGAATAGTTAAGAAAAGACAAGCGTCATTGAAGTTGAAGTGATTCAATTTCCTAACTTAATTTTCTATAAATGTATAATTTTCAATAAATGTATGAGCTATATATAGGCTTAGTTTTAAGAAAGGGTTTTTAATTTTGGCAAGCAAGCTATCTTTCTTTTTCATATGGAAATATGCATGGGAAACCCAACAATACTTCCCCACATTCGTGGATGGTAGAGGTGGTAAATCGCCGGCCATCCTTGCAAAAGGCCTAACCCCAAAAGACTCAAGGCTCAAACCCGTGACCTCTCCCCGAACCGAGAGAGCGTGCGCACGTCTTACCAATTGAGCTAACCCTTGGGGCTTGCAAGCAAGCTATCTTGTAACAAGGACAAGGACATAGGAAATATTAGCAATGGGATTAAATAAGGTCAACATTGTTATACATGAAATCCGGATACCTTCATTTCATGCATGACTTCTTTGGTTTTGATGTAAGTACGTGTTATCAAACTATTTTTTGGGGCTCATACTTTCATATTCACATTTTCACTTGCACATAAAAAGGGAATGGATTTGAAGTGTGTATAGGTATTTTATATATTTAATTTATCTTTTAATATTTTATGGGTTGAAGGTTATTATTCACGCTTTTGGATTTATGCAATATTATGTTTCAATTTTTGTTTGTTTTCAACTTTCTCTTAGTATTAGGATTTAATTTCTTTAATTTAAAACAAAAAATGACATAAATTCTACATAAGAACACAAAATTCCATCAATATCGAGCTTATATAATTGTCTCACAATCAATTGATAATATGCAACTCGAACAACTAGGTGGCGCTTATGTGCATCACTATAATTTTCTGGTGCAACTCGTGGTGAGAAATAGGGCAATTTCCTCTAGGTGGTTTGGAATAGATTCAACCCTAAATAATGCTACGTATAGTAATTGGTTTTCATTTTTCAAGTAAACACTTGTATTCTCTTGTCTCCAACTGGGAAAGATGATCTGGACCATTATGGCAACTTGTTGGCTTCACTATAACTTTGAAAGAGAACTCCTAAACCATGAGCATCCATCCCCAAATTTGGCCTTCTAGAACTAGTTTATTCACTAAGTACGTGTTAATGTTTGAGCAAAACCAAGGTTGCTTGAGCTTCAAAACATTTTATCAAACAATTTCAACACTTTCAAAAACTTTAAATCAACAGCATAAGAAAATTTATATTGACCACATAATCAACTTTATATCGGTCATCTACTAGTCTTTAAATCAGCACACATCATTATTTATATCAGCAATATATGAATATTCAAGAATAAATCAGCCACATAAAATAATCACCATAAGAGACAATATATACCCTAGGAAAACCCTCCAAATACAAAGGATGAAAAACCCAACAATTCTTTGAGTATGATAGATAGACTTGCAGAGAATGATTTACAACACATCAAGAGATTGTCCGATAAGATATGTCACCACAACAATAGAGAAGAGAGATCCAATACAACATTGTATCAACTGTAATTAAATTGCAATATGCCTAGCATATTACTAACAAGCCAAATACCATGCCATGCAAACCCTAAGGAGTGGTTTGCATGCCAATCATTCACCCATGCATTATGAAATTGAAATTACTAGAGGAGAAGTAATATTGGTGTATGAGATCCTCCCCGTGCAAAACATTAGCGCCCTTTATGTACTGGTGTCAAGTATTTGTCTTTGCAATATTCATCATGCACAAGATATGTGCCCTCCTTCAATACTTAACTTTAACTGGATGCTAATTGACTTGAACTAAATGTGAGTTATCTGAACTAAATGTGAAATGAACTGACTGAACTGAACTTAATATTCAATTGAATGTTAGGATACTAACTAAAAGTATTTGGCACTTCACAATCATTGTCACCCATGCATGAACACTTTGCATGAATTAAGGAGACATTCCTTCTTTAACTGACACATTCTTTACTTACAACTTAGGATTTAATTAAGGCCTTCATAATTTGTGTTCACTTGAGGTATGCATGTGCAATTCAAATTCATTCTCTTTCTCTATGTTTTATCTCATTATCATTAATTAAATACTACATGTTCCATATGTGGATTAATTAATTCACCATCTTAACATATCATACTCAGAATAATTGCTCCATACTAATGATGATATGTATTACCCCGGGTCATATAGTCATATGCTAACACGAACACTTTGCATGAATTAAGGAGACATTCCTTCTTTAACTGACACATTCTTTACTTACAACTTAGGATTTAATTAAGGCCTTCATAATTTGTGTTCACTTGAGGTATGCATGTGCAATTCAAATTCATTCTCTTTCTCTATGTTTTATCTCACTATCATTAATTAAATACTGCATGTTCCATATGTGGATTAATTAATTCACCATCTTAACATATCATACTCAGAAGAATTGTTCCATACTAATGATGATATGTATTACCCCGGGTCATATAGTCATATGCTAAAGTAATTCACTCTAGGGGTAGCTAATCCCTAAAGGACACTTATAGCACCTAGTGACCATGACTAGCAATACATCACATAGTATATCCTCATGACTTAATACGACATATGTCTCCAGTCTTGATACAACATAATACCCCAGTCTTGACACAACACAAGACCATCTCCAGTTAAGGAGATCCATCTCATAGGGTACCATCTATGAGATTCATTTGAATTGATACAACACAAGTCTAGACTTGATACAACACAAGTATGCAGTCTTGATACAACACAAGAGTCCATTCTTGATACAACACAAGGTTTCAATCTTGATACAACACAAGATCACAGTACAAACATCCCACCTCAATACATGAGGACATATATGGGACTCGATACAACACAATGTTTTGAATTAATACCACACAAGTACTTAACTTGATACAACACAAGTTTTTGATTTGATACAACACAAGTCCTTGACTTGATACCACATGATTCTGGAGAATGACTCCTGATGTTGTACATTTAATAGTACTTAAGGTGTAACATACCCAATACCCAAAACTAAGGCCAAAATCACCAAATGACCAGGGGAAAGGTTGAAACAAGTTAATGCAAAACAAAAACTTATGAATTGAAGTTTAATTCTCTTAGTTATTGGTCAAAATTTAGTTAACCAGCTAATTAATTAACATAATTAATCATCCTGATGGAATGTTTCTTCCTTCCCAACTTAACAATACCTCGCAGACATTTTTTACATCGAGATTCAAGAATCGAAACATTGAATAAACACATTTAAATCTCACTACAGATCCCGATGTTCTGATTTTGAACCTCGACTCTTTCGACATTAGACTTTGACAGTCAACATGAATCCGCGCTTCATTCTAAATGGTCATGTCGATTCCAACATTGACACATCTGTGTTGGTGTCTCA
The DNA here is from genome assembly GCA_001517045.1 of Pseudotsuga menziesii. NCBI lineage: Eukaryota > Viridiplantae > Streptophyta > Pinopsida > Pinales > Pinaceae > Pseudotsuga > Pseudotsuga menziesii. The sequence continues at coordinate 56,650 of LPNX011121167.1, read as the reverse complement.
ACATCGACAACAGTATGATGGTCCATCAACCTATAATATGTCAATCCTGACATCGTTACATCAGACCTCGAGAGTCAAAACTAGAAAAACTACAACCTACCATGGCCTTTTCAACACCAAAATTGGCATGGAAACTTTGATGTTTTACAAAAGATTGACTCTAGAACCCTTCAACTCAGAAGTCAAAAATTAGATATCAAAATACAAACAAAATTTCATAAGGAGATTCTGATTCTGACATCAGCATCATTGCTTCATCATCAATACCATAGATTTCCCCTCTGATATAGAATCCACCACATCAGATCTTAACAGAAACATCAGGAGGCACTATAAAGAGTCTGTTCCAATCTGACAAGTTTGGAAAATAGGTTAACATGATGTTTAGGCTTGTGTTTAGTTCTCTGAACTGATTGGCACACAACCACATTAAGTAATTAGATCTACAACATTAACCAAAACCATTTAAACATAAGCCATTAAGAAATTTGAAGGATGACATATACAACCATATAATCCACATAAGCATTTATTCTATAGGAATCCAACTACAACCATATAACATGTACCACAAATCATAAGCATGAGCATACAGTATTCTATAAAAATAAATAATAATGTACAATTAAATACTCGTCTGGTTAAGGGGGAAACTAGCTCCAACAAGACTACTTTCCACCCATCCATAGACACAGTCAAGTCCGCCATACTTGAACTGGTCACCCCTGAGCTAAGGTCGTGAATCCATAAGCATAGGTTCCCTCAACCATTAAAAAAGGTGTAATATTATTTTTATCACTATCGGCATAGAACATATCGTTGCGCTCTCCTCACCACTGTGAGGAAAACTCCCTGCCACAATAAAATTGACTACATCTTAGCCATTTATAATTATTTTTCAATGTAACAAAAAAATGTACCTTACAAGGAACATTGCTCTAGACGCACTATTATAGGTTGCATGACCCAGAGATGCTCAGAAATAGCCGAACCTGAACATATGGTTGCACCCTTCATAGAAAACCCAGGCTACAACTTGAAAAATCACAATTATTTTCCATCACAGGAAAATCAGGCCAGACATCCTAAGAAAGAACAACACCTTCCCTCACCACTTACTTTCTTTGCATCTTCACTACCTGATGAAATGGTATTCCCTTCACTATAGTCCCTCAATATATCGCTATCCACTGTTGGGGTTCATGTGTAAGACCAAGGAAGAGACAAGCAATGGTCCTTCAGGTAATTTGGTTTTCAATCTATCCGGACTACAATATGGAATATATTAGTCTTCATACCTCATTACAAAGCCTTCAATCATTCTTCAAAGCATTCAAATCCAACCATAGGCATTCAAAATCTCCAAGAGAGAAAGCATCATAAGCCAAGCCAAACTAGAGAGAGCCAACTCGAATCCCTTTATAGAAATTCGAAGCTACGGGTTAAGGAATGACCCAAGTTAACTAGAGATTAACCACTCTAGTTATTGGAAACTACTAGGTGACCCCTTTGAATCCCCCCCAAGGGTAATTCCAATTATAAAAGGAAACACCCCTTCCCACCCAACCCACTCAAATTAGTGAGAGGAGGTTACACGACAAGAGAGGAGTTACACTGACATTCACATGATTTGGCTAAAAATAGTTAGAGAGGGTGCACTTGTACAAGTGGGTGTTACAATTCCAAGTGTAACCTCCAAAAAGGGAGTTACAAAACCACCAAAGGGTACATTCAACAAGTGGCATCTACCCAAGCACCAAGGAAGGCCTAGTAAAACATGAATTGGCTCAATAGTACCAACATAGGCTAAGATAGGAAACAAAGAGTATTGTTAGGGAGAGCCACAACTCCTAGTCCCCAATTCCCTTCACTTGTAGAATCCATGTGCCTCCAGCCACATTAGTTGTCCATGTTGAGCTAGTTGTTTGATTAAAAGAAAATTAATAATAAAATAGTTATAATAATGTCCAAATTCCATAGTCCAGGAACCTAGTGCCACATAGAAACACAATAATAATCACAGCATATGTTTAGGGGAATAACACACTGGGGGTATTACATTTCACCTCCCCTTAAACAATGCATCATCCTAGATGCATACTTATTACATACATGTTGCAATATACCAAAACTTCAAAATAGATGATATGCTTCCCTCACATCGTCTTTCAGTTCCCATGTAGCATCTTCAGGACTGAAATGAATCCATTGGGCCTTTACCTTCCTAATCTCTCGGTTGCTAAGAAACTTGACTCTTCTTCCCATAATGGCAACTGGTTGTACCAGAAAATGCCTTCCCAATTCCACCTGGATAACATTCAAATCAATCACATGATTAGCATCATGTAAATACTTTTTCAACAAGGATACAAGAAAAACACTATGCACTTTAATGCAATTAGGAAAAGCAATTTCTTATGAAATAGGTACTATCCTAGCTAGAATCTCAAAGGGTCCACAATATATAGCAGCTAGCTTGGAACAATTTCCCAAGTTCAAGGAGCTCTTTTTTGTCATGACTTTCAAAAATACATGCTCTCCAACATTAAATTGTCTTTCTGTTATGTTCTTATATGCATATCTTTTTTGTCTATATTGAGATGTTTTTAAATTGTTCTTGACCTTAACCACCTATTCATCCATGTTCTTCAAAGGTTTTGGACCAACAATTATTCTATCTGTCATATTATACCAACTGATAGGAGTATTGCACCTCCTCCCATACAATGCCTCAAAAGGGCTCATCTTTAGAGAGGCATGATATCCATTGTTATAGGCGAACTCTACCAAGTGCAAATAATTCTCCCACTTGGATGGTTGGTCCATCACATACATTCTCAACATGTCCTTGATCACCTGATTGAATCTTTCAGTCTAAGCATCTATTTGAGGATAGTATGTTATACTCATGTTCAAAATAGTGCCAAAGCCTTTGAACAAGCCCTTCCAAAATTTTCCCATAAACTTGGAATCTCTGTAGGACACTATATCTTTTAGAATTCCATGCAATCTGGAAATATTTTTCATAAAGATGTCTGCAATAGTAGCTATTGTATGAATTTTCTTTACTGGGATAAAGTGAGCTACTTTGGCCAACTTTTCCACCACCACCATGCGTCATGTTATGATCTCGTCTTAGGAAACTTTGAGATGAAATCTATAGTCGCCACATCTCATTTCCATCTTGGTATAGGAAATGGTTGCAACAAATTAGATGGATGTCGATGCTCCACTTTCACTTTCTGGAATTCCATGCATTTAGCTATGTACTCTGCAACATCATTCTTCATTCCTGGCCAATAGTGCTACTTCCTTACCGTTGCAACTGTCTTTTGATATCCTGAATTCCCAGCATAAGGCACATTATGCATTTATTTTAGAACCATATTTCTTAAATTTCCAAAGTCTGGCACATAAACTATGTCCTTATGCAAGAGAATCCCATTCTCTCCCAACCTATGCTCATTAAATTTCTGAGGTGCTTCCTGATGCTAAAAACCATCTCTTACCTACTGGTAATGTTCATTTGTAGAATAGGCTTCAATGATCCTATCTTTTATATATGATGTACATGTACTAATCATTGCTACATGCATTACATGTATCTTCCTACTGAGTGCATCAGCTACCTTATTTTCCTTACCTTCGATTTGCTTGATGTCAAAGTCATATTCACAAAGTAATTTCATCCACCTTCTCTGTCTAGCATTCATAGGAGGGTTCTCAAGCAAATAATTTAATCCATAATGATCAGTTTTCAACTCAAATTTCTTACCCATTAAGTCATGTTACATGTATTGACATCTCTAGGGCATGAATAATGGCCGCAAGCTCCAAATCATGAGTGGCATAATTATTCTCATGCTTTTTCAGCTTCCTGGATTTGTAACCGATCACATGTCCATCCTACAATAATACTCCACCAATATCTTTCTTACATGCATCTGTGCACACCAAAAAGCTTCCATAAGGATCTGTGATCTTCAGAATGGGTGTACTCGTAAGCAATTGCTTGAGTCTCTTAAAGTTGTCCTCACACTTGGAATTCCATTTGAACTTCATGCCCTTATTCTACAAGGATGTGATGGGGTGCACTATCTTTGAAAATCCTTCAATGAATCTCTTGTAGTATCCTACTAGTCCCATAAAAGGCCTTACTTCTAATACATTTTTCGGTGTTTTGAAATCCATTATAGCTCTTATCTTTTCTGGATCCATCGAGATACCTTTTATGCTATGATGTGTCCCAAGTATTGGATTATGTTTTGATAGAATTAGCACTTACTTAGCTTGGCATACAGTTAATTATGTCTGAGTACTTGCATCAACAACCTGAGATTCTCCTCATATGTTTATTTTGACTTGGAATAAATGAAGATGCCATTGTAAGAATACAATCACAAACTTGTCCAAGTACTTTCTAAAAAACTTGTTCATCAAACACATGAATGTTACTGGCTCATTTGCTAATCCAAAAGGTACCACAATGAACTCGTAGTGTCCATATCTTATTCTAAATGTTGTCTTACAAATGTCCTCGTTCTTAATTATCACCTGGTGATACCCAAATCTCAGATCTATCTTTGAAAATATCTTGGCTCCTATTAGCTAATCAAACAAGCCATCACTTGTTCCTAATTGTGGATTTTTTCAACTCTCTGTATTCAATGCACAGTATTAGAGTTCCATATTTCTTTTTCACAAACAACACATGAGCTCCCAAAGGTGACACACTAGGGCTTATGTAACCTTTCTGCAAAAGTTATTCTAAATGCATCTACAATTGTTTCATCTCTAGTGTGCTCATCCTATAGGGTGCTTTAGATGAGGGGGCTATTCCTGGAACCAAATCAATAGAGAATTCAATCTCCCTTTATGGTGGCGTTCCTGGATTTTCATGAAAACCATCTGCAAACTCCTGTAACACTGGATAGTCCTACAATTCTGATTATTTTCCTTGTTTAGGTTCCTATACATGGGATGCATACAACTAAAAACCTTTTATGAAGTACTTCCTTAAATGTAGATTCGTGACCTTCCTTAGAGAAATAGGTCTTGATATACCTCTTATTGTCACCTGATTTCCTTCTTCGTCTAAACACAAATAAGTCTTGTTGTGATAGTCAAGAATGGAAAGATGCACATCCAACCAATCCATACCAATCAACATATCGTATGAACCCAAGGGTATGATATTCAAATCTACAAAAGTATTCACACCATTCATATTGTTGGATATTCTCCCTGTGACCTAGGTTCAAGCCCTTTTTGGTCAGCACAACAAATCCCAAGATATCGGCCCAATGGAGCAGATCCCAGTCGGCAGCACCTGCGACACAGATGTAGTCTCACCCAAGATATCTCAGTTCTATAGGTAACTTCCAAAACCACGTTTTCATAGTTTGTGCAGGAGGGTGTTTTAAGTGCTTGGCTCTGCACCAAGGTTTCCAACAAAGATCAAGAAGTTGGGTTGGTGGTTTGCATGTTATATATCAGACATATTCATATTCATTACTGAAATACAACATTCATACAGATATCCCATTAAAGCATGATAACCAATCAATCATTAACACAGTAAATATGCAATTGTCTAAGCTACTCAACATTCACACCTATACACAACATGTAACGTGGAAAACCATCCGGGAAAAAACCACAAGGTGCTCTTCATCTGGCATTTGCATGTGGAGATAAATGCACCTTTTGTTTGTACATAAAGCTATAGACTATGTTCAAGATATTCTTTTTTGTCTCTACATACTTCTCCTCCCTCTCATGCTCTCTGATCTTCTCTATATTTCTCACTCTACTCTACTCCTACTCAGCAATCCAGACACAGCTTGGATCGAATCAACCTTCTCTATATGTCTATGCACTTAGCTACAAAACCACTACTATGATGCACTCAATGATCCAGATTCATTAACCAAAACTATCTACCTCTATTCTAGCTTAAGCGTCTTCCCCAAGCGTCTATACACTTACTCAAAACTGTTGTATTGACTAATCAACTCAAAGTCATATAACAAGAACTAGCTAATGGGATAACTGATTAACCAGATAACCCATTTACAGCTTTGGTTTCTCCTTTTATAGCCTTATTACATACTCGATATACTCCCATACATGCTTGTTACAGACTCAATACTGACTCGATACTGACTCTAACAGACTCATATTCAGTTGCTATCCCAACCAAATTACTATCTTCAGCCCACAGGTTGTCTTTCCCATTCTAGCAATACATGACCTAAAAGGCGCTATCAACTTGACTTACAAAAAATGCCTTTATGCGTGTGGTTTCTGTCGGCTCCAGCCAAGCTTGTACCCACGATCGCTAAGGGTTGTTGCTTCTTCCACATCATGCCTTACTGTCACTTTCTAGCCGTTACCTTATCTGCGCACGTGCTTTTGCAAATATTTTTCCATGTCATTGCATCTCTTGGTCTGTCCTTCTGTCGTAGATTACAAAACTGGTGCAACTTCCTCGTCCTGCACCTTCGCTTTACTTTTCTCCTTATCTTCCTTCTTCTATCGCAACATCCTTCTCTTCTTCTTTGATTTTGTTTCTTATGTCATAGGTCCTTCCTCTTCTTCCTTGTACTCTTCTTTCCTTACTTAGGCAGAATTCTACATGAATTCTACCCTTCTTTCCTAAGGCCCAACAACCCCCCAACACTCACCTGTGGCTCGTCTCGAGCCACTCGGGCTACTGCTCAATAAACTGACTTGCACGAATTTTGGTCTAAAAATGCTCCATGATTTTTAGCAACTTCTATTTTTCTGCGCGCACTTCTTCTTCGACTTTCAACATGTGCTCCACGAGGTCGGAATTGACGTGTTCCAGCATGTTACTTTCTACTGAGGCCGCTACCTCATGCACCATCTGGTGCATAGGATGAATTATCCATGTGATCCTTTCAGCTTCTGCTTGTAACTCCTCTACATTTTCCTTGTGTTGCTTCTGCTGTGCGCGCAACACAGTGATTTGTTGTTGCAGTCCACGCATTTCTGGAATACGGGGCCATTTTTGGTGTTATTCCTTCCTCTTCCAAGCTGCTACAGGCCAAAGTGTCTGCTTCACTGGTTCTCTGGTAGTTATCATCTGACTCTAGTTTCTGTTGTTCAACCTATTGAATTTCACTTTTCATTTTCCTAAGGTCTTGATGTGCATCCTTTACCTGTGTAGCTAGGTGGCACTCACGCATCCTTATTTAGGTATTAACAACATTCTGAAAAGCATACACTTTGTTCATATGCATAGATGAAAAATCTATAATGAGCTGGTTAGTATCCTAAAAATCAAGAGTAGATTCTGGGGTGCCACACTTAACAACAGCTTTAGGGACCTGTACTGTGATTGGCAGGGCTGGCACAGAGGCCATAGTTTGCTCCATTCGTGATGTTTCAGATGGAGCTTGGGAGTCCTTTATTGCACTTGGGCTATCAACATCAATATTAACTTCTTCCATTGCTTTATAGAGAACCTTAAGAAGGTTAGTAACTCTACCTAAAAATTTCTTGTTGCCATTCTTCTATACACTTGAAACTAGATTGCGCTGCCTCGATGAAACTAGATTGCATTGCCTTGGTGATTGATTCAGTCATGAGCTACATGTCATCACTATCCAAGCTAACAATGTTTGTAGTTCGGTTGGCTTTCATCTTCTTCTTTGTTCTACTCGGTGGCACTTGTTCTTCTTGAGGTTCCCCCTCCTCGTGTTCTGATGTTGGGTCTGTTGGTGATGAGGGGGAATGACTTTCATCCGACTGCCCACCGTCCATGCAGTATTCTTTGTCGATGTCCTCCTTGTCTTGGAACTGGCTGTCCTGCTACTGGATTTGTGCTTTGGATACTAGAACATGCCATTCCTTTGGCCATTGATTAACAATTTCTTGGACCTCTTCCTTGGTCATGATAAACTTGGCTTGGATATTTGGTTGCTGCAACTGCTACCATGGTTGTAGGTAAACATTGTGTGGGCCAATTTCAAACTTAACAATGGAGAAAAATTGTTGGACAGTGGCGACATCTAGCCTAGACATGCTCTTTACCTGATGCAACATAGCCTCCGTATGCATATAGAATTCAACATTGTTCGCTAGTTGTCGGTCCTTGTGTGTCTTATTGTACCAGAGGTTCTGATACTTTGCCCCTTCACACGACACTTGCAGGTCAACCCCTTGATAGTGGTCTCGTTCATACCATGCAATGAAGGAAATTAAAATTAACATCCATGAGTAGTGGAATGCCCAACCCCTCTCCTGGTCATCAGTGGCATCTTCAACAAGCTCATTCAACAAAAACTGATATCAATTGATCTAAGTTCCTTGCATGTAGAGGTCTGTAAGCACAATTTATCCTGCCATACACTGGTATGGACATATTTTGTGGAGCAAATTAGATGCTAATACTTTGACAACAAAGGTAATAGTGGGGTCATTAATGGTATGAATAAAAAATCCTCTGTTACTTCTTTGCACGCCAAAATTTTCCTTCATCCGCTTAGCTATGATTTCCTCTTGATCCTTTTTGAGCAGTGGTGTTGGGTCCATTCCAGTAGATGGCAGGCCTGTAATGGTAGCGATGAGCTCAATACTCATGGGTATGGGTTTCCCTAACCAGAGAACCCCATCATGGAAAAGTAGAAGTAACTTCTTAACACAGGTGTTAATTTGGGTACCACACACAAAATGTGGCATGTATAGGGATGATAATATGCCAGACTTCTCCAGTTTTGTAGCCCAGTCCTGTAAAACATATCCGTGAGGTGCCTCCAATGTGTCTTGCAAAATGTCCATATACCTATTGCGGTCTAAGGTTGGTTGCGTCTTGGTTTCATGGTCACCGTAAAATAGCCTTTGCACTTTGGGTAGAATATCTTTTACTACCTTCACACCCTCTGGTACTAGTGGGACTATAAGCGGATTCTTCCCATTCTTCGAGATTGCAACTGTTGGTGCATTTCTGTGTCGAGGTGGGACATATGGTCGCAAGAAATTCCTTTTCTCGAAATTCTCTATGGGCGGGGTTGCATCCGGGGGTGTTACTGCGCATCCCTTCCTTTTCTTAGTGTTGGTTCACTTCGCCTGCTGATCCATTGGAGGGCTTTGTCTTTCCTTTCCACTTGTTTTAGTGGCCTTCTGCGGGACTCCAGGAGTGGTTTTCTCATTAATAGGGCCCATTGGCGGTGGGATATATCCAACAGCATCTTCCATTATCGGGGTGGGTGATACAGACTCAGATGCAAGGGTGCTTGTGCTAGAGACCGAGATGACCATACTATAACTCCACCAGTTCGCTGCTCAGGGGTTGACACAATAACAGTGTTTTTCTTCGGTATGCGAGGAGTGAAGTCAGGGTAGTGAGTTTTGATAAATACCCTAACTGGTGCTAAACATCCTTTATACACAAAATTAATTTTTTTACGAAAGGAATCCGTCCTTTTCGCTGCATGGCATACTGCGGCTCTTAGATCGAAGATTTTTGCATTATACCACTACTGTCCTGTCATTGAATTAGTAGGTATTGTTAACCAGCAGGTTTGTACGCAAAAAGCTCATTATCAGTTTTTTTTTTAATGTCCTGTCTAACAAGGTGTCGTGTACTTTCACACGTGCGATCTCTTTTCACTTCGCACATTTCTTCTGACACATGGAGATTATGGAGGTTGGGTCACTATCCCTCATATTTTTCATGATATTATACCACACCATGTAGTTATGCACAGTTATGATGTATTGATGGAGGCATGTGTGCGCAAGGAGTATCTCTTCAAAGATCTTCTCCTTTATTACCTGTAGCGCAGCATCGACTGTTGTATGTTCGCTTGTGAATTCAAATGCCTAGGTAAATTTTACAGTTAAGCTTTCCCATTCGACGGTTCCTCATCGCAGCTCCTCTGAAGTGTACCAACCTCTTGGCACCATTTCCAAGGTGTGGATGAATCGGTGAACACATTCCTGTTGTGGATATGCTTGCCAAGCCATGCGACAATGCTTAATATATTTTCCAGGATCTGACAATCCTGCGTATTTTTTATCATCATAGTTGATCTCTTCTCCAAATTTGATCTCCATTAGTCTTCTACATTGCGGCCATTCGAAGATAGACTGTTTATGTGTAACCCACCATCTAGCAGGCGTAGCTTTCAACACATAGTCCAAAGTGGACAATCGCTAAGATTTCGTGACCTTTTCTTCAAATTCTTCCAAGAAGGATGCAAGGTTAGCTAATCCTTCATATGTAGGCAGTGCGCTTGCTTTGTCTCCTACCCTTCGAACAACTCTTATAATTCTCGCACATCTGCGCATGGAGACTTCATGCATCCTATTCTACCAATTTTGTAGGGCTTCACTTGAGTCGAACATGCATGAGCTTACACTGCGCCAACTCAAGTTTCCATTAGCTGTGGGATTAATATAATATTCCCTCGAAGACATAATGTTATACAGCTGGTCCATATAATTCTCCTTCCCTTCATTATGCACATGCTCGACATATCACTGCCCTTCAAGGGGATTGATGGGCACAAACACTGTAATTTTAGAATCTTCAAGAGACAAGATCCTTTTCTTGAATTTTATGATAGTTTGGTTGTCTGTTTCCCAATCAATCCCTAGAAGCACAGGATATGGGTTTGTGTCATCAACAATGTCAATGACCTCGAAGTCGTCATATGTTCTCAAGCCTTCGACCTCCACTAGTACTTGGGACAACCTACCAATTGGCAGCACCTTGCATTGGTTTGCAAGTCTTAGTTGAATAGGAGACCAATCTAGTCGTGACTTGTTCATGCTTTCCCATGTCTGTCTTGTCAATATATTGACATTTGAGCCCAAGTTGAGTATGATAGTCCATATCATATTCTCCTATATGCGCAGTCATTCACAGTTCTTATCCTGTCTTCCATTTTCTTTCGATTTGGTTAACTCTTTTCTCAGGCCGCAAGTCTTCTGAGGTTTCTTCTATTAATGTTGTCAACTCTACGACAACATCTTTGTCATGGATTAGTGCTAAAAAAAAAATTGAAAAAGTCCTTGAGATTACTAACCTTCTTTAGTTGGAGGCTTTCTGATTATTTGTTCAAATCTTTCGGGCATAGCTCTCACTTGTCCAGATGTCGACAACTAATTGCTATCATTGAAGTCTTGTCTTTCCTCAAAGAAGACATTGTTCTCATGTTGGACATCTAGCGGATCTTTCTTTTGTGTTGCGGGTCACACCTACGGATGTACTTATGGTCTTTTTTGGTGTTCTCCTGTCGCAACACCTCCTCTTGTGACTACAAAAAGGTTAGGTTGTATTGGTTCGATAGAAATCATTTGAATATTTAGATTGGGATTTGGATTCAAATTCTGCACTAGGTTGGGGTTAACGATAGTTCTAGCCTGTCATTTCGCAATAAGACGCGGACACTATTCGACATTGTGATCAAATTCTTTATAGTATGTACAATTTTTCGCAGGACTTTAACAATCTCTAGAAAAATGTCCTAGCTTCCTGCAATTATAACATACAAGTTGGCCTCTTCCTCGACCAAACCCTCCTCCTTGTTGTTGTCCTCGACCTCTAAAATTCCCACCCTTCCCTTTATGGAGGGTATTGTTGTTATTGAGGATACTAGTTTGGCCTCTTCCTCGACCAAACCCTCCCCCTTGTTGTTGTCCTCGACCTCTAAAATTCCCACCCTTCCCTTTATGGAGGGTATTGTTGTTGTTGAGGATACTGGTTTTGCGGTTTAGGATATTGTTGTTGTTGAAACTGCGTAGGTTGATACTGAGATTGCGCTTGTTCATCCTGCATTTGTTCATCATTCTTCATTAGATAAGTATACATTGTTTTCTCTTGCAACAGCTGAAGTGCTCTGTGGTCTTTTTCTTCATGACCTACTGATCTACAAAATTTACAATAGAGACTAGCACATGCACTTACAATATTTTGTAAGTACATGAATTCTTCAGACTTGTGACCTCTATTCTAGCACACTCTGCACCAAGGCATTCCTTGGGTGTTTAATGGGTTCAGTGCACTTGTTGCAACATAATTCATCAACGCCTGGCAATTATCTTTATGGTTCCCATATGTTCTGCACCTTGTATACCATAGTTCCTCCTAAACTTCCTTGCCTCTTTTAATGTCCTGGAGTTGCACTGTAAGATTCGTCAGCTACAACTAAATTTGCATCATGCACGAGCCAGTGTCTCCAACTGGTGAGGCTTCTAACTTCATTTCTATCTCCAGATCCTCTATCTACGACATGATTTTCTGTTGCATCAACAACATTAGGATGTGTGGCAACAAGGCAACAATGAACCATTCCTTGTGTTACACATCTGACATTTAAAAACTCACCTTGTCCATTAATGTCTTAAATCTCTAGTCAAAATCCCAAACATATTATGTCGGTAACAGCTTGATCTCCTTGATCTCAGTGATGCACTGTGGTTCGCACTTCGGTTTCTTAAATTTATCAATCAACCCAAGTCGAATATCATTGAGTGTGTTTGGGACCACCCCTAATGGAACTATGGAAAGCTTCATATACCAGTTTAGTGCACGACCTCGTAGCATTGTGATCATCTGTTCTTTCTTAATGTTCTCATCCTGGATCTGTCGTACAGTCCAGACGACGTCACACATAAACCAGTGTTGTTCTGGGTCTTCCATCCCATTCCCATTGAATATTGGGAGCTTAATGTCAGTGCCATCCATTGGATTAATTGGTGTTGTATTGAATGGTGGTACAGTAGGAACAAAATGTGGACTAGTTGGACTTCCTTGTCCGCTATTTACAACGTTAGCACTACTCGTATTTACAGAAATACTTGGATATTGGTCTGGTGATCTTACCTCTGGTACCGTAGGTGAGTTGTGTACACGTTCTTGTTTTGGAGCTTCAGTCAACTCCTTGGACTCTTTGTCTCCTTCTATGATTGGTTGATACTCCTCTTCCTCATCACAAGAGCCTTCGTCTAGGTACGATGTAAACTTGTATCCTTCTTACTCTTTCTCTATGTCGCAACTGCCTCATTCGAACATAGTTTTTCATCTTTTTTTGGATCTGAATCTCCTTCTGCTTCTCAAAAAGCTAGATTCTAGTTCAGTTCCACTTTCTCCTGGGAACATATCACTCCAGGGTTCTGCTGAGACATAGCCACCCTTTTCTATTCAATCTATCATTCACATAATTCCCTTTTCACATATAAGCATTTTGATCCACGTCTTCCAAGATGCGAGATATCCACTGCGCGGTCCTTGAAATTTTTTTCACTCAGCCTCACTGTATGAGGTTATTGTATCATCAATGAACTCAGTGATATATCCTTCTATGATATTGTCTACCCAGAAGTCCACTGCCCTTGATATAGGGTTTTTGATTCTTTTCAACCGCTCAATCAAGAATGGAGTCCACTTTGTTAGTTCTCCTCCTTGAAAATTCTTTTATTGGGTTTCCAACTTAGAAAACCATTCATACAACACAATGGGGAATTATACAAAGAAAATTTCGTGAATATATGAATATATGTACCATTCTAACCACTTTGTCGGTGTCCACCGAGATCCTTCGCTTTCTTTTTCGTGCAAACTCTAGCTCTTTTGCATCCACCCAACTTTGGATCTCTGGTTTCGTAGGATGCCAGAACATATCCCTCATCATAACACTTTAGGGTCCCGACAACGGAACCATTTGTTGGATTTTCTCCTTGTGACCCAGGTTCAGCCCCCTTTTTGTTCAGCACAACAAAGCTCAATATATCGGCCCAACAGAGTAGAGCCCAGCCGACAACACTTGCGACACAGATGTCGTCTCACTTGATATATCTCAATCCTATGGGTAACTTCCAGAACCACGTTTCTGGAGTTTGTGCAGGAGGGTGTTTTAAGTCCTTGGCTATACACCAAGATTTCCAATGAAGACCGGGAAGTTGGGTTGGTGGTTTGCATGTTATATATCAACACTGAAGTATTATTCGCCCTTATTTGTGCATTCTTACACAATTGCACACTGAATAGACATCTCAGACATATTCATTACTAAAATACAACATTCGTACAAATATCCCATTAAAGCACAATAACCAATCAATCATTAACACAGTAAATATGCACTTGTCTAAGCTACTCAATATTCACACATATACACATCATGTAATGTGGAAACCCATCTGGGCAAAAACCACAAGGTGCTCTTCATCTGGAATTGGCATGAGGAAATAGATGCACCTTTTGTCTGTACATAAAGCTACAGACTATGTTCAATATCTTCTCTTTTGTCTCTACATACTTCTCCTCCCTCTCATGCTCTCTAATCTTCTCTATATTTATCACTCTACTCTACTCCTACTCAGTGATCCACACACAGCCTAGATCAACTCAACCTTCTTTATCTGTCTACGCACTCAGCTGTAGAACCACTGCTATGATGCACTCATCGATCCAGAGTCATTAACCAAAACTTTCTACCTCTAGTCTAGCTCAAGCGTCTTCCCCAAGATTCTAGACACTTACTTAAAACTATTGTATCGACTAATCAGCTCAAGAACTAACTAATGGACTAACTGATTAACCAGCTAACCCATTTACAGCTTGGATTTCTCCTTTTATGTCCTTATTACAGACTCGATACACTCCCATACATGCTTGTTACAGACTCAATACTGACTCGATACAGACTCTAACAAACTCATCTTCAGTCGCTATCCTGAGTCGACTTATTATATTCAGCCCACAGGTTGTCTTTCCTATTCTAGCAATACATGAGCAAAAAGGCGCTATCGGCCTGACTTACAAAAAAATCCTTTACGTGTGTGGTTTACGCTGGCTCCAGCTAAGCTCATACCCACAATCTCTAATGGCTACTACTTCTTCTGCATCATGCCTTACTGTCACTTTCTGGCCGTTACCTTATCTGCATGCCTACTTCTGCGAATATTCTGCCATGTTATCGTGTCTCTTGCTCTATCCTTCTGTCATATCTTACAAAACTAGCGCAACTTCCTCATCCCGTGCGTTCGCTTTACTTTTCTCATTATCTTCCTTCTTCTATCGCAACATCCTCCTCTTCTTCTTTGATGTTGTTTCTTATGTCGCAGGTATTTCCTCTTCTTCCTTATACTCTTCTTTCCTTACTTTGGAAGAATTCTACATGAATTATGCCCTTCTGTCCTGAGGCCCAACACATGTCCCAAGGACACTCCTTTACTTCCTATGTGACCTTTCTCATGGTACCTATGTCTAGTTCTACTGGAATCACTACTTCAAGCTTGCTTTTCTTGAGGTAGAATCTCTCAACTATGTTAGGTGCAATGTAAATATGGCTATCTCTCGAATCAATCAAAATAACTATAGGTATGTTAACAGTATTACCTGCTACTTCAATCATACTGGACTGATGATATTCTTGTATTCCATTGAGGGCTGCATAAATTCTTGAAATACTACTTCCCACATCACCAAAAGTTGAGGCTTCAATGCTATGAAGGTTTTCCATAGTTCTTCCCTTAAGAGGACATTGCTTGGCATAGTTATTTCCTTTACATGTCCAGCATTCAATAGGTGGTTTTGATCTTCTTTCTTCTTCACCTTTGGGTCTTCCTTGATCTGGTTGTCTTTGTTGATTACTTTTTTTGAAAGCTAGAGGCTAAAAACATTTCTTCCTATGATCTCACTTGTCTTTCTTCATCTCCTTCCAGTTTCTTGGTAAGGGGGATTGTTGTTATTATGATCATACATATGTTTTTCTTTCCAAATTTCATCTTTAATGACATTTCGTATATCATAATGGATCTTGTCTCTATAGGAATTCGGTATCCCACTTAAAAATATTTGAATCTTCACTTTTTAATCCTTTACCAAATCTGCATACTTCAACGGTTCGAGGAAACTTTTCTCATAGGATTCCATGGTCATACTTCCCAGCTTAAGTTCAAAGAATTCTTCCATTTTCATGTTGTATTAATGTTTTGAGAGGTACTCTTTCTATAAGTACTTCTTGCAATTCATGAGATTTTGTCCTCATCAATTTTTTCAGCTTTAGTAATTGATCCCATCAAATGGATGCCTTACCCTGCAAGTGGTAAATGGATACCCTTACTTCCATATTTGATGAATAGTGGTAAATGGCTACCCTTAATTCTAAATCATTTATGAGTCCTAACAACTAAGCTTCAACATGTTCTCCTTTATTAGATTCTCCATAGAAAGTGGGAGGTTTGATCCTTCTCAGTTCACCCACGAGTTCATTCTGAGCGAATCACCTCTTTGTAGATCTAGTTTGGAATCTCTCTAGGCTACTTTTAGAGCTACTTGAGGAGTACTTGTTCTTCTTTTCTGGAGATGGTTTATGATGATGTTTCCTTTCATAAGGTCTGGATCCTTTCAAATCTCTTCTTGGTTCATGGTATCTATTTCTTGGATGGTCTCTTGAGGTTTATCTTTGGGTTTCTTGCATTTGTTTCATATTGTTCACGATTTGTGTTTGCGTATGCATGATTCTATCATTGTCTTTTATTTAAGTTCTCATGTCTATCTCCAAAATTTTGATTGATTTTTCCAAACTCAAGGGTTCAAGTCTTCTTTTAGCTCTAGATGTCCTGGATCCTTTTCTAGATATCAACTCAACAAATCCTTTTTCAGATAGGGGAAAGGGGTTTTGTAGACCAAGGACAATGGGGCTTGAATGATTCTCAATGAAAATCTTAAGGGTACTCTCCAATACACTTGGTGATTTCTTCTTCTCCTATTCCTCTTTTGTATTTATGGGGAGGTAGTTAGGGAAGTTGGCAGAAGTTAATTGCGATATTGAGATAGTTGGGACTGGCCAAAACCAAAAATTTCCCGTAAAGTATCTTATATTTTACTTTTTACCCTCGAATAGACATGTAGGTGGGATAGCCAAAGGCATATCGCGTGGATGTGGGATAGATACACGTAGGGCATGTGCATCTTGGAAAATGTATTTTTTAAAGATGTTTTCCCAGAATAATTGTTGTTCATAGTTGATCAAGGAATAAGGGAGTCTGCAAAAAAGGTAAATGGATAAGATAAGCCATCATAAAATCTATGGGAAAAGTGTGACAAAAGATGTTATAACATATTCCCCATGACGTGTGAGGTCAAAGGGCTACACGATGTACTAAATACATTATAATCCTTTCAAAAGTGAGTGTATAAATGACTTGAACATAATTTCCTTATAAATTAGCCATAGGCGGTACCTGCAATGAATCAAGATAGAACTATTCTTCTTGAGATGGACATACCCATGCTTAGGAGTGACTAAAGCATGGCCACCAAATAAAGTACATAATGGATCCATGAGATATATAAAATCATTGATCATGTCCATGTCGAAGATACACAATGGATCCATTGCAAAAATAGATCATAGCCACAAAAATGCAAGTTGGATTTGTTTCTCAAAATCAAATGAAGAGCTTTGGAAATAATACTGAACATAGTAATCCTCATAAGAATCAGTGACAAAATATAAGGGGAAATCCACCGCAACCCAAGTCATATCATAATGATGTGATGTTATAGATGGGCTAGGGGTCTTCAAAGCAACTGACATTGATACAAATCTAAACTATGTGAATATATGTCCTGAAGTCGAACATAGTGAGACATCGTGTGATTAGTCGTCATTGATGTATACCATTGACACACACGAGCCAACTCATCGATAATGATAATGAGAGGAAATGTATCTAGTACAATCTAACAAGTGTGAATAGATGCACTGACGTCAAAAACTTGTAAACTCTAACAATTAGGGGACATTGATGTATTATCATAGTTGTTAGTGAGGAAACTAGCCATTTGTGACTACAAGCTGCTCCAAGGTACTAAATGGACTCTAGATCACGATCCAATAATAGATGTTTCGGAGTCGATGGGCTCTAAACCATTGGAAGGAGGGAATTGAGGCATCTCCCATCATCCAACACGAGGGTCTAAACAAAGGCCAAAGATTTGTTGCAACAAGGTAATTGATTTAGAAATGTACTTGACACGAGAAGGCCAACACACTAAATCAAGAGTTATAAGGTTTGGATGACACATGTTGAAACTTCCCTTTAACATAAGCACGACACCATAAGTGAATAAGGCAACATTGCCTCAAGAAGAGAGACGATGTAAGTTAGTGATGTAAGAGACATAAACAGACTCCTCCATATGGACTAGAAGATTAACCAATTGGTGGAGATAATTCATAAACGAGTTCATCTTCCTAAAGCCATACTATAACCCAAACTGTAGAGATAATAACTCAAAACAATGTGCTTTGTTAAATGGAAACGCACATTGTTGCCATACATAAGTAAGAACATGACTCTTTCCCTTTCGTCTTTTTGGAATAATTGATTTTTTTTTGTCTTTTTCATATTATTGAACCTTGAAAAGGAATAAAATAATTCTATATTACATGGGAAGAAACGAGTGTTGGGGCAACCGAACTAGTTCAAAGAACATGGAACAAACCTATGCATAATGCAAGGAACATGAGCAGGATAATGACATTTGAGGTGTGTTTCTTATGGGTAAGGGGGGTCCATTTGCAAAGGAAAAATTGATTAGCTTAGAAAAAATGATATATGATACAAGGGATTATATAACGAGCTTAAAGCATGGAATCTGACATAAGGATCATAAGCACAAGTAGGATGATAGTTGAAAGTGTAGTTACAACTTAAACAAAAAAATAGGCATTGTCCCGTGGATTTTTGTCAAGCCCAAGTCAATTAGCGCTCGCTAGTATTTTTAGTTGTAAGGAATCTGAAAAACTTAAAGAAAACTACGGGGTTGTTTTATTTCATAAATTTAGTCTTCTACATCCTAAAATTCATAAAACAATACAAGGGAGACCTCTTCTACCCAAGGTTGACTAGAGTATTCATTTTTCGTAACTAGTCCATTTGGCCCCAAAAAGGGTTAAAATTATACTAGATGGACATTGTTTCAAATCCTTTAATGAACATGAAAGAAAGGAAGCTTGGTCGACAATCTTTTCATGTTTAAGGAGTCATAAAAGAGCTTAAAGGAGACTCTATAAAAGTGGGACCCTTATAGGGGTAGCCATAAACACATGAGAGAGAGAGAGAGAGAGAGAGAGAGAGAGAGAGAGAGAGAGAGGCATGCAACTTCTTCTCACATTCATGGAACTCTACAAAGGATCCCAAGCCTATGAGGAAAACTCAGGATGGGCACCAAAATGGCACAAGGGTGTTAAGTACGGTGTCCCATGTTAGGTAGCATCTTTTGCAAATAGGCGACATCTATCTTATGTAGGATAGGTAAAAGTCACAAGTTCACAAAAATGTCCTAAGGTGTCTCGAAACTAAAAGATAAGATGACAAATGCAGATTGATGGGATTTCCAATCCTATATGCCAGTTAAGAGGCATTATAATTACTAAAGATACCATCGTTGCAAAAGAAATTGTCCCCCTAAAAATACGTGAGTATAACCCTAAACTCAGATCCAATTAGTTCATTTGTAAAGTAAAAATTTAAAGTATAGAAAAGTGGGTATGGTAAAAAAGGAATAAAATAGGGTAAAAAGTCACTTTTACCATTCCATTTGCAAAATTTTAAAAACTTGGTGTGTTTTGGGTGAAAACTACCTCCATCTTCCGAAGATAATTGCGAGAGCTCCGAGCAACCATTTTATGAACAGTTGGTGCTAGGTAAGAGTTCTCATCCTCTAATTTGATTTCATCCAAGTTTTGTTAAGTTTTAGTTCCATTTTTCCAATTTTTAGGGAGGCTCTAATTTTTCTCGATGATGTATGCAAGTTGTAGTAATGCGGGTTGTGTGGATGTGACTGTTAACACAACAACCCACATACATGTCCACATATATCATGCATCTATGTCTTCTGGTCTCTTTCTATTTCTAGGATAGAAACATATCAGGACTAATTACGTCTAAGGATAACCTGCGAGCTTCTCCAGGACTTATTACATCCAAGGAAAACCTACAGGACTGATTACATATGAGCAACCTAAGATCTTCGCCATGACTTTTATGCTTTTACAACCTATCTTTCCACCTATGCTAGAACTCATCACTATCTCTTTCAAGGGGTCTCCTTCTGGATCACACCAAGTATTTCTCTGAAGTAGTCGAACTTCATTTTGGCTAGAGGCTTGGTCAATACATCATCTATCTGCTTGTACATTTCCACGTACTGGAGCTTCACTACTCCTCTCTGCACCATATATCTGATATAGTGGAATTTGATCTCTATGTGATTCAATATGTCATGGAACACATGGTTCTTCGACAACTTCATGCAACTATGATTGTCGTAGAAGATACAAGTCACATATAACTGAAGATCAAACAAATTAGATAATATCTTCCATAGCCACACTACCTCGCAACTAGTTGAGCAAGCAACAACATGCTCTTCCTTGGTTGTACTCAGTGCCATGCATGACTGCTTCCTGCTAATCCAGGAGATAATGAAAGATCCCAAACCGAAGTAGCAACCCGAAGTGCTCTTCCTATTAGTGGTGTTCCCTGCCCAATCCGAATCAACATAACCATGTAGTTTAATCTTATGATTTTCCTCATACTTGATCCTATAATCAATTGTACCCTTTAGGTACCTTAATACACGCTTTGCAGCTATCATGTGAACACCTCTCGGATACATCAGGAATTGGCTCAAGGTGTTCACATCAAAACATATATTTGGTCTCATATCCGTTAGATACATAAATGAGCTAATCATCTGACGATACATCGTGGCATCAACCGACTATGATGAAGCATCACACATAAGCTTCAAGATTAATGCCATAGGTGTGGCTATCTCATTGCATTCTAGCATTCTGAATCTCTTCAAAATCTCCACTATATAATTTACTTGACTAAGTAAAATCCCATTTGCATTCTACCCCACCTCCATGACTAAGAAGTAGTGCATCATCCTTAGGTCTCTCATCTTGAACTCTGTATCAAGTGTCCTCCTTGCATATTTAATGAGTTCATCCTTGCCGGTCAGGAACAGGTCATCGACATATAGCAGGAGCATCACTGTTTTTCCTTCTTCAACCTTGAAGTAAAGGTTGGAGTCCACTTTACTCTTGCTAAAGCTTAGGCTCATCAAGAATCTATCCATATTTTCGTACCATGTCCTCGATGCCTGTTTCAATCCATACAAGTCCTTCTTCAATTTGCACACATGAGTCTGCATGTCATGTATCTCAAATCCTAATGGATATTCTCTGTATACTTCGTCCTCGACTACACCATTCAAGAATGTTATCTTGACATCGATCCATCTGGTGTATCTTCCATTTCATAATGATAGCCAATGAAATTATGGACCTAATGGAAGTGTACCTCTCCACGGGTGCAAATTTATCCTCATAGTCTATGCCTCCTTTCTGTGAGAAGCCTTATGCTACAAATATTGCCTTGTATTTCTTGATGTTTCCATCTGTAGCATGCTTGATCTTGTAGATCCACTTAAAAGTCATGACATACTTCTTTTCCGGTCTTGGAACTATCTCCCAGACATCATTCTTGATAATCAAATGATACTCCTCGATCATGTCATCCTTCCATTCTTTATTTTCTATAGTATCCTCATAGGTGGAAGATTTATTGTCAATAATGTCACACAATAGGTCCACATAGTTGTTGTAAGGCTTTGGTCATTTCCTTTCTCTATGCATTCCTTTTGGAGCGCCATACCTTTCTGCTTCTTGTATGATCTCTCATTCTTATGCTGGTTTCCTCTTGTGGGAGTCCTTCTCGAGAAGTGTCTTTACCAGCTCTCGTGGTTCTACCATGTCATGATCTTCATGGTCTTCTATAATTGATTCTCCAATTTACATGCCTTGGAATCTCATTTCTTCAGGTTCCTCGACCTCTTGAATAGGTAGCCTCCTGGATCTAAAGTACATCGATTCTTCATCAAAGGTTACATCTATGCTGATGTCGATCTTCTTGAATCCTGAGAAGTATATTCAGTATGAGTTTGATGTATCACTGTATCCTATGAATATACCCTTCCTCCCAGAAGGATCGAGCTTGGTCCTCTTCTCCTTTGGGATATTTATCTACACCAGGAAGCCAAATATTCGGCTGACTTCTAGTTTCTCTCCTAAGAAATATTCTTCCAGAGTTTTTGTAATATCCCAAATCCCGACATTTTCTAATTATATGCAAATATACTGAGACAACCGGGCATGCAAACTGCCATGCAAAATTCCCTATTTTATAGCAAAAATTAGGGTTAGGGTTTGTAGGATGGAATGAACACTTACCATTGATAAGCTGGATGGAATGCTCCTGAGAGAATATGCATGCATCAAGAGTTGAATCAGAGATGACCTAGTATCTTCTGCTTCTGGTGATATCCCAGCAGCATGAACCCCAAATCAGCTAAGGGTGACATTTTCAGTGAAGGAGGTGTTCAATGAAGCTGATGATTTGTAGGATTGATAGCCTTCCCGTGCCGGAGAGAATGCCTGGAACATGCAGAAATTCTGAAATCTCTAGAAAGGCTAGCGAATTGTTCTAGAGGTGTAGCTGCTCACACCCCCCTAATCCCAAAATGGATGATAACTACTCAGGATGAGCACGGTCGGATCTGATAATCATCGAGTACTGGAGTATGATACCGATGATGAGAATGGTGCCTAGGTTTTGAAGGTAAACTGAGATCTGAAGACCCAGCAAATGATTTGGGATTTCCGGCTGGAAACCCCTTACAGCTGCACACATGGCCCTGCAACAATCTCTATTGTATACTGGATAACTATGAATAAATTGAAGAGTGAATGGTGAACCTATATGGCTTACCCTAGATGAGACTAGGGCAAATATCTCACTGTCGAAACCCCTCTAGTTGAAGATGCCATCTCCAACCCCAACTGCTGTGCCGCACGCTGTGTTGCTACTCAAGAGCTCCAAAATCAATAATCATAAAAAGTAAAGTCTCCATTCTCTTTATCTTTCTTTTATAACTTTCAATTGCGAAAACCCTAACTTTGACCTAATTAGGTCACTTTAACTTCTAATTTGCAGTTTACTTGCTTGCATGCGCATGGAGGCTTAAATGGGTGCATGCATCATTAAATAATGCTTAGATGTCATGCATGTCAGTGGCCTTTGGATTCGGTGGCCCTCTTTTACCTAATGGTGATAACATATTGATGCCCTAGATTTTCTGTAGATGGCATCATTCTTTAGTTGATTGCCTAACTGTCAGTACCCGCTCGAACCTATGGGAATCAGATAGGTTAATGGGTGTTCTCAAGGTG
This sequence comes from Pseudotsuga menziesii, assembly GCA_001517045.1. Taxonomy (NCBI): domain Eukaryota; kingdom Viridiplantae; phylum Streptophyta; class Pinopsida; order Pinales; family Pinaceae; genus Pseudotsuga; species Pseudotsuga menziesii. Next base: position 33,362 of record LPNX011121167.1, on the reverse strand, counting down.
GTTTAGTTGGAAGGGGAAATTACAGTCCTCCCCTCTCGAAATTGCTTGTCCTCAAGCAATCTCCAACCAATATACCGAATCATTTATCCCTGTCTCTTCATGTCCATTTTAATCAACCGGTTTATTCTATTGTTGGGTGGCCCTTCTTTTCCTTCGAATTGGTGTTTCCTTTCACCCCTGCTCTGTATTCATCTGGGATACCGGTGAGGATCGAACATGCTAGTTTTGGCTCCTTGTCCAAATCCCCTAGGACTCATCCTACCTTTTTCTGGAGGACTACCCAGAAACCCCTTCGCACACCACTGTTCCTTCCTTGACTTCTTATGTGTTGGAGCTGGCCATTTCCTTGTGCGAGTATTGTCCTCATATCTGAATATGGTGGTCGTCCCCTTTGTTGTGGCTGACCCTGAAGCTTCATTGGGCATTCCCCTTAGGACTAACCTCTTCCCATTTGGTGCTAAAAACTCCATCTCTAATGTTTGGTAGCTGGTTGAGTATTTCCCAATTGAGTACATCCATTGTACTCCCAAAACAATGCTCGTGTCTGGCACATCTACCACATAAAAGTCATCTACCAATGTATAATTCCTAAGCTATACTTGTAACTGAGGTATCCTCTTTGTGCATTTCATCCTGTGATTGCTAGCCATGACAACGGTAAAGCCCTCAAAGTCCTCAGTTGGAAATATTTTCCTCTCTACCCAAGAGGCATCTATAAAGTTGTGGGTGGCCCCACCATGAATCAAAGCAATGGCACACTGTTCCTGGATACTTCCCTTGATCCTAATAGTATGGAAGGTGGGGACTCCTGTGAGGGTAGCAATAGTGGCTCTCTGTGGCAATGGTTCTAGTTATGTACTGTGTAGTTCTCCCTTTAGTTTTTGCTCTGACTCGTCTTCCTCACTGCTATCTGGAAGTACCTCGATGAGGTGTAATTTCCATGTACCCATACATCTGTGGCCTGGTACCCAAGGTTATTTACAAGCAAAACATAAGTTCTTCCTTTTCAAGTCTCATTTGTTAGTTTTTCATCATATAAGCTAGCATTATGATCTTAGGATCTTTTAACTGAGAGAATAACAAGCACAGCAATAAAACATAAGCACATCACAAGAGACAAGAGACACAAAGGGTTTTCCTCGGGGAAACCATAAAGGAGAAAACCCCGCAACTTCCTCTGAGATAGAATCAACACCAAAACAGTAAAAGCCCCAAAACAGTAAGATGATCTCCACACAGCAACAGTCTCTCTCTCTCTCACTGAGAGAGCTTCTCCTCTCACTCATGCGCCCCAATGAGTGAGGGTGCTTGTTGCAAGTGAGATAAATAGAGAGATTCACTCTCTATTTATATTCTTTCGTTCACTTTAAGTGCACTCCAACATGTCAGCCTCACTTACCAATTACTTACTAGAGCCGACATCTCTAGGAGTGTCTAATAACCCTAGTGCCCCACCACTTGTGGGGACTTTGCCTCCTCTGACCAATAGGAGGGTAACACAATGGTGGGGACTATTGCCCCGACTTACATGACTCGCCTAGGGTCGAATTCACTAGGATAGTCTAATAACCCAAGGACCCCTCAACTGTGGGGACTTTAACCCTTGACCAATAGGAGGGTTACCCACAATGACTTGACATGACTTTATCATTATAGAAACTTCCTGGAATAAACATCGGGGTATGACATGACTCAAATACATTACAATACATCCCGGAATGAACATCGGGTTACAATAGATAAGAAATACAAGTGAATACATTCTGAAGTTACAATTACATCAACATCATTGTGTGTCCTCATTCAACCATTCCCTCTATGGGATTATCCTTTCCCTATTTTTTGGAAGAGGGGTAGGTTTTTCCTTGTTTTCTAGGAGACTGGTAGTTTTTTGTGGCTGCTTGTTCTTTGGTACAGAATCTTGTAGGTCCAGAGTCCTACTGATAGCATCTTGCAAAGTAATTGGCCTGTAGGCCTTCACCCATCCGTAGAGTGGCTCAGATAGTGCCTTAGTAAATAGCATAATCAACCAACTCTCTGATATGTCAGATACCATAACTGAAATTCTCTGGAATTCAGATATAAATGTCTCGAAACTGCCTGTCTGCTTGAGCTGCACAAGATCCTTGAAATGAATCTCTAGGTCCTTCTTATCAAAGTGCTCCATGAGCCTTTGAGTAAAGTCACTGTAGGAAGTCACATAGTGTTGTGACCCAATGTCACCAGTCCGTGGTACCACCACTCATGTGCTTCCCCATCTAAATGTAAAGTAGCCAACTTGATTGCATTTGTCTCTATCATGGGGTTAAGTTGGAAGTAGGTGTCTAATTTTTGTACCCAAATCTTGGCTGAACAACTGGATGTCCCATCAAATTTGGGGATAGTCAGTCTTCCCAATGTGCGTTGCAACTCAAAATTATGATTAAGTGCTCTATTGAACCCTCTTGGCATGTTCCTGCTTTTCATGTTGCAAAAATCTGAGAAAGTCATGGCTGAATGGAATTCATCTCCTAAGTCCCTGTATTCATGTAAGTAAGTCTCAAAGGGTTCACTAGGCTCTACCTGCATGACTGGACCTCCTACTGCATTTGCCAAGAAATGAGGCATAGTAGGCCTGTTGGAAGGTCTAGTATATATGTGGGGTGTATTATGTATATTGGTGTATGCAACCTTCCCACTACTACTTGTAGACCCTCTATCTACTGGTGAAGGAGGTGTACTGATGTTTCCTGGTTCTGGTTTCGCCGATAATTTGTTGATTGCATTAAGTACATCCTTTTTCCCTTTGGCTAAGTCTTGTAATGCAGATACTAGGTTGTGAAACTCCATCCTGTCCTCATCTTCTCTTGTTCCTTTTCCTCTGTCAGAGTGTATACCTGTTGGGTCCATGTCTGAGTTGGTATCTTCTAGTTGGATATCCTCGAATTCCCATATGTACCTACTCCTTCTTTTCCTAGAGGTTACAAAAGTGTCCTCTTATGTATTCATCTACTTCTCATTTCTTAATCCCACAGCTGGCCGAGAAGATAGCTCTAATACCACTGTAATATCCCAAATCCTGATATTTTATAATTCTATGCAAATATACTGAAACAGTCGGGCATGCAAACTGCCATGCAAAATTCCCTATTTTATAGTAAAAATTAGGGTTAGGGTTTGTAGGATAGAATGAACACTTACCACTGATAAGCTGGCTAGAATGCTCCTGAGAGAATATGCATGCATCAAGAGTTGAATCGGAGATGACCTGGTATCTTCTGCTTCCGGTGATACCCCAGCAGCACGAACCCCAAATCAGCTAAGGGTGACGTTTTTAGTGAAGGAGGTGTCTAATGAAGCTGATGATTTACAGGACTGATAGCCTTCCCATGCCGGAGAGAATGCCTGGCACATGTGGAAATTCTGAAGTCTCTAGGTAGGCTAGCGAATTGTTCTAGAGGTGCAGCTGCTCATGCCCCCTTGATCCCAAAACGGATGATAACTGCTCAGGATGAGAACGGTCAGATCTGATAATCACCGGGTACTGGAGTATGATACCGAGGATGAGATTGGTGCCTGGGTTCCGAAGGTAAACTGAGATATGAAGACCCAGTGAATGATTTGGGCTTTCCGGCTGGAAACCCCTTACGGCTGCACACATGCCCATGCAACAATCTCTGTTGTATACTGGATAAATATGAATAAATTGAAGAGCAAATGGTGAACTTATATGGCTTACCCTAGATGAGACTAGGGTAGCTATCTCACTGCCAAAACCCCGCTAGTTGGAGACGTCGTCTCCAACCCCAACTGTTATGCCTCACGCTGTGCTGCTGCTCAAGAGCTCCCAAATCAATAATCATCAAAAGTAAAGTAACCATTCACTTTATCTTTCTTTTATAACTTTCAACTGCGAAAACCCTAACTTTGACCTAATTAGGTCACTTTAACTTCTAATTTGTAGTTGACTTGCATTCATGCGCATGGAGGCTTAAATGGGTGCATGCATCATTAAATAATGCTTAGATGTCATGCATGTCGGTGGCATTTGGCTCCGGTGGCCCTCTTTGACCTAATGGTGATAACATATTGATGCCCTAGATTTTCTGTAGATGGCATCAGTCTTCAGTTGATTCCCTAACTGTCAGTACCTGCTCGAACCTATGGTAATTAGATAGGTTAACGGGTGTTCTTAGGGTGGTTTAGTTGGAAAGGGACATTACAGTTTTGTTGTCAAGTAATCGATGAGGAGTATGGTTTTGTACATACAAAACTGCCCTTGTTTCTTCCGCCCAAAGGTTAATAGGAAGATACTGGTCATGTAGCATTTCTTTCGCTGCTTCCATCATGGTTTGGTTCTTTCATTCTGCAACCCCATTCTGCTAAGGATCATATGGATTTCTCAACTCCCTCTTAATCCCATACTCTGTGTAGAGTTCCTTGAATTATTCCAAGGTGAATTCTCCGCCATTATATGATCGTAGAGTCTTGATCTTCCTTTCGGTTTGGTTCTCGACCAAGGATTTGTATTCCTTGAACTTACTGGATACTTCAATTTTCCCTTTCAATAAATATATCCAAGTATTGTGTGAGAAATAATCTATAAAGGAAACATAGTACACATACCCGCTTAATGATCTAGAAGACATGGGTCTGCATACATCCGAGTGTACTGTCTCAAGTATTCCTTTAGCCTTGCTTTCATTGCTGGGAAATGTCTTCTTTGCATTCTTTCCTTGTGCACATCCTTTGCAAATTTCGTCATGCTTTACCTGGATCTCTGGAAGTCTATAGACTGCTTTGCTTGCCATTGGTAGTGCTCTGTAGTGGACATGTGTAAGCCTTCGGTGCCATAGTTCACTTGGTTCTATTGACTCATGAACCAATGCTTGTTCAGGTTGTCCCTTTAGTTTGTACAAGCCTTCGTATTCTTCTCCAATCATTGTTGAATCATCTATTGACTTTCCTTTAGGAAACATTAGAACTTGGCCATTGAAAAATGCAACTCTCATTCCCTTTACATCTAGTGTAGAGATGGAGAGAAAATTCGTCTTCAATCCTGGAACATATAGCATATCCTTCATCTTTAAATATTTCCAGGAGTCTAGATTGTATGAAGCTTCTCCACTCCCTTTTATAGGGTATTGATAATCATCCCCAAGTTTCACCTTGTGAGGTGACTCATGTTCAAACATATTGACGAATGATTCTTTGCATCTCGTCAAGTGTTTAGATGCCCCACTATCCACAAGCCAATCATTGCTTCCATGTGAGATAGTGCCAGTAAGTGTTGATATTAGCACATATTCTTCATCTGAATCATCCTTCTCTTTTTTGAATCTTTTGTTTGTTGGTTCATTGTCTTCGACAACATGAGCATGGTATCTCTTTTCATTGAAGGGATACTCTCTTGCAAAGTGTCCCTTTTCATCACAAGTATAGCAGCAAACATTGGAAGGATCTCTCTTGATCTTCTTTTGTTTCTTGTCCTTCTTCTTGTTTTGATGATGGTTCTCCTTCTTCTCCTTCTTCTTGCAGTTCTTCTTGGTGTGAACTGTGAGATCTTGATCTTCAGTTGCTCCCATCGTCTCTTCCCTTGTCATGAGTTGAGCCTCTTCTTGTGTGCATTCTTTTTGGAGTCGGATGAAAGAGATAGACTTCCTTCTTGCACAGATTCCTTGAATGAATGAGTCCCATGATCTAGGTAGACCATTCAAGGTAGTCATCACAATTTCTCCTTCTTTGACATTCTCTTCAACTGCTTCAAGTTGTTCTTTGATTTGAGAAACCCTTGTGAAGTAGGACTATATACTCTCAGAGTTCTGTATCCTTACATTCCTCAACTTGTTCCTCAAAGTCACCTTTCAGTTGATGTTCCTTCCTTCGAACATCTTTGTGAAAGCATCAAATACTTCCTTCGGTGTCTTGAATGATGACACATGGGGGATGAGGTGATCCTTGATTGAATCTGTAATGATTCTCTTGGCTTTAACCAAGTTCTTCATATAAGTAGCCTTAGCCTCATCTCCCTTTGGCTCTGGAACTTCTCCATTGATGTACTGATCTAAATCATTTTCTTCAAGGATCAGGGAGACTCTAAACTTCCATGGTTGGAAGTTATCATCCCCTCCAAGATTGTCCTCAAGCCGAGTATGGTGAGTCATCTTTTCAAATGGGAATCTCAAATGGAAATAACAAAGATTTAGATCTTACCAATTTGAGGATTCCGACTTGGTTCCGGAGCTGGCTGACCTAGGGTTTGTTAGAGAAACCCTGATCTTCCAAACTTGGAGTTTGGGAAATCTGTTTGGATAGAAAGATGTGCCTCCTTGAGGCGAGTTGCTCAGTAGGGTCCTTTTCTAAAGACTGAGGTGGGAGGCCTTCGAAAATTGATGCCCTAGTTTCTCCTGGCATCAATGACAGGGTCAAAATTGAAACTTCTTCAAATCTGATACTTCTTCCACCAAAAGATGCACCCTACTAAGTCGAGGTAGCCTAGACATATTTTCCTGATGATCTATGGAGAGAAGACCTTGAACTAGGAAGCCCTAGTTTCTGCCTCTGCACAGTGCCTTCTTTTAGAGAGCCTCTAATACCATGCTAGTTTTTGTAGATATTGTTAGCTTAGTTAGGATCTTTATCTGAAAGAATAACAAGTACAACAATATGCATAAGATATGACATATGCACAAGACACAAATATTTTCACTGAGAAACCATAAAGGATAAAACCCCACAAACTTACTTAGAATAGTATAGTCACAAAGACTGTATCATAAGATGAACAAACCCAGTAATAAGAAGTCTTCAACAACTATCTCTCTCTCCTCCTTCTCTCTCTCATGCGAACTTGAGTGAGTGCGAGGTGTGTATAAACGAGGGAGGGTGCCTCCCTATTTATACCTTTCAAATGATTGACCTATTACATGACTGGGGCCGACCTCTTACCCTAATAGGGCCAACTTATCCAAGAGAGACTCCAAAAATACATTACATGATGTTACATTGGGGACTATTGCCCTGACTTATAACAAAGGTTGTACCTCAAGGTCTATACACAATAATCACATCCCGAAAGGAGGAAAACACATCTTTGAAGGGGGTACAAGAACGCACAATGATAATATAAATCATAATATATTTTGAAGTTGTAGATATATCAACAAGTCTTAAACCACCCACTTAGAAAAAGATTCCAGCTTCTACTAGATCCTTTGGTTGGTGGTCAGCCAAAACCACCTCTTCGAAGAGCACTTGTATTTAGCATGAGAAGTCATCTTTTGCTAACTTGCTTGGCGATTTGGATTGTCAAGATGGAAATGTTCAGCAAGTAGTAGTTGTCCACTTCCAGTTATTCAACTCTATTCTTTTCTTGGACTCACATACACCCCTTTTGATTAAGGGGGAATTTTTGGGAACGTAATCCTTGATGTTTGGATTATTTCCCTAGGAGAAGACAAAAAATTATTGGTAATGCGAAGAGTCACTTAGGAGTCCAAGTGTCCACTTGGGAAGTTGAACCCAAGGGACATTTTCATGTATAAATATGCATTCAATTAATGACAATTAATGTGCTTTGATGCATATCTTCTGCCTTCGTGTGAATTTCTTCCTATTTTCCCAATGGGGCTCCTAACATAATGAATTATTGATTTTATAAAGTTATTGAGAGTGAGGAAGATTCATGATAAACCTCACTATCATAGTGGTTTATACCAACCCGAGCCTCAAATTGCACAAAGTTAAGCTCCAATATGGTCATGCAAATCCCTTTAGTAAATAAAGAGGTCGATCGCATTGGAAGGATAGTCCAGATAGCCCTGAAGGTTGTCAAAGCGAATGGAGGGATGGAGTGCATCACATGTCCCATTCCAAGACATAAAGTCCATAGTGAAAAATTCCTTACGATATAACAATACCTAACTTTCACTAATATAACTTACCTCTTATGACAAAATGCGATCAACATTAATAACTCTTTAATTCGCCCCACAAAATAAAGTGAAATGTTTGTACTTTTTATATCAACTCTCCATATCTACCCAAAACATTCTCATGATAATTTGTTATGCCCAAATAACATGTTACAAAAGAGCCCCCTTTGAGTAGTCGAGCTAGTCTTCAATTCTGAGTGTTTGCCAAGCGTATAATAAGAGGTCCATAGTTCAATACTTGCTAAGGGGGTCCATAGTTAGCATTCCACTCGATTATTGTCAGGTATGCTAGGAAGTAATGACCCATCCCTAGATGTGGGGAATCTCATCATTGTTGGAAAATAAGCATGTTAAATATGTTAAAAATGTATGGAGTAAGTTAAAAAGTTAACAAACTCGACCATTTCTCTATTGAAATTCATAGCAATTTTGTGAAAGCTATAGTTCCACTTGGTTGATGGGATCTTTAATCATAACATTTTGCATTTAAGGTGTTTTAGCTCATTTTAAGAAGACCCATAACATTAGACTTTGAAAAAAAAAGAGTGAATAAGGGTAGAGCTTTGCCTCACAAAATAAAATAAAAAAACTAGCTAGAAAGGTTGAGTTTGTCCACTTTTAAACTCACTCCGAAAAATAATTGGTTGCAAGGGTCCTAATGGATAGATTAAATGTTTTATGAATTGACATTTTCCATCGATTAAAGTCCTAGCAATAATAATTTTGAATAGACAAAATTACATATATCAGTTTTTAACATTACACAATCCAGATGTGTGGTTAGGGTATTTGAGGATGTTGAGTATCTTTATATATTGAAAAACAACAATTCCATTCATTCAAAATTGTAATTTTAATGAAGATTGTGTAACCCAATTCAAAATGTAAAAAACATAGAATGTTTTTCTTCAATAAATAAAAGATGGTGGGCATGAAAAGTTCAAAATTATAATTTTGATGAAGATTGTCTAACCCAATTCAAAATGTAAAATTCTTAAAATGTTTTTCTTATGGTAGGCATGAAAAGTTCAAAATCTTAGAATGTTTAGCCTTCTTCAATAAAATTAAAATCCTATATAGTAGATCTAGAATTAAACATTCACAAAATGTAATTGTAAACTAATTTCCATTCTCAAAATCTACCAAAATAAAATAGAAATAAAAAAATACTTAAAATCTCCATTTAAACAATGCAAAGTGGAATTTCAAGGCATTCAATAAGCACACTACAAAGAGCATTTAATGTTATTGCGGGGATATACACAATGAAAAATAACACAACATTTAATATTGTTATTATGGGAATATAAACTGTTAGAGATCAATCTTTTCAAATGCCCACAACAACAACATTAAATATTATGTAGAAAATACTTATTAAACCTACAAAATCCCACAATACAAAACAATTCAAATAGATGTTAAATATAAACCACCCAACAACACATTTAATGCTACTTTTACAAAATTATGAATCATTAAATCTACCATTGATTCAAATCCAACAACTCATAATCCCCTAGCAGCCCCTTTAAATCCAACTAAGAGTGCTCCATCATTTAGTAAGCACCATTTTAGTGCCCCAACTAATAGATGGTGGGCCTAATTAAATCCCATCATGAAATCAGATAACATGGAATCTAAAAACTCATGTGCATAACAATCAAAATTAACTACTAATGCAAACACAAATCTAATTTGAAATGTCTCCATCTACAATGTAGACAATAAGATATTTCCATGTGTCAAGTTATTATTGACAAAGTCAATGTCACCGAGATTTCCTGACCACCGACAGGATAGAAAGAATTTTCTTCCGTCGTCGCCACGTCATCTCACATGGCCGAGCCGTCACCTTTCGATTTCGTACGTTCTCCGGATTCTCGGCAGACAAATAATAAGCATCGTTCTCGTCTTTTATGGATTAGACAAAACCCTAGTAAGATAAATCTGACGGACTCCGTGATACGATCAAGACTACCTGCAGCATTGTGGCCGTCCAGATGGATCAAATTACGCGGAGTTTAGTCCTGGTACTGTTTATGTTTGGAAGTATAGAGCGCTGAGTAAGAGCCAGGGGGGCTGCGAGGTAAGAGTCCCCGTTTGCCAGTTGCGCGCGCATGCAGTGTTGCGTGATGAACAAGACATTGAATGCCTCGCAATTGTTTGTTTGGCCATCTTCTGAAGCTTTTCTTCCTCTTGGAAAATCGCTTCTTAGGCAATAAATTCGATCATTCTCATTCTGATTTTGTAATGAACACGGCCAAACGCTTGGCAGCCCAGTTTCTGTAAGCCTATTCTTCTTCAATGGTGTTTTGGGTTTGTTTTTAAAGATAAAACCCTCAAAGGAAAAGCCCATCGAAGCTGCCGAAGGCTGGAGAGCTCAATTTCTGTGAATTCAGGGGGGTTTTTGGGTAAGAAATGACATTCAGTGATATCGCTCGCTGGCTTTGGCGTCGTCGGGAGTCGAACCCCCGACCTCGGCCCTCTTCTTCTTTCCCGTCAAAAGAAAAACCCCCTCGTCCATCTGCTCCGGAGAAAGCGAAACCCTCTCATTCTTTCAAGGCGGAAGGAAAAACCCCTGAGCAGCAGGGCACCGAGCAAATAACAGCGAGACATGGCCGCAAACGGTTCGGTGAAGTCGACCCGCGGCGAGTTGACACGGAAATCGATGGGTTCGTGGTGCCGGCGGACGGAGGAGATTGGACGTCTTGTTCTGATTCCGACGAGTCAGACTTATCCATTGGGTGGTTCGAGCCTCTTTCTTCTGGATTCTCCAGCGACGCCGAGTCGGATAACAGTTTCGCGGTTCTGGTTCCCTGCTACGGCCCCTCGGCACGTCACGCGATCGATTCTCGCGGAAAACAGAATGAAAATTCACACATCTTGAATATGATTCAGTCCGAAAGTTCGTCGCAGGGTAGGTTTGCGGTTTAAGTCTTTGTAACTATGCAATTAAATTTAATGCTGCTAACCCTTATGATTTGTTTTTTTAAATTTTTTGTTGGTAATTAGGGTTTTTATGCATTTGTGCAGATAGCCAGAAATACGTAGAGAAGTGGTTGGCTTCTCTGAAGAGTCAGTGAAAAATGGGGCATTCGGCAAATATCAAAGTTCAAGGACAATATTTTCACTGTACTAATTATTTTGGGGGTTTTCACTGTAGATAGTCCATCGTTCTGAGTTAACTTTACATTATTTAAGATTTTTGTTTTTTCCCTGTAGATAGTCCATCGTTCTGGGATTTTAGATTTTTCACTCTTGGTGAGGATATAATCACTGGGAAGGGTAATTGCTTATTGACAGGAAAATTGCTGATGATGTGATGCTGTTGGGTAGTTATGAAATCCATTCATGAAAACCTGCAGTTGACTTGGCTTTCTATTTTTTTAATGTGGGTTTGTACAGAATATTGAAAACGATTTATTTGGAGATTTCAATCCACTAAATCTGTTAGTGGATGGAAAAATTATGATTGTATATAACGCTATACTATGCTTAATCTGTACAGAAGATAATTGGCATGTTATATATAATATCTATCTTTGTGATTACTCTTTATGGATAGAGATTTATGTTTGCAATAGCTTGTTATTCAGCTAGAACCATTTTTGTAAAAATGATCTATGAACAGAGATTGTGTTTTTAGAAGTGATTCCCCTGTTTAAGAAAAAAAATTGTGATTGGATTTTACTTTTCATGAACAACGTTGGAAAGTGGATTATGAATGTTATACTTTTAAATAGAGATTTGCGTTTGCAATTGGCATGTTATTCATGCTACAACCATTTTTGTAAATTTCTTTATGATTAAAGATTTGTGCTCTTGAGAAGTGATTTCCAGGTTGAGGTTGTGTTTGTAATATGTATGGTATAATATTGGTTATTGGATTTTTTTCTTCTGGAAAGTGGTTTTTGCTTTTATTTTAGAGGAGACTAAGTGGTTGCAATCAAGTTGGAACCTGCAAGTTATTTAAAGCTTGAGTAATCTCAACTATGATTTTGTTTCAAAAGAATTGAAGGTTATAAAAGAAAGATTAGGTTGAAACCACCTTTGGATATGGAGCAAGTCTATAAACAGCTTTTGGTTAGCTGATTGTAAGTGAACATGTTGGGTCTTGAAAAGTTCATGAAGCACTAACCATCCTGGAGCAGTGGTAACTTTCCAGTATTCCAAAGACCTTTTGGACCATTTCTTTAAAAGCAACCAGTATTCCAAAGACCTTTTGGACCATTTCTTTAAAAGCAACTCTCTGGATAAGGTAGGATGTGAAAACAAAGAGATGATTTGAAATAACTCTTTTAATAAGTTAGGATGTGAAAAAGTCTTTGGACCATTTCTTTAAAAGCAACTCTCTGGATAAGGTAGGATGTGAAAACAAAGAGATGGTTTGAAATAACTCTCTTAATAAGTTAGTATGTGAAAAAAAAGACATGGTCTGAAATAGTGTTTTTGAACTTTATCGTATTTTTTATTTGACTGTTTTGTTTTGTATGACACATTTATTTTTCGGGTAAATAATTCTCTCTGCAATTTATTATAAAATTGACTAAATGCGATTTATAATTTTATTATAAAAAGACTGGCTTGAATTTTTGAAATAGATTTTTATTTTTGTTTTTTGTGTTAAAATCTATTATAAATTAGTTGTCAATTAGCAACGAAGACAATTATTACCGACTGCTATCAGCGGTCAACAGCAGTGAGGGCAACCATCATTGACTTCTATTTCTAAATACAGGCTAACCATGCCACCTCAAATGAGGACAACCATCAGTGGCTTCTATTTCTGAATATTGGCTAACCATGCCACCTCAAATGACTTGTTGATGGTCCATAAAGGGGCAGACATCCAGTCCTGTCAGAGGCCTCTAGGTCATGAGGTGTTAACATGTTTCTTTAAATTAGAGGAAGATGACCTCTAAGCTCTCCCCAAATCAAAATCAATTTTAGGTCTTACTCCAAGACAAAAAAGAAGGTTTCAATCTTTATAGTATCTTCAAAATATCTAATATCCATGTTCTTCATCATTGTTAAAACTAAGCTAAGCAAAAATCATATACCATCAAATATCCACCAAAATTTAACTTTATATCTAAAATCAAAATACTATACCTAATTACAATCTTACCTCTCGTTTTTATTAGAAAATAATTTGTTAAAAATAACCATTAAACTTTTGTATTTTCTATTTAAACATTTTGTGTAACAACTCACATCCACTTTCCAGAAAATTATTGAAAATAAGGCATAAATTATTTTCTCGCATTGAATGGATAGTAGCTGTCATAACTGCCTTATAGAGTATCAGGAAGTATGGAAAAAACCAGACTTCTTTTGGCTTGTAGAAGTTACCTTTTGCTTACATAACAATTAGTTTGGAACAATTCAGACTTCAACCTGGATATAATAGTTATTTATGGGATTGGGTTTATAGAAGTTTCCTTTGCCTTACATAACAATTAGTTCAGACTTTAACCTGGATATGGAAATGGATTCATTGACAAATTAAGCACACTGTAAAATAGCATTAAATACAGATTTTTGGATTGTTTTGATGGTCGTGGAACTTTGACTATACAGGAGGTGGAACTTTGTGCAAAGGGAAAAGGGTTAAAATTTGTGAGGTAAAAGTGGACCATGTACTTTATGTATATAAAATTGTTATACAGAGAAAAATCATTTGATTTGCATATGTTTATATGACTTTTAGACATTGTCGTTCTTATCATTATACAACCAAACAACACACAGTGGATATGGAAATCAGCCATTTTTATATATTTATTTTTATGTATTTATAAATATAGTCTGAAAATTATATAATTTGAATTGAAATAAAGTAATAATTTTGATAAAATTTGGTTACACTTTTTAAAAATTTAAGTTACAGTTATTAAGGTTTGAAATTTTAGTTGTTTTAAAAGTGTTTTAATATGTTGAGTACATTTCTATTATTAAAATTTAGATTAAAACATAATTATATTTATATTTTGCAAAATAAAAAAATCAAATTCCAAAAAAAATACCATTAAATCATCCAATTTTTAATCATTTCCCTATACAAATATTATATAAACCATATAAACCAGATTTCTCACTTTATATAACTTAGTGTAACGGCAGTGAGAAGGTAGAGCATGCTCAATTATCTACTAATTATTAAGCAGTTCTTCAAATGTATTCTATGTGTTTTCACAAACTTGGGGTATTGAGATCCAAAGTAAGAATAAGACTAGTTGGTACCTTGTCTTAAAGTAATAAAAAAAATTCAAATGATTTATTCCCATATAATATCTTGCCCCTTCTCTTAACAGGTAAGCACATGAAAAAGGAGTTCTATATGTTGAAATTGAATAGGTTAACATAGAGTTATAATATGTCTGTAAAAAATTTGAGATTTATCAAAAGAGAGCTTAAAATACACAATAAATCCTATTATTTGTCCTTAGAAAAGAAGTAAAAATTTCAGAGCTATCAAAAGAAAGCCTAAAATACACAATACATCTACTATTTGCCTTCTATGAGCTTGATAGTATTAAGTTTTATAAACTAACTACAAAAATATGATTGGAAAACATAAAAAGTTTGAACTAATTAGGTGAATTAATGCCTACTATGAGCTTTCTTCTTTTCTTATTTTTCACTCTCTTGCAATCCAAGTGTTTGTTGGGTGGGTTCTTGCCTCAATGCCATAATCTCTAAGGGCCAATTGTATTGTGGCTTATGCCATAGTATAAATTTTCATTGAAACAATGGAATCAAAGGGATGGCTAAGTAGGTATTGAGAATTTCATGCAAATCCAAACATTATATTGTAATTCATGGAAAGATTTTAAGCCAATTTCTTCGACATCTAGGTATGAGATTCCACCTCTATTTCCAATTTTACATTCCTAGCCAATTGAGCCTCGAATTCATTGGTAATGCTCCTATAAGAGGAGGAATTGCATCATGTAGAGCTTCCAGTTGCTTGGAAAGAGTCCTTAGAACTTTGCATAAATCCATAACATCACAATTTGCAAGCTTGTCAGGGTGTCTGTCACTGGTTTGACTTAGAACCGAATTTTGTTTTCCTTCCAGTAGGTTGTGCGACATTGCTCGAGGTCCTCCTTTCCAAGGGTGAGATGAGCTCGAGTTGGAAGCCCAACACACTATGCTTTTCCCATGGAACTACACTTAACCAATCTACACATATATCTTATGCACAATTCTTTACTTAGCCAATTTTACTTATGTCAACATCCCATAGTTAACACATAATAATTCCAACGTTTAGTGAGTATAGCAAAGAGACACAAGCATATGTGTGGAAGCAGCACCCCAGAGGTGAGCATACCTAACACCTCATTCTTTATATATAAGAAAACATATTACAGTTACAATAGATCGGGGTGTTTGTAGACAACCACCGAGAGAACACCCAACTAGCGCCTCTAGAAACCCCAAGAATTATTCTTCTTCTTAACAGAGTTTCTTCTTGCCATAGTTTCCCCCTAAAGCAATTGTAGGGTCGCCTCTTGCGGCTCTTGTCGTACTCGCGTCCAAGCTACCACATAATGTCTTCACTTGGCAACACACCTGAGACTTGGTCTGCCTGAGGTGTGTGCCATTCTAATTGAAATTCATATTGCCCCTTGCCAAGCTCCTTGCTTGCCTTAGCCATTAGAGGAAATTTGAGTTCTAAAATGGGCTTGATAAAAAATGTGCCATGGACAAGTGTACAATGAGTAAGATTTCTCGAACCAATAGAATTTAAGTATTCTAGTCAACCATTATGGTTGAGTTAGACCTATAGAAGTCAATGGTATCTTAGCTTGGTTAGGATTTGGAAATTTCATATGGAAATACAATAAATCTACTTGAAACAATAAATATAGAATATTTTATAATGTCACTACTTCCAACTCCTTTAAAACTTAAATGTAGCATTAATTAGAGTGGAGTGATTTTGAAATACTAAAAACATTTATATGATTAACCTTTAGAAACATAATATTTAATTTTAAATGAAGTTATCTTGAAATACTAAATAAAAGCATTTAATATTTATAATATTACCAGTGAATACGTTTATAAAAAATATAAATATATTTAATTACCACATTCCCTAACAAAGAATTAATATATAATATTTTATAATATCACTATTACCAAGTCCTTTAAAACTTAAATCTAGCATTAATTAAAATGATATTGAAGTGAGTTTAAAATACTAAAAACATTTATATAATTAATTAAAAAAAAATTTAAATGATATTGTCTTAAGTAAAAACATTTAATATTTAATATTACTAGTATATATATATATATATATATATATATATATATATATATATATTCCCCAGATGTGAGTGACAGCGAAGCAGCCCATCGATGTGCCATGCCTTGGTCCGTGCACCCCTCGCGTGGCAACCAACATGTGCTAGGCATGTCCATCAACTCCGCCAGCTCGCCCTCTAGAAGTTCTTCTCGCGTGGGGGAAGATCAGCAGGTCATTTCTGCGCCTGCGAAGTAGGGTGGCGACACCTTGTCCTCCTCCTAAGATTTCATGGTGATGCAGAGGTATTCAATGCGAGTTGGTATAGGGTCTAGTCAGGAGGGGGATATATTCGCCATGGATAATTGCTTCATTGTCTTTGCTGGGTTTGGCTCTGTTCTGTGTAAATTTGGGTCTCCTGCATGTTTGAAAGTTTGGTCTCTGCCTCATGGTGGCGCCCTTGCGATTGTGTTGGGCTATTCTCACAGATTTGCCAGGCTGCATCTCAGTGCTCTGCTCGCAGGCTCTAGTGACCACCCCGCTCTCCTTCTCTTTCTGCCGAGATTTTGTTTGACAATTATGTCCAGACAACGGGGAATGCCTTGTCGGGCTAGCTCGGGCAGGGGAAAATTCCAGCGCGGGTGCATCCTGCAAGTTACATAGGGGTATGAAAACCACATCTCCCCTGCATCCTCGTTGAATATTGGGAGGGGAGGGTCCTCAACTAGCGGCTGACTTATGGGCAGGTCAGAAGCCAAGTTAACCACTACTGGATGGTTAAAAAAATGTCGTGCAATCTCGTGGAAAACATGCTAAGCAATTGGTCGGATGCATGCGATATTGTTCTAGCTATGAAAGCCAAAATGGCAGAAATGGGCACTCAACTTACAGCACTGGACAACACATTTGCCTGGAAAGTCATGGCTGGTAACGCTGGGCATGTCGGTCTTGGGGTGGTGGAAATGGGAGTGTGACGGGGGGAATATCATGGGACGCCAACACGATTTCGGCTCCACAGGCACTGCCTTTCCCCATCCCTTCGACCGTGGAGCCATTGTTTAAACGTCTGAAGAACATGGACGGCCAAAAGTCGGATCGACAACAACAACAACCTCAAACTGCTCCAGAGGCAGACACCAACACGTCCAGCCCTTTGCGGGAGGAAGGATGGGGATGCCCCATCATCGAGGAAAACCCCCCATCTTGAAGCATGCTCAGATTATCTGCAGAAACGAATTGTCGTTTCAAGTTTTTATGCCATAATTGTCTAGTTTGGTCATGTCTTTGATTACTTTTAAAAACAAACCTTGTAACTATGTCTATGTTTGATATGATGTGCAAAACTAGGTACTATGCTAGTCTTACTGTCCTGAACAATTTCAACTCTGTTTTTCTTAGGCGACCCATCCATGTTTGAGAGGCTTGGGTGGTGGCTTCACCACCTGAGACCTCCTCTAGTCAGGGTTTATTTTGTATATTTTCATAAATTAATAGAATTGTGCAACGTTACAATATATATATATATATATATATATATATATATATATATATAATGGTTTAAAACATTTAATACCAACGTAAAATAAATAAAATAAAAAAAATATTTTGAATATTACTAAATAGTATTTAATAGGTTTTATATAAAACGTTATATTAAAGATTAATAGTAACATTTTATTTCTAATATTATTGTAATTCATTTTTCATTATAATTTAAATATTTAAATATATTTGAGTTTTACAATTTTTTTTAATGTTCCCGTATTTTATAACACCATGGAGCAACCCCCTAGGCCATTAAACCCCATGGGTCATAGTGGAAAATTAATTAATTAGTCAAAAAAATAATTCTAATCTATAGTTACTGTTATAGGGTGATTTGTCACACCTAATACATCATGCTTTGATGGCCTTTCACTGTCCATATGCAGACTCACTCCATCTCATTTTCTCATCATTAACCTGATGCTCCAGTTGAACCCCTAAAATTACATTTTTGAATAGACACGTGGGTCACAAGTTTACAACCCGCGTATATGCATCTTGCACCACTGTCACCCACGTATATTAGGCTTTATGCTCAAAAAATAAAAATATTTGGAGTTTTACCCCATCAAGTAATGAATGACTTGATCCTTGGCCTTCCATATGTCGGGAAACGTTTTGATTTGACCCTTCATTTCCCATTGACGGGCTATATATTGAGCTATTGTGAAGCATTAAAGGAGGAGAATTTTGGAGAGTAAAGAGATTATAGCAAAATTGTGCCCCGTTCTTATATGCTTGAGTCTACATCCCTTTGTCCTGCTTGCCTTTGTCTTTGTGAGCTTTTCATTGTATGGAGGATTGAAATGGTGGAGGGACTCAGTTTCTTGATTTCGACAAGGTGCCAACAGAGGTTGTCATTTGTATCTCTGTTTACATTAATAGAAATATCCATTTCTTGTCTAATTACATGTGTAATTATGAATATTTGAATCCATGGATGTAATTACTTGTATACATGTTTAAATTGAATATGCTAGATTAGATTCTAACACTTTATATATCATGCTTGTATATCTCTTTGTTGTTGAGGACGAGGTGTAGGGACAATTTTTGATCGAGAGCTCAACATGGATCTTCTTCGAACACCCGATTGAAGGTACGACTCTTATCCCTTAGTGTTTAGTTTTATTATATATCTAGCATGCCTGAGAATGAATTGATTTCTGGTGTCATACTGTTTGTTGTGGACTACCCCAAGCCATAGGAATTTTTTCTCCGTAACAGAATTTGCGACTCCGTTGGAGATATTTTTTTGTTTGTTGGGGTTTGGGTGCATGTTTTGCTCAATTTTCTCTATGTTTCTCTGTGTTTCTATGTCGTGTTCAGTAGTGTGTTTAGTCATTGGAAGTCCCTCCAAGTGATTTGAATATTGGATTTATTTTTACCACCTTTCTCTTTGTATATGTGGGTCATAGAACTTACAGTCGCGTATATACGTGGGTTGTATTGTACATAGTCACGTACATACGCTATTGTCCTTGAAAAATCGTGAACATATCCATTTTTCCTTGGGATTTTGATGTGTAGAAGTGTTGGGTCGGTTGTGAGTGTGTCAAGTCTTCCTGGGTTCCTACAATACTTGTTGAATGCTTATGTTGTGACCAGAGACCTCTTTTTCATTGGTTTTTCTTGGAAAGTAGTTCTTGTCATTTATCTCCTTTTTTGTTTTGCTATTAGTGCATTGGTATTTATAGTCTCAGTGTCTTACTTGGCTTTTGTTGGCTGCTTGCTACAGGGTTTGAGAGTTTGTAGGGCCTTTTATTGTATTTTCATTCATCTATAGTGAAAATACAAAAATATTTTTATCTTTGCATGTTTATTTGCATTATGCATATGTATTCAATTTGGTACTTGCATTAGGTTTGCTTAAATGAAATTAGTGTTCAAGCTTTCATATAGGAAGGATTGCATTGGAATTTGAAAAGGAAAAAAATTTGTGCATTACATATAGTGGCATACCTTTTTTCATGTTTAAAAACAAAGTTGCACTTGGCATTGTTTTTTAGGTGTGCATATTTGCTTTATGGATGAGTCAGAACATCACTAGTTGCATGTCCATTTTCTTTGAGTAATCACATCTTTAAAATTAACACTTCAGTTAAAATTGATTTCAATAATTTTGTTTTATAGGGTGCACCAACAAGCTTAGGTTGTAGAGTCTTAGAATATGGTGTCGTGAGTAAAATTTTCCAAGACTATGAAACAAAACAAATAGGTATCTGTCCAGGTGAGAAGAGAAATCCTTGGTCTAATTAATGTTCTCAAGAGGCTCCTCTTACAGAGGAGTTAAGTACGATCTAGAGCACACGTTAGTGGTGGGGATATCCCCTTACTACTTTATATTGAGTGCCAGAGATATTTTCGGGATCTTATTTGTATCTGGGGGTTTTTGATGTTCCTTTGGTGCTTTCGAGCTTCAGGCTTTGTTATCCTACCCATACAGTAGATCCCTCCCATGACTGTCTGCGTGAGCATTGGTTATATTGGGGTGACCTTAGTTTCCTTACCTAGGTATCACAGGGGGTACTTGCAGAGGTTATTCTGTGAGTGTCCTCCCCAGGTAGGGGTCGGACAACACAATCTCTTTATGCGTTGAAGATGAGGGCCACTATAATTGGTTACACACCTCCGCTTATAGTGTATGGGAGTCTCAAGCCTCTGTTAGGAGAGACATATCTGCTGCATTCGGGAGCTCACTTATCCTCCCTCTTGGCTTGTTTTCATCTCACCTAGTTTTACTTAGGGGTGTGTTCTTTATGTGTTAGTTGGATTTAGGTATCGTAGTTAGTTGAGTCTTTTATTTGTGGAGTCATCATGGATCGATTTCTGGCACATCGCCGATATCGACATTTAGCAGGACTATTGCCTTACGACCCTTCTCCTCCTCTTTATAAGCAGATTAAACGTTCTAGGAATCCTTTTTTACATTGTGATTCCCGTACATTTCTCACTATGAGTAATACTTCAGAGTTCTAGGAGTTCCCTCCATCCCCATTGTCTGGAATGGGGGGAGGAGCCTTTGAGGTTCCTCCTTCATCTACCACATGGATACCTAAGACTTCGGTTTATATTGGCCCTCGGGAGGCAGGTCCTTCCCATACTACAAGCCCACAGTTGTCAGACTTTACACTTGTCCATCGGAGGTCTGCCTCTGGGAGGTCGAGTGTCGAGAATAAACCAAATCCCTCTAGAACAGGTCCATTTACATTCGACATGTTGAACATCATTACTAGTATTTCATCACCTACTCCAGGTTCTAGTGCAGACCCTGGTGTTGGATTGGGGGGCACCACAACCCCTTACCTTGCGCATAGATTTGGAAGTGGTCATATTCCACCTTCTACTCCATTTGTGGGAGGATTTTCACTTCCTTCATCCGGTCTGAACACCATCGTGCACTGTCACGGGGGTGGTAGTGGATACATGAGCTTTGGGTCTATAACTTACATTCCATTTATGTCCCATCATCCACCACACTGATTTCTTTGAATGTATTTCTTATGTTGAACCCTACCTATGTCTCACACGGTCCCTCGGAAAGTTATGATCCATATAAGTATGTTGTTCCCTTGTAGTTGGAACAATTGTGTTTAGAGGCTACGTACCTCCCCATATATCTAGGGTTCAACCGGTCTATCAATCCTATAACTATGGTTACATGGTTCCTCATTCTCAGGGAATACCTAAATACCATATTCTTGTGCATCCTTATATGGGCCATATGGGAAGTGTTTATTATCTGACTGGTTAAGGCCATGGCCTTTATCAGACTCAACTCTATGTGAATCAATCCTTTCAGGGAGCATGGAACCAAATGACACAGCCTAGGATCCCCCTTTTATCCACTTTGAATCTTCCTGACCTATTTAAGCTTACTGATGACCCGCCAAACTTCCTTCGAATATTATGAAGTTTGAGGGAAAGAATGGTGGGGACCCTGGTGATCATGTGACTACATTCCACCTATGGTGCTCTTCGAATTCACTGAACCATGATTCCATTCGTTTACAACTTTTTCAAAGCACCTTAATAGGTTTTGCCGCAAAATGGTATATAGAGTTACCTGGGGGCACATATTAGACTTTTAATGATTAAGCCTTGGTCTTTCTCAACTACTTTCAGTTTCCAGTATGCTATGATGTCGGTACCGAGCTCTTGTCGACATTTCGGAAAGATAAGGTCACCCATATCTCTGATCATATTCAAGGGTGCCATAGACGAAAGGGGTTGATTAAGGCCAACATTCCACCCGAATTTTTATTGGAATGGTTGCTAAAATATTTATTACCGTATATTGTGAAGGATGTTTCGACGTCCAAGGTGACAACAGAGGAACAAACTATCTTTAGGGCCTAATAGTTAGATTGATTTATGCTTAGTCTAGGCTTCTTTATGCCATTATCCCTGACGTGCCGCACTCAAACCTCAATCCTAAGTATAAGGACAGGTCGCATGCGATGGCATTGTTGGCTCCATAAGTACCAAATTCATAGACCGGGTTACAACTCAAATGAAAAAATTGTCTATTAACCAGTCTGCAGTCGGACATGCTACGACCTCGTCCACTCCCACCCAATCGATGAATGTACTTTCTGTGCATTCGTCGAAACGGAAGGGTAATTAGCAACCAAAAGGAATAGATAAAGGGAAGAAATAACAAACGGGGTGGGAATAGGAAGGAGAATGAAAACGATGACAAGAATGATAATAATGGTGGGGGGGATAAGAAACCTAAGCGAAAAGGTTAAATTCCATTGCAAGCTTTGTGGGGGAGACCATATCACCTACTTGTGCCCTCGTATTAAGGATGCCTTGAAGTTCATCGCACAGATCCCAACTATGTTGATTGACCCTCTGCCTCATAATTAGAATATAGCTTCAAGGACCTCGACCACCAGAAGTAGTTCTGGTGGGAATCAAAACTCGCCAACTGTGGAAGGCAGTCACGGTTGTATCAACATGATGCTAGCTGCTAATGTTGCGACTTGTTCATGAGACTATGGTCCATCACAACTGGACATGGGTAAAGAGCCTACACCTCCTAAAATTCCTTTGCAGATCGATAAACTTGAAGGTATACCATGTGTACCAAAGGGAGTCTTAAAGTGTTCGGGGCACAATCTTAATGCCCGAGCCGCCAAACATTATTCCATCATTGAGGATTTGGGCTAGACTCCTTGTGTGATGTCAACTCTTAAAGTGCTTCAAACTTGTCCTTCGTAGAGGAGAGCGTTGTTAGTTGCTCTTGGAGATGGTTTGAAATAGTGTTTTTCAACTTTATTGTATTTTTTATTTGACTATTTTGTTTTGTATGGCACATTTATTTTTTGGGTAAATAATTGTGGTTGTAATTTATGATCAAAATCACTAAATGCTATTTATAATTTTACTATAAAGAGAATGGCTTGAAATACTATTTTTGATATATATATATATATTGTGTGTTATAAAATCTATAATAAATTAATTGTTAATTAGCAACGAGGACAATTATTACTGGCTGCTATCAGTTGTCAACAACAGTGAGGACAACCATCATTGCTGCTATTTCTGAATACAGGCTAACCATGCCACTTCAAATGACCTGCTGGTGATCCATAAGGGGGCATACATCCAGTCTTGTCAGAGGCCTTTAGGTATTGAGGTGTTGACATGTTTCTTTACATTAGAGGAAGATGACCTCTTACCAAATCAAAAGCAATTTTAAGTCTTACTCCAAGACCAAAAAGAAGGTTTCAACCCCT
Organism: Pseudotsuga menziesii; assembly: GCA_001517045.1. Classification (NCBI taxonomy): domain Eukaryota; kingdom Viridiplantae; phylum Streptophyta; class Pinopsida; order Pinales; family Pinaceae; genus Pseudotsuga; species Pseudotsuga menziesii. The sequence goes on along the minus strand of LPNX011121167.1, from coordinate 9,897 downwards.
ATAATATCCTCAAAATATCTAATATCCATGCTCTCCATCATTGTTAACACTAAACAAAGATCAAGTAATATCAAATATCCACCAAAATTTAACTCTATACCTAAATGCAAAATACTATACCTAATTGCTATCTTACATCTTGTTTTTATTAGAAAAGAATAATAAAAAGAATCTATTGGAAATAACTATTGAACTTTTATATTTTCTATTTAAACATTTTGTGTAACAACTCACATCCACTTTCCAGAAAATGATTGAAAATAAGACATAAATTATTTTTCACATTGAATGCTATAGTAGCTGTCATAACTGCCTTAAAGAGTATCAGAAAGTATGGAAGAAAGCAGACTTCTTTTGGCTTGTAGAAGTTACTTTTTGCTTACATAACAATTAGTTTGGAACAATTCAGACTTCAACCTGGATAACAGTTATTTATGGGAATGGGTTTATAGAAGTTTCCTTTGGCTTTCATAACAATTAGTTCAGACTTTAACCTGGATATGGGAATGGTTTTATGGACAATTTAAGCACACCGTTAAGCAGCATTAAATAGAGATTTTTGGATTGAATTTTGACTATACATGAGGTGGAACTTTGTGTAAAGGGAAAAGGGTTAAAATTTGATGGAAAAGTGGATAATGTATTTTATGTATATAAAATTGAATACAAAGGAAAATTTCATTAATACTAACTTGCATTATGTTTAGACGACTTTGTTCAGACATAGCCATTAATGATATTTATAATTTTATAACATATTGTTATATGGAAATTTGTGATGATTCTTATTTTTTATATATACAAATGTATAGTCTAAAAAATTTATCATTTGAATTGGAATAGGTTGATTTTTTCCGTACTCTTTTAATAAAATTTGGGTAAAATTTTCAAAAAATTAAATTATACTCGTCAAATTTTAAATCTTTAATTTTTTTTAAGTATGTTAAATCTATTTGTATTATCAAATTTTATATTAAAGTGCAATTACATTCTTATTTACAAAATAAAAAAAGTCCTATTCCTAAAATAAAATTACTATTCAATCAAAGAATTTTTAGACATCTCCATATACAAATATTATATAAACCACTTAAAGTATTGAATTCCATTTTGAAATAACAATTTCTCAGTGTATATAACGAAGATAAAACTGCTGTGATATGGTGGAGCATGCTCTTGTATTTACTAATTATTAAGTAGTTCTTTGTATCGATTTATGTGTTTGGTCAGTGGGAGGGATATGCTTTTTTTTGGTTGTTGGTATTCCAACACCTTCAAATGTAATCTATGTTTTTCCACAAATTTTGGGTATTGAGATGCTAAGTAAGAATGAGACTTGCTGGTATCTGGTCATAAAGTATAAAAAAAACCCAAAATATTTATTCAGATGCACAAATCTGGCTTTCTCTTGACATCCCAAAATATTTATTTACATGTATAAATCTTGCTTTCTCTAGGCACATTAAAAAAGGAATTGTATGTTGAAATTGAATCGGTTGACAGAGAGTTACAACATGTCTATACCATTATTAAAAAGAAGTAAAAAATTTCAGATCTCTCAAAAGAGAGCCTAAAATACACCATACATCTACTATTTGCTTAGAAAAGAAGTGAAAAAAAAATGTATGAGTTTGATGGTATACACAATACATCATACATCTATTATTTGCCTTCTATGAGTTTGATAATATTAAGTCTTATAAACTAATTGCACAAAGATTTAATTGTACAATATAAAAAGTTTGAGCTAAAATTAGCTGAATTTGAGCTAATTAGGTGAATTCATGCCCTATGGGCTTTCCTCATTTCTTATTTTTCATTCTTTTGCCATCCAAGTGTTTGGGGGTTATTGTCTCAATGCCATAATCTCTAAGGGCCAGTTGTATTGTGACTTCTTCCATAATAGAAATTTTCACTGAATCAATGGGCTGTAGAAATTTTCATTGAATTAATGGGCTGGTCAATTAGGCATTGAGAACTTTGTATATGTCCAAAAATTATATTGTAATGCATGGAAAGATTTTAAGTCAATTTTTCCAGCATCTAGGTATGAAATTCCACCTTCATTTCTAATTCTATATTCCTAGCCATATGAGCCTTGAATTCACTGCTAATGCTCCTATAAGGTGAGAATTGCATCATGTAGAGCTTCCCGTAGCTTGGCGTGAGTCCTTAGAACTTTGCATAGATCCATAACATCACAATTTGCAAACTTGTCAGGGTGCTTGTCATTGCTATGATTTAGCACTGAATTTTGTTTTCCTTCCAATAGGTTGTGCGACATTGCTTGAGGTCTTCCTTGGGTGAGATGAGCTCGAGTTGGAATCCCAAGAGACTACGCCTTTCCCATGGAACTACACTTAAACCAATTTACACATATATCTTATGCACAATTCTTTACTTAGCCAATTTTACTTATGTGAACATCCCACAGTTAACACATAAGAATTCCAACATTGAACCGATATAGCAAAGAGACATGCAAATATGTGAAGCCAACACCCTAGAGGTGGGCATGCCTAACACCTCGTTCTTTGTATATATGAAAGCATATTACAGTTACAATAGATTGGGGCGTCTGAAGACAACCATCGAGAGAATGCCCAACTAGCGCCTCTGGAAACCCCAAGAATTACCCCTCTTCTGAACAGAGTTTCTTCTTGCGATAGTTTCCCCCTAAAGCAACTGTAGGGTCGCCTCCTGCAGCTCATGTCATACCTACGCCCAATATACTATAGGATGTCTTCACTTTCTAGCATGCCCAAGACTTAGCCTCCCTGAGGTGTGTGCCATTCTAATTGAAATTCAAATTGCCCTTGCCAAGCTCCTTGCTTGCCTTAGCCACTAGAGGAAATTTGAGGTATAAAATGGGCTTTATAAAAAATGTGTCATGGACAAGTGCACGATAAGTAAGATTTCTCAAACCAATAGAATTTAAGTATTTGGTTAACCATTAGGGTTGAGTTGGACCTATAGGAGTCAATGTTGCTTATTGTCAATTTTTTATTTGACAATCACTAATTCCATATAAATCTCAACTTGGTTAAGATTTGAAAATTGCATCCCAAAATACAATAAATATACTTGAAATAATAAATATAGAATATTTTATAATATCACTATTTAGAAGTCCTTTAAAATTTAAATCTAGCAATAATTAAAACGATACTAGAGTGATTTTGAAATACTAAAAATATTTATATAATTAATTTTTAAAAATATTTAATTTTAATGAAGTTATCTTCAAATACTAAATAAAAACATTTAATATTTTTTAATATTACCTCTTTTAAAAAAAATTAATATATTTAATTACTACATTCCATAATAAATATAACAATTGTAATATATATATATATATATATATATATTTGATTGAAAAATTATCTTTATTATGCTCAAAATAAACTTGAACTTCCCTCAAGGAGCATACATTACAAAAACCATGATTAGCCTTCAATCTTTTTTACATATTGTAAGGCTTTCTAAAAATTTTCAAAACAAATTCATCATTCTTTCTTATCTTCTCCTTTGTTCTAAAAATTGTGTTCATTTTGCTTATGAACATACATATTATTTTTCAATTAGTTCATTGCTTATCTCCTTTACCCCCATGAGTCCAAGAGGGGGTGCAAGTGCCACTTTTAAAAGCTTATACGCTTATGTGTTTTACTCCCTATAGATGTGGTTGCAAGTAATTATTTCAAAAGTTGCTATCTGCTCCCTGATTGCTTTCAACAAGTGTTGGAGGTGCGGAGCGTTGATCTGCATTTTTCCGTTTGTCCAATTTATGACCATTTTAGAGTCCCCGAACAATTGCATATTCTTCAACTATTTAACCAGAGCTAGCCTTAGAACTGCCCAAAGTAGAGATAATTCTGCCTTGTTGTTTGAGGCTCGTCCTGGTGCAAATGTAATTCCTATATTTTTCCTTTCATTGAAATACACCACTCCTCCTTCTCCCCCAATCAGTGGTTCTCCTTGACTAGCTCCGTCAAAATAACCCCAAGGAATTGTTTTGTTAAAATCTGGAGTTGTTAACAAGCATTGTTGTGTTGGTTTAAGCTCTATTTGGTGTTCCATCGGTTTATGCACAAACACCGTTTCTCTTATTTCTGCTAGAGTCCAAGTGTTTAGGAAAACCTCCCTATTCTGTGTTTCCCAAATTGTAAATACAAAGAGAGTAGGAAGGGTTGCATGGTTATGTACCCTATCGTTATGCCACCAATTCTTAACTCAGTGTTCCAGTGATAAGTCCAAACTTGGGTTCGATGAGCAATCCAGGTTTTAAGTGTTTTTTTCCCATACAGTGAATGCATAGGAACATGAAAAGAATAAATGATATTTCGTATCATTATCTGCTTTGCATAACATGCAAATTCCAGGCCCATGGAAACCCCTCTTTATCAGGATTTCCCACGTTAACAGTTTATTGCTCATCACTAGCTAGAGCGTTAAAATTGTTTTCAGTGGTCATGGGATCTTCTATATCTTCGACCACCACCAAAGCTTCGTGCCATCCTATTCTCTTTCCATTGCGGTGTCATACCCCAATTTTGCAAAGAAGCTCCCATCTTTTCCATTCTTGGTCCATATGAGCTTGTCCAACTCCTCTTCCTCCAAGTGAATGAAGAAATTTCCTAGCTTGGCTATGTAGTAGTTCCATTCTATTGCTGAAGATCCTGTTAAACCCAGGTCTTGAGAATTTTTCCATTCTATTCTTCTTCTTGTTTGGAGGTGTTGTGCTTTTGCATCGGCCAAGTGGCAAGGATCTAATAGTCTTAGCCGTTAGTTGAGATATTAGTTTCTCTGATAACTTATAGATCTCTCCCGATCTTTCCCAAGGATATTGTCCTAAACAAATACTCCTTCCATTACCTATCTTCCAGGATACCCAATTTTCGACTAAAGGAAAAGCAAGCACAAATGCCTTCCATCCCGTTGACCCATTTTTGTGCGTTTTAACAGGCTATCTAAACCAGTCTTCTACGGAGGATTGAGGACAATATAATTTGGATCTCATTTCTCTTCCCCACAGGGAATCTAGGTTTTCTGCCATCCTCCACAATGATTTGGTAGCCAACGATTTACAAAAAATCTAAGGATTCTTGATTCCCCAACCTCCCTTTGATTTGGGCAGAACTAAGGTAGTCCATTTCACTAATCATTATTCCTTCTGTTTGTTTACTTGTTGTCCAAAGAAAGGAGAGACCTTTTTCCTTATTTTTGTCAGAATACCCTTTGAAATATATGCTATTGAATCTCAATACACTGGTATGCTCTGGAGCATTGATTTGAGTAACGACCTCCTCTAGACAGAAAAAGATTTGCCCACATTGAGATTCTTGCTTCTACTTTTTTGTATAGCCAAGTCCAATATTGGAAAGAGTAAGCATTTGGCTTTAAAGAAAAGCCCAAATATTTGAACCCTTCTGATATGGGGGCTGCTGGAAAAGGGATTAGTTCCTTTTCTCTGCTCAAGAGTTCTTCTGGTATGTTATTGAAAGCCAAATTGGACTTTTCTAAGTTTACAACCATACTTGTAGCCTTTTAATAGGTCTCCAAGATATTTGCCAGATTTTGGATATTTCCATAGGATTCTTCTCCCATCAGTAGTACGTCGTCTACAAATAATACACCTATTAGTTCTAATGTGCTTGAGATCCTGACCCCCTTTAAATTCCTTTCCTCCTTGGCCTTTTGAATGATTTGGCTAAGAGCCTCTGCTACTAGGAGAAAGAGAAAGGGAGATAGGGGGCATCCCTGTCTCAAACCCCTTATTGGATGAAAGAACTGGGATGGAGCTCCATTGATTAGGACTGCAAAGGAGGTTGATTGTCTGCACCCCATTATCCAATCTACCATCTCCATCGGCATGCCTATCTGGATTAAAAGTAGATGAATAAAAGTCTAGCTTACTCTATCATATGCTTTGGAGATATCTATTTTGAGGGAAAAGCCTGGTTGTTTCTCTCTTTTGATAGAGTGTACTGCTTCTAGTGCCAATGAAACAATGTCATGTATCTGTCTTTTAAACAAAAACCCAGATTGTTCTTCAGAGATCACTTTTCTTAATATTGGTTTCAATCTTTGAGAAATGATCTTGGCTATTATTTTATAGATCATATTGCAACAATATATTGGTCTATAATCCTTGAATGTCTCCCCTTTCTGCTTTTTTGGTATTAGTGTGATGAATGTGGCATTCATTGCATGTAATACTTTTTGAGACTTTTGTGATTCTTTTATTACCTTCAGAATAAATTGCTTCAGTAGGTCATAAAACCCTAGGAATAAATCCAAAGTAAATTCGCCTAGATCTGGGCTCTTTCCTTTCTGGAAAGAGTGTATTACCTTATTTAACTCTTCTTCTAAAACTTCATCTAATAACTCTTTCTTCATCTCTTCTGTTATTAAATGAGGGAACAGAGTTAGAACCTCTAAAATTTCGGAGATTGGGCATCTCACTGGAGCTGAAAATCTAGTTTGAAAGTGTTTAACTGTTGCCTTTGCTTCGTCTTGAAAGTTCTGAGCTATGCATCCTTCCGAATCCTTTATTTCCATGATGGTGTTTATGCTCTAACTGTGTGAAGCATAGAGGTGGAAGTACTTTGTATTCTTGTCTCCTGCTGCTAGCTAGAGGGATCTACTTTTTAGGAATTTGTGCTGCTCTTCTTGAGCTAAGAGGGTGCTTCTTATACTTTTTTCATTCTTTAAAGCTTGCAGTTCTTTGTTTGTAAATATTCCTAAAGATTTGGAGTTGTGGATTTCTTGGATCCTCTGCTATGTTTCTCTTAATTCCTTTTGAAAAAAGGACTTTGTTCTTATTCCCCCATTTCTTTGAGATTCTCTTGATGTTTGTCAGGTTTTCTGCCATTTGTTGCATGTATGTGGCCGTGGTAGGGTTTTCTAATGGAATATAGTTCTCATATACCAAGGATTGAAAGTCCTCTTCTTCTAGCCAAGCTGGGTCGAATTTGAACGGTGAAGGTGGTTTCTTTTGTGGAATAGATATTGATAACGTGATGGGGTGATGGTCAAAGAGCCCACCTATTTCCACAATAGTTTTTAACACCAAATTCTCTTGAAATAAGATTTCTGCTACTAAAAAACAATCTAATCTTTTTGAAATTCTTGGTCCCCACCTCTTTTGTTTCTCCATGTGGGATCCAATCTAATCCGCTGGAGATCAATGAGTTTCTTTTGTTCGAATAAAGTTCCAAAAAAATTGCTTAGTAATTCTGGGTGGGCATTTTTTCCCCAATATTCTCTTGAAGTGAGGCTTAAATTCAAGTCTCCTGCTATGATTAAGTTAGAGTGGTCCAGTGCTCCGACGGTGCTTAAGGTTTCCCAATAATTTCTTTTGTCATGGAAAGGTCCATATACGTTCAAGAGGAAAAAAAGGGTCCTTGTTTCTATATCTTCTAACTCAGTTTCTAACGTAGCCTCGTAGAAAGATTTTGAGTGACATATTATGTCTAGACTCCAAGATGTAATTAGGCCCCTTGAGTTTCCTTCAACATTTATTACTTCTATCCTCCGGTATTTTAAAAAAATACTCATCACTTCCTTCGTTTTCTCTCCTTCCATCATTATTTCTTGAAGTGCTATTGTTTTTGGGTTTTTCAAGGTTACTACTCGTTTGGGGGCTATTAATTTGGAGCCTCCCCCGCCAGCCCCCTTATGTTGTAGGAGAGGAGTAGCATCAGGGAACCTTGGTTTGGTCCTTTTTTCACTCTAAGAGCCCTTCCAATGGTTGATCGTTTTCCTTCTTTGATATCTTTTGGCGCTTGTAATTAAGCCTTGGTTAGGAAATATTTTTCGTCCTGCTATCATATTTTGAATTTGACTTGGGGATAATCCTCCTGTCGAGACTTGATTATCATCTTTTCTTATTTTTTATCTTAATTCATAATCCTTGTTTAAGGCACTAGTTATCCTCTTAGTCTTTTCGGATGTCTGTGTTTTCTCCGATTGTTCCTTCGAAAGTTTATCAACCGCTTCCCTAAAAAAATATTATATCCCATTTAAATTTTTAACGGGGTTTGACATAGAATGATTAGAATAAAGGGAAGTGTGAGTGGTATTTCCTTCTACCACCGTAGACGCGCTAGGGCTGGGAGTAGTTTCAGTCTTGGTTTTTTCTGTCAAGTTGAGTTGGCATCCGTCCTTTTCTTTTAGGATGTCTTGAATATCTTTTAGTTTTAGGCCCGTCACCTTTTCCTTGCAGCCAACGACGTTTCCTGAGTCTGTTGTTCTAGTGGTTGTGTCCCTTGCAGGTGTTTTCACTCCACCATATGTTTTCCTAACCCGGGTTTTTTGAAATAAGGTTTCTTTTGGTTGTCCTAATAAGCGACATAGTATTTCTGGAGATGCCTGACCTTCCTGCAATTGAAGCACTCGAAAGGAAGCTTCCAATAGCGCAGACGTTGTGACCATACGCTTCCATGCATTACTATTAAAATTTCTTCGAACAAACCTTCTCTTATGTCCATTTCTACCCGGATGCGAGTGCACCTTCTTTCGATCTTGGTTTCCCACTCACCTTCCAACATGAGAAATTTTCCCAGTCTATTGGCAATTGCTTCCAAAATGTGTTTTTTCCAAAAAAAAACATTGGCAACCCTGGAAGAATCACCCAAATTTGTTGTATGTTGTGTGGTTCTCTCTTGGCGTTAAATTAACATGCCATTTCTTTAGGATCAATCCCGACGGACCCCAGCTCCATCTCTGGTTGAGCAGGATAGTGTTGTCGTCTTTTTTCTTCACTTTAAAGAGGAACCATCCTCGTGGAAGAATGTGAAACTCCTGTGTATATCCTAAAACAGGGTTCCAGTTCGTGTCCATCCAGTTTGTTAAGGTAACTTTGTCTGTCACCTTTCTGCAGAATCTTCCCACCAAAGCGAAATTCAAATACGACGTGATTTCTGTTAATTGAATGTCTCTCCCTATTGATAATCGTGGATACCCCTTTTTTGGCTTCATCCCTTTTGTTTTCTTCGAGCCTGGGTGCGTTTGTTCCTCTGCGATAATAGTCCCATCATTACCTGAACCAACGGTCTGTTCAATGTGCGAAGTAGATGGCGTACCTTGGGTTTTTGATACCGGTGTCTTTTGTTTTCCTGGACTTACGTCATCCCTTCCTGAACTATGATCTAAATTCAAGCCGAAGATTGGTCCATGTACGAGCTCCTCCTCATAATCCACTACGTTGTCGTACATGGTTTTTATTCCTGCTACTCGTGAGAACTCCAGTGGTTTAAAAAAGTTTAGATTACAACCTTCACCAAAGTAACGCTGAAACTCAGCTCCTTTTTTTCTGAATCCGTAGAGCTACATTGCGCCCCCATACACACACACACACATATATTACATCACAACGAGGCTTCTGGGGTGGTATGAGAAAATGGAGCCACCACCCCAACTACTCAAAACTCCATATCAGTTTGATATTTACAATGCAAAATCCATCTACGGATGGAGACCAAACCATAGGCGTAAAGTCAACAGTAACATTGCTCATGGAGACATTAAACAAAAAATTATTAAGCAAATTAAAACAAAGAAACTAAAAATAACAAGTGGACCCAGTAGGTGGCTGATCCATCTTCAATGTCCTCATATGCGTCTTACTCAGGGGGTGGTACTTCCTCCAAGATGGAGCAACCACCATGGAAGTCACTATCATAGGTCGAATAAGGAAACTTGGTCGGCAGGGGAGAAGACACTACTACATTTTGGCCAAAAATCCGACGGCCGTCATGTCGGATTTTCGACACTTCCCCGTCGCATGTACGACATTTTGGTTTTTTTTGAAGTGTCGGAAACTTGTCATCGGTTAAGCGACACTTAAGCAACCGTCGCTTAAGCGACACTTCGTTAACCGTCGCTTGAATT
>LPNX011121126.1:0-20060 GCA_001517045.1 Pseudotsuga menziesii | reverse complement strand
AAAGAGAAACCAACCTCAAATGTGTGCTAAAGAAAAGACAACCTCAAAAACACTTGCCATGTCCACCTTTAGATATATTAGAGAAAATCCAACCTCAAAAACAGTTGTCATCTTTAGTATTAGACAGATTAGAATAGAGATGTGTGATAAAAATAGAATTTTCTCTTCCCAACATCATAAGTGAAAATGCAAAATGGATCACATCAAATAAGAAGAATGGAGAAAAACAAACTAACTTATGTTGTTTAGCACATTCAAGAATTTTGCTTAACCATTCATATTTCAAAGCTAATTTTACTCAAAAAGCCAATTTTACTTAGAGATAGCCTTCATTAGTTAAATATAGAAATCTACTCTAGGGATGGCCTTATTAGTTAAAGATAACAATCTACTTTAGAGATGGCCTTATTAGTTAAAGATAGCAAGAGAACACTAACATTATTCAATTGTGAGTTCTAACCAGACATAACGAGAAAAATAACTTGAGTTTTAGAGGGATAGAACCTCTCCACAACCACTTCCTCCAATAGTCAATACTACTAATACTATCTTCAATAAATAGAGAACAATAAGCAAAAAGAACATAAACCTTTTCCTTCTTAGAATTTAAAACCCAAACTAGCTTAAATCAGGTTTTGAACTTAAAATGACGTTTCCTTGGTAAATATTAAAAACATATATATATTAAAATTAAAAATCATATTCAATGCCTTCCACTAGAAGATGTATGCTAAAGAAAAGCCAACTTCATATGTATACACCTTTGCACATATTGGAGTGAAGAGGTGTGCTAAAGATAAACCAACCTCAAATACATGTGCTAAAGAAAAGCCAACTTCAAAAACACTTGTCATGTTCACCTTATCTTTAATATATTAGAGAAAAGACAACCTCAAAAACACTTGCCATGTCCAATATTGCACATATTAGTGTGGAGATGTGTGATAAAAATAAAATAGATAGCTGAAAGTGCTCTTCCCAACATCATAAATGAAAATTTAAAATAGATCACATCAAAGAAGAAGAAATGGAGAAAAACAAACCAACTTATGATTGTTTAGCACATTCAAGAATTTGGCTTAACCATTCATTGTTCAAAGCTAATTTTACTAAGAAAGCCAATTTTACTCCAACATCATTAGTTAAAGATAGCAATCTAGAGATGGCCTAAATATAACAATCTACTTTAAGAATGGCCTTATCAGCATTTAGTTAAAGACAACACTAAGATTATTCAATTGCTAGTTCTACGAACAAACCAAACATGAATGAACTTCCCTAATTTCAAATATCTATTTCCTTAGAGACTCCCATCTTCTTCTCAGAATTTGTGCCAGCTTTCCTCCTTGTAGTGAGAATTTATCCTCACTACAAGGGTAAAAATGGCTCCCTTGTTCCTATAGGTCACAAGGGTAGGTTTCTACCCTTAGAAAACAGTAAAAAATGGAAGTAAAAATGACTGAAACAGAGCTGCGAATTAAACCTAAGCTACTCTAAGCAAATGGCTACAATAGCAAACTGAATCTACTAGCTAATGACAGAAAAATAAAAGAGAGGAGATGGTGGAGCTTTGTTTAACCCCTCTGCACACAGTGGTTTAGGGTTCCACCTCCAAAACCTGCAAAAGAAACCTATACTATCATGGGGAAATCCTGCAAACAATTGTTAATGGAAAAACCTACAAATGACAATATGAGTTAGAAAACAAAACAAGTAAATAAACATGCATGAAAAGAAGCTATACCTCACTTGGGTGGAAATGGGCCACCATGCCCTAGATCATGGGAGCACCTCTCTCTTGGTTGGGGAGCAATGGCTTGGAGAAATGGAGATGGAGGAGAGGGAGAGTGGGTGGTTTGAGAGAAAGAGGTCTCAAAGCATCCATGGACAGCATAACAATATGCAAATGAGGAGTGTTTTGACAGTGACCCCCCACCCTCCTTATATAGTTTTTCCAAGAGGTTTTAGGGTTTTAAGCCCTTGGTCAAGGCTTTAGCCCCTTTTTGGGCATTTAGCCCCTTCTGCCCTAACTTTAGCCCCTTTCAGGGTTTTAGCCCCTTTTTTAGGGCTTTAGCTCCTGGGGGTCTATTTTGGGCTCTTTTTGGGGTTTTTAGCCCTTTTCTTCATCCTTGGGCTCTTTTGGAGGTGTGAGGGTTAAATGGAAGGTCATGGAAGGTCTTATGGAGTGAAATGAGTGTTGTGAGGTGGTGTCCTTGAGTGGTGTAGGCCATTGGGAGTTGTGTGGGGGATTTTTGGGTTAACAGATTGCCCCCTGATGTGTGACGGCAGGAGCTCAACGTATGGCCGACGGACATCATAGGATTTGCTGTCGAGAGGTGGTGCTTCTGGGGCTGTGGCATGGTGGATTTTGGTTTTTGTATTAATTTGGTTCCCATCAATGGGTGAGATACAATAAATTTGTGACATGTATATGGACGAGGCAGGCATTCCCATGCTCGTGACAATGTTAAAAGAATCATTTGATCTATGCTCTAAAATACAAGAGCCGATCATATACAACTGATGTTACAATGTTGGTTGCCTCCATGTGAGGCTAAATACAATACTGATCTGGTACATTGGACCCATGGCATTCTCATGGAATGCTACATCTTTATGACTAACGGTCTACTGGATCTAGTACATAGCTGTGTGGACTCATTGATTGAAAGTCAGCATCTCTGCAGTACAAGTATGTTGCATCAATCATAAAGGTATATTGAAGCACTACTGGGGCTTCTGAACACTGTCTCCAATGCAACCCGGAAATCACAAGGGACATAACTAGTTTAGGTCCCTTGAGCCAATGTGCCAGAGTCGGGTGACATCCGGGGTCTTCGACCAGGTACTGTGTGGAGCAAACCCTGTATGAAACTCAACGGTGCGATGATGGAGTTGAAGTCAAGCAAGCGAGAAACAAACATCCCAAGAGGCACTAAGGACTCCTCTCAAGTGGTCCAAGGAACTCATCAATGATGTTAATGAAACCAAGGTATAGGGACCTCTAGGTCTATCCTTTGGAATATGTGTGTTAGCGTCGATAGAGGGAGACCTGCCCCTGGTCAAGGCGATGGTGTTTCCTTGACCAGGAGCGCGAGGGATATCTGAAAGATGTGAAGCAATCTGCAGACTGACTCACTGAATTGGGGGGGAGGGGAGGGAAGGGAAAAATTGAATAGGGGCAGGGAGGGAGTAGGAGACTCAAACTTCCTTTGTTCATATTATGACAGCAGGGCTTAACTAGGCATCAAATGAAACTTGCTCAAAGGAATGGGATCATAGTTGTAATACTGGGAATGTCGCTGCAGATGGGAAATACTTGGAGGAGGTGGACACTTTTGATACTGATGGGATCCAAGGAAGACACATTGCAGAGTGCTCTGAACAAAGGTGACCCAATGTGGGGATGCTACCAAACTATTTTCTATGGGGTGGTGTCTAGGGACACCATTTTGGTACGATCTCATGGATTTTTGGTGAGCCCGAGAAGGTAAATGCTCGATGGTGCTTTCAATTTTAGAGAGTCTGAAAGCACAAGAAGACTCCAGTGGGGGATCTTTTTCGTTGGTAGTCTCCTATGCCCAAAAAAGGATAAAAGTATACATAGGAGAGCTCGCCCATCCTGGAGGGGATGAGAGACTTCTTTACCGTTGGTAGTCCAATTAGGTCGAAAAAGGTTAAACCTATACTGACTGGATGGTCATTCAAATAATTTTATGAGCATGAATGAAACCAAGTTTGCTCGACTATCTTTTCTTGCTGAAACGGCTGGAAAAGAGCTTAACGACAACTGGTGGTGAGCTTTTTTGTAAAGTGTGGCCCCTCTGCCCGAGAAAGCACAAAAGTATGCAGAGGGGAACGGTCCTGGCTTGAGTGTGCCAAGGAGGTCCTTTTCATGAGGTGGTCTACATGGTCCGCAAAATGAGGTAAACGAGATGACGTAGACGCCCTTTCCTATACTTTAGTGAGCGGGAAAGGAAGCAGCTGCACTCAACGATCTTTTCATTGTTTTAATGAGTCAAAAAAGAGCTTAAACGAAACTCCAATGTGGTCAACCGACTGTGGTGGCACGTGTGGTGCCCCATGTCGGGACGATGGAAAGAGGTCCAAAGGTCATCCACGCAGTATGGACAGAGCAGCAGGCTCTCAAACATACCAATGCATGCGTGGGATATATTGCGGTAGAGGCCTACGAGTCAGTGTGGTAGAGGCATGCAAATCAAGGTGGCTCTTGGAAAGAGGTCAGGAGAGCGTGTGTGTGTGTTGCGGTGGACGAACTTGAATACATGTGATGTGAGTGCAAGTCCGAGGGCATTTATATGCTAAATACATGCAAGAAAAGAAAACATTTTGTGGACAGTGGTCTAGAGGTCTGCGTAAGGTGTGGTAAATGGAAAAGACAACTATGTGCTAAAAATACAAAAAATAAAAGCTAAAATTACATTCCTAAGTGGGCAGCGGCCCGAGAACACTTCTATGTCAAATATAGGGAATAAAAACAAAGGATTTTGTGGACGATGGTCCAAATATGTCCACATAAGGTGCGGTGAAAAAGACAATTATAAATACAAAAATTAAAATATGGTACAATCCTTAACGGGTGGTGGCCCGATCACTCGCATGAGTTGTGACCGGGTAATGTGATACAAGTACTGGTTCGTAGACACTCGCATCATTATGTCATGGCTCGTAAATCAAGGTGACTTGTGGGAAATGGTCTTGAAATTGACTATTTAAACATGAGACGATGGTCTCATAACTAGATAGAGAGTGGAATTCTGAAACTAGTGGCGTGAACGGTATCTCAAACGGAGTCCGTATGGTCTTGTTATGTCAATCGAAAGAAATTAGGTCAAATGGGGCCTATAAAAGGGGAGGGTCCACATGGTGAAGTTTCATTGTCACTGTTCATTGTGGAGTTGGAGAGGTGGGCCCTAATTCTTCATTTGCTGATTTCTCTTGATCCGATCGACGGTTTCGCTAGCCATAACTTGCAGGTAAAAGCTCTCACTGAACCTCTTCATTTTGATGTATTTTTTACTAGATTTGACCACCTGGAATCCCCCCTTGAGCTGTTTGGGGTTTCAAATGCTCCAAGTCGCTCATTTCGAAGGGAAAGGTGAACCCTAGGTGCACCTGTTGGGCCATTATGAGCACCCTGGGCGCTCCTTTTGCTCAGTTAAGTGCACCCTGGCCCTCTTTGGGTGGTTTTTTGATGATGGGGAGGTCTCACCTCAAGGTTTTTGCCTTGTGCAGGATGGTGGATATCAAATGGAGGGAGAGAGACTGCAAGCCGGTCTGAGATGCATCATTACAAGACTGGGGTGTTAGAGATACATTGTCCCACTGTGGGTTGCTGAAGTTCATGCGGAGCTTGGGTTTACTGATACAAACTCTGGTCATTTTTTGGGATGTCACTAAGGAGGTGTTCCTCTTCCAGGGGCAGCGTATTGAGATTACACTAGAGGATGTGTACTTCATTACTAGGCTCCCAATATTGGGAGTAGTTGGTGACTTGGCTCCAGTTTTGTCTCGAGGGGAGACATTAGAGGATTTATGCGAGTGGCACTATTACTCTACGACGTATGTGCATGGTTCTTACATCTTGATGTGTGATATTAAGGAGTTGTCTACACGGGTGGTGGGGACCTTACTACAACACATCTTGGGTTCCACGAGGACCCACAAGATTTCTGGTGGGCAGCTGCAGTTAGTCGAGTGTGCCATTGGTTGCACTTATTATGCATGGGACCAGATGTACTTACAGGTTGTTCGGTGTCAGCTGAACAGGTCAAAGACTACTGGCACGGGGTTTTGCTTTGGCTCCTTTCTATCTGCTTTCTTCTTTGAGAAAGTCCCTACACTTCGTCCTCATCAGGCTGTGGAGGACAGTGGTCCGCGGGAGCTGAGGATGTATAGGTGGTGCCAAATGATGATCTGCAAGGGTGGAAGTAGAGTGCGTCGCTTCTTCATGGAGGTGTTGTTGGAGCAGTGGCTCCAGCTGCCTATGGTGATCAAGGACTACATGTACGCGGTTATGGACTTTCAAGGAGATCCAGAGATGCCCGGACCTCCTGGTCAGGATTGGGGACCAACTGGTATGTATGCTTGATATTTTTATGTTCATATTTGTGCATAGTATAGTTGAACTGGTTAGAGATTTTCATGTTGATGTATGTGGACTGATGGTGTCCTTGGTTGTGTGTGCAGATGTTGGTCCTTTCCCGCCACCCAGGCATCGGAGGCAGGTTGTTACCGTGCCTCCTACGGCAGCTTCTACAGTGGCCCCTTCCGGGAACCCTCACAAGCGACAGCGGGTCATGGATTGGATGGTGCCATACATGGAGGAGGTGGCTACTGGGGTGTCAGATGTTGGTTGGTAGCATCTGAACACCAACTTTATCGCAGTTATTCACAATCTTCCTCCCGAGCTGACGGGCGTGATGAGGAAGATGGCAGTGGTGTGTGAGCACTTTCGCCTGACGGCGAGGGGTGGTGTGCTTGCATTGGATTCATCTTCTTCAGAAGATGATGAGTCTGAGTCAGATGATGGGTCTGAATCGGATTAGTAGCCTTGTGGGTCTAACCCTTAGTGCATAGGTGCCCTTAGGGGTTTTTGTATCACTTATGTATTTCCTGTTGAGAAAGAATATGTGGCTTCTCTCTTTTTGTATTGGACATATTGTGGACATGCGACTTATGGATTTATGTTTATATATATTTTTGACGCACGTGGATGCACTTTTATGGTTTTATTATGTGAGTCTTTTATTATGTTGTGGAATACAAATGCCTATGTGATGTATTGTTACACTGTGTGTGTATTTTTAGACATGATTATGCATTATGTTATGGTTGTATGTTTCCTATATGCTGTTGTGGATGTGCCAATTTAGAATGTCATTAGTCATTTGATCTATGACACTATTGAGGTTCCTGGGAACATGTGTGAATGTGATGGATTCAAATGTTCTAACCATGTGTTTAGTGTGTGGGTACTTTCTAAAGAGGCAGGGATCGCAAACTCGGTAATGGTTGTTCAGTTGAGAAACAAGCAGCTGAGAGTCTAAGAAGACATCCAGATGGTGAATTCCTAATTGTAGAGCAGCGGCCAAAAGGCCATTAACACCATCATATTCCTCCTGGTTGTTGGTCGCGGTGCCCACACATATTCCGTCGATGTGGATCAACTCATGCGATGGGGAGTAGATTACCCATGCAGCTGAGGCGAGGTTCAAGTACCATCTGCAAATCCCATATAGCGATCTGAGGAGTGCTCCATCTGAAGCAATGGGAGGAAATGATACATAAGACTCAATCAGGAAAAAATGTGTAAAACAAAAAATGAAAATACTATAATACAATTAAAGACATTGTCACTCAAAGGGGTGACGTTAGGGGGAAAGTCATTTAGACTTTCCTAGGATCAGCGGTCATTCCTTTGTGTGACAAGATGAATCCTTGAAGATGGCTCATGGGGACACAGAAAACACCACTTGAATGGGTTCAAGCGGATTCTGTACTAGAAACATCGCATTAAGACTTGTCGCAAGTCGTCTATGTGTTGTGTGTGGCTTTGCAACCGCATGATGAGGTTGTCGAAACACACCAACATGATGTGAGTAAGATCGCGGAAACAGTGTGTCATGGCGCGCTGGAAGGTGGCTCCGGCATTCTTGAGGCCAAAGGGCATGACTCGGTAGGAAAATGTGCCCCATGGAGTTGTGAATGTCAATTTGCAATGGTCTTCTTTCGGGATTTGGATTTGGTTGTATCCGAAAAAACCGTCCATGAAGGAGAAGGCCTCATGTCAGGTGCATGCATCGACTATCTGGTCGATGAGCGGTGTGGGGAAGTTGTCTTTGGGACATGCCCCATTGAGATTGTGAAAGTCTGTGAAAATGTGAATGGTACCCTGTTTTTTATTCACAAGAACAAGATTAGAAACCCAAGTTGTGTATGCAATGGGATAAATGAAGTCGACTGTGTGCAGCTTCTCTATCTCGGCTTTCACCGCGGCCACCTTGGATGGATGGATGGGCCGTTGCTTTTGGCGGACCGGTGCCACATCATGCCATGTGTCGATGTGGTGTTCCATGATGGATGGATCTAAGCTAGGCATTTCAGTGTATGAACAGGCGAAGATGTCGCAGAATTCTTAAAAGAGAGCAATGTAGGCATCGACCTCTTCCGGGGAGCAAGATGCCCCCAGCATGATTTCTTCAACGATCTCAGAATTGGTTGAGATGTCAATTTTAATGGTTGGTGAAATGTTCACCATGTTCCCTTCTTCGAAGGCATCTGTTTCTGGGATTGGGTTCTTGAACCAATCAACCTTCCCATGGATGAAATCTTTGGTCTGCACGGAAAACTGGTCGGACTGTGATGCAAGCTCTTCCAAGAGGAAGAACGAGCGATGGTGCATGTTGTCCCATGGGTATTTCGGGGTGGTCAGAGCTTTAAGGATCTCCTCATTGTTGTTGAAGCAACGAAGTGACAAGTTTGATGGACCGTCGTTGGAGATGGGAGTGAGTTGGTCGGGGGAACTAGACATCATGTAAATGGACATGGTGTCGAACGAAGGAGGTGGTGGTGGGTGAACTTCTTCAATCAAGGTGATCTTAGACTCAAGGGAATGGTGACAGAGGTTAGCAAGATCCATTCAAAATTTGGGGAGGTCTTGGCAATGGTGGGAGTAATGTCCATACAAGCCGCAAAGGGCACAAGCATGGTTCATCCTTAATGCATTGTTCTTTACTACCAGCGTGTTTGGGAATTCAACCACAAGGATGTTTTCATTTGTATCCACGGCATCCAGATGCTCACGGATCACTGGGATTTCAAGGCAATCCTGAGTTGGGTGGCCCTGTTGTTCGCAGACGGCACAAGGTGGTACTGGTTGTGGTTCTATAGTGGCTTTGGTGTTTTTCCCCCTCACCCTTTTGGGTTGGGGTGGTGCAGGTGCGGGTGCGGTGGTTGGCCTATGCGGACCAGGTGGGGGTGAGACTCAACTGCAATGGGTTGCACCGGAGTTAACACAACCTAGGGCACTTGTGGTTGAGCTGGTGGGTCTAGATACCACACTGGGATCCCCAACACAAAGTTGGGTAGGCTTAAAGTCGCCATGACTGGCTTGCTTATGACACCAGGTGGGGGAAAGAGGAAGGGAATTGTATGGACCAGAGATGAGCCCACATAACTCCTAGCTAGTTGCATGTGGGGGTGAGGTTGTGGTTGCAGATGCGCGAAATGTTGTTGTTGGGGGTGATGTTGCGGCTGCTGCTGGCGTTGCGGCTGGGGATGATGTTGTGGTTGTGGTTGGGGCTGCGGCTACGATTATTGTTTGGGTGCAGCGGTGCTTGATGAGACCATGCACAAGTCCGCAGTTTGATTTTGTGTCGGTGGTGGCAACACCAACTGGAAAGGAGTCGTCATGGTGGGATTAGTAAACAACCCAGGGCCCACATTCAATGGTGGGGAGGCTGGTGTGTTTTCAACCACATTGTTGGTTGCAGAGATGATGTTAGCATGTGCGGTCGCCCCTTGCTGCTCAGTGGTGGTGATGGTAGGGATAACGTTGGCAGGCGCTGTTAACCCTTACGGATCATGGTAGGTGAGCTGGTCAACCGTCACAATCTTCCCTTCATGGGGGAACATCATGATGCGAAAGACAGTTAATCTAGTTGAGTGTTGATGACCTCAATGTCAATCATGACTGTCTTCCCGGCTAATGTGATGGGGACATGAGGGAGGATTCCTTGGGCTTTAGTGGGGTTTCCATCATAAGCCCGCAGAGTCGTGGAAGATGGTTGCAAAATAGGTGATCCAAGCTTCTACCAAACCAAGGTAGACATGACGCATGTGGATGCCCCCTCATCCACTATGCATCGGTGCACAACGAAGTTCTGGATGGACACTGGGATTTGGAAGGCAATAGTGGAGGGCATGCGCGGCTCTCCATTTTTTGTGTGAAAGGTGATCAGCTTGGAATCAGAGGGGACTACTGCCCCTAGAGCAGCTAGTAAGGCTTCTTGCTGCATTGGGCATGTTTTAAGTACCTCAAGAGAGGACATGGCGGTTGCCATTTGGGCCAAATCATCCACAACGCTATAGCTAACTGCAGCTCTAGCTATGGCATTATTGGCGATTTTGTGTATGGGGGGGCGTGGGAATGGGGGTAACTAGAGAGGTAATTTGGTTGTCTTAGACGTAGATGTTGCTGATGAGTCAACAGGTTCGATAGTGGTATCGTATTGGTTTCATCTAGTTTGTAAGTTAACCTCTTCAGTGGTCATGGTCATCAGGTTTTGGACACCTGTTTCGGCCATGGGTGGTGCCCCCGGAGTGTTGGGAGTGGCCTAGGGAGGAGTGGCAGTTGCCACCAACCCTTGGACTAGTAGTGGGTTTTGAAGCACCATATGAGGAGGTCCTTATGGTGCCAGGTTGGGTTGTGCTTGGTTCGTGGCGTTGGCAGCCTGTTGGGCCTCATTTCGAATGGCCTGCTTGGCACGACCCATGAGGGGGCATTCGAATGTATAGTGCCCATAGACCTCACAGAGTGTGCATGGTTAGTTTGTGTGCAATGGGGCATTGCGTCTTGGTGCATTTGGTCATGGGGGGTTCTGGGATGGCTGGTTCGCTGCGGCATTGTTGGGGGGATTCTGTTGTTGACCGCCTCCCTGCGGTTGGTTGTTGCCCTAATTGCGGGGCCGGTTATTTCTAGCTTTCCCTTGTTAATTGTTGGGGGAAGGCTGGTTGGGACGATTTTGCTGTGCAAATACTTGACCCAACGGGGCAGGTGGAGCAGGTGGAGCGGCGGCGGGGGCTTGGACTTGTTGCACTGGTGGTGCATAGTAGATTTGTGGGGGTGGTGGTGCCACGAATGTGGGCATGTGCCCCACGTACTGCTATGCTGGCCAAGCCATAGCTTGAGCCCCGGACTAAGACATCATTCTAGCATAGTTCGGAGCTTGGTTTTGGTAAGCAACATTAGCCGTGTTGCTTGGTTGCGGTGCCATGGCAGGTGGTGTTGGTCGAGGTTGTGGTTGTTGGGAGACTGACCCTATGATGCCATCCGCAGTGTGGGATGCCCACGGTGCGTTGTAGTAAGAGGTACTTGGATGGGGAGCGTCTCGGATGACGGTATACAAGTATCTGGACTGGGTGTAAATGAGATCAAATTGCTGGGCCTTCAATATGGTCTCTTCTTCAGATTGGGGATGTTCAAATGTGACGTCCTTTGTGATGGATGGGAGCAAAGTCTTGAGGAACCAATCTAAGAAGAACCTATCATCAAGTTGGATCTTACATAAGCTACAGCGTCGCCGCCACTCATGGATATGGTCAGTGATGTGGGTGGCAGTGTTTTGGCAACAGGATAACAGGATCTCCACCCCTTCATCATATCTGACAGGGAGTTGGAAATACTGCAGGAACATGAAGGCTATGGAGTTGAAGTAGGGGTACTTGGCTTGTGGCAGCTCAATGTACCATTTGGCTACGGCACCTGTGATGGTGTGTTGGAACAGCCTCAACCTGATGGAGTCTTCTACGATGCTATTAGATGAGCACCATAGATGGAAGGTCATTATATGATTTCGGGGACATTCCCCGACTTTGCCTTCAAACTTTGGGATGTCTAAAGGTAGCTTAGTTTGCATGGGTGGCCAAAAAGCTTGGTGACGGATGGGGTCATTTTTTAATCTAGCCAGGTCAGGCAAGTTCAAATGAGCCATGAATGGCATATTTGACCCCAAGTTGATGTAGGATGGGGCTGCAATGGGAGTGGGGTTTGCAGGTGCATAATGCATCTACATGGCTGGGAGTGCTTGTGGTGGTACCATGGTGGATGGGTCACTGCCCCCAAGTGTTGTGGGAGGGATGGTATGGGTGGAGGGGGCATTTCCCCCCTGCATGGTGGTAGGGGCAATGTGGGTGGTTGGTGCACTGCCCCCCTGTGTGGTTGGTGGGACAATGTGTGTGGAGGGGCCACTACCCCCATGTGTGGCCACTAGACTATCTTGGCTGGCCATTATGGGTGGTGGTAATTGGCTAATGACAGTCTGCATGACTGTGCTTGGACCGCTTGCCACATTGTGGGTGACTGGTTGTGATGTGGACATGGGTCCACTTGCTAAGGTTAGACCGAAAAATGGATCCGGGTTTGCAGTAGCCATGGGGCTAGATGGTGCGGTGTGGAGGTCTGGTTCAGACTAATATGGGTTTGAATCAGAATCAGAGGTTGTATGGCCCTCTGATGGTGTGGGAGATCACTGAGAATGGCTATGATGGTGCTAACTGAGTGTTCCAAATGGTGGTGGTTCGCCTCTTAGGTGTGAGGAAGATCATGGAGGATCAATTGTGTTTACCTGTGTGAATGAAACTTGTGGGTATGAAATTTGGACCCCGGTTTCAATGGCTTCCTACTGGCTGAAGGTGGTCTCTCGGCCACCAAGACTGCCAAAAGACAGTGCTTGGCTTGTTCCTCATGGGTAACTCTACTCAATCGGAAGGGGTTGTTGCCCATTTTGCTTGGCAATTCCTCTCAGTGGCCAGCTACTTTGGGGTTCCTGTGGTACTCCTCACAATGAGTTTCTGGGAAAATCCCAAGTACTTCCCATAGTTGTGGCAATTAGGGACTTATGTCCTCAAAGACTGCAGAGTTGATTGAACTTAGTGTAACTTTGGTAACTTTTAAGGCTCACTCAGCGTCATGAACTGAGTTGGGTTAATTATGTGGTATGCTGTGTTGGTTTGCTTGCTTGTTCTGGTATTTGGTTTGCAATATGGTTTATGAATTCATGGTAGATTTCATATCATGGTTTTGAATGCAAACGTAAACAGAAACTTGTAAGCAAATATTGTGATTAACCCTGAATTGTTGGCCTAACTAAGTGTCTACCTCTCAGTGGTACTCTTCTTCAGCCAAGAGAAGGTGCTGGT
Source organism: Pseudotsuga menziesii (assembly GCA_001517045.1). Classification (NCBI taxonomy): domain Eukaryota; kingdom Viridiplantae; phylum Streptophyta; class Pinopsida; order Pinales; family Pinaceae; genus Pseudotsuga; species Pseudotsuga menziesii. Next base: position 7,118 of record LPNX011121126.1, on the reverse strand, counting down.
CTCTCAACACAATGGGAATAAGCCCATCCGTAGATCCTTAGGTCACCTCCCAAGTGCTAGGTTGGTCAAGCAGGGAGGACGCTTAGCACCGTGATAAGCCCTCCTTCTCTACCCCCTGTACCTTCTAGGTCACCTGTTTTTAATGGTTTACGAAAAATGCCATGGAGTGCCTAGATCTATACGAGCTGTCCCTTCGTCGTATCCCAGAATACCCCGAAGGGTGATGACTGGGTAGAGGAGGAAGGGGGCAGCAAGATGGTTAATTTTATATTAATTTTAGTTAGGCTAATTCATTTTATTGAACATTAATGATTGGATTAGCATATACACATTGTTCATTGATTTATTTGCAAAAATTGAAAACTGAAATAAACAGAGACCTGTAATGGTGGACAGAGGTGGCTGGGCCGCACTAACAGTCCTATAAAACTAGAAATTTCTGCTAATTAAACTGAAAAACAACTTCTGTGTGATAGGCCGCACATTTCTGACTAAATCCCGTGAGGGGGCCGCGAGATTTTTCTAGAAATGAGTGAGGGGGTCGCACAAAATGCCAAAACAGCCGCAACTTGATATCCTAGGTTGAAGTGGTACCTATCTGAGGATTAAGTGCGCCCTAGGCGTGCATGTCTACCAATTAAGTGCACTTTCCTACACCTTTTCCCCCGATAAGAGCGACCTGCTCCGGAAAGGGGTGTTTTTGGTGCTGCAGGGTCAGATCTGGCCGACCGTAACTGGTATTAGGTTAGTCTGACTCAGCTTGGCCTAGGAAAGGCTTCAACACTGACAGAAAACAAGGAAAAAAGCAAATCTAAGCAGATCTAATAGAACATTTTGGAAAACTAGGGTAAAAACTGAAAAACTTTAAAAACTTGAAATTTTTGCCCAGGGATCCTGTGGGATTGACCCAGGGGAGTCGCCAAAGATGTAGTGAGAATTTCTCCTCACTACAGGGGTAAAATTGGCTCCCTTTTTCCTATAGGGCACAAGGGTAGGTTTCTACCCTTAGAAAATAGTAAAAAACAGAAGTAAAAATGACTGAAACAGAGCTGTGAATTAAACCTAAGCTACTCTAAGCAAATGGCTACAATAGCAAACTGAATCTACTAGCTAATGATAGAAAAATAAAAGAGAGGAGATGGTGGAGCTTTGTTGAACCCCTATGCACACAGTGGGTTAGGGTTCCGCCTCCAAAACCTGCCAAAGAAACCTATACTATCATGGGGAAAACCTGCAAACAATTGTTAATGGAAAAACCTGCAAATGACAATATGAGTTAGAAAACAAAACAAGTAAATAAACATGCATGAAAAGAAGCTATACCTCACTTGGGTGGAAATGGGCCACCATGCCCTAGCTCATGGGAGCACCTCTCTCTTGGTTGGGGAGAAATGGCTTGGAGAAATGGAGATGGAGGAGAGGGAGAGTGGGTGGTTTGAGAGCAAGAGGTCTCAAAGCATCCATGGGCAGCATAACAATATGCAAATGAGGAGTGTTTTGAGAGTGACCCCCCACCCTCCTTATATAGTTTTTCCAAGGGGTTTTAGGGTTTTAAGCCCTTGGTCAAGGCTTTAGCCCCTTTTTTGGGCCTTTAGCCCCTTCCGCCCTAACTTTAGACCCTTTCAGGGTTTTAGCCCCTTTTTAAGGGCTTTAGCTCCTAGGGGTCTTATTTGGGCTCTTTTTTGGGGTTTTTAGCACCTTTCTTCATCCATGGGCTCTTTTGGAGGTGTGGTGGTCAAATGGAAGGTCATGGAAGGTATTATGGAGTGAAATGAGTGTTGTGATGTGGTGTCCTTGAGTGGTGTAGGCCATTGGGAGCTGTGTGGGGGATTTTTGGGTTAACACTCCTCTTTGCATAATTTCTCTTACAGTTCAATGATTTCGAGCTTGACACGTTATTGCTGGATTTCAAAGGTTTGTATTCTGACAAAACAACACCACTGGATCTTGTTTCTTCTCTTCCTATTGAACTGGATTCTTCATCGTTACCATAAGATCGATTTGTTGAGAGTCCTTGTTTGTGTTCACATGTGTCTGGAAATGGAAATGGAAATGTAGGGATGTGTGAAAACAAACATACCAACCTCATATCATCTTCACTCTTCTCCTTATGATGATCATCTATATACAATTGAGCGTTTGCATTATCCAAGAAGGATGTAGCTGCTTTTGTAGTACAGTTTTCTGTGAGCACAACCTCTTCTGTCAAGCAAGATGTAGCTGCAAGTTCTGGAGTATAGTTTTCTGTGAGCACAACCTCTTCTGTAGGAGCTGCATACTAACTAGCATTCCTCTCTTGACTTACAAAGCGATACATATCAGAAATAATTTCATCGTAGCCATGTAGACAGGTGCAAGAAAATGCCAGAGAAGATGGAAATCTTGCTCTTAAATATGGTCTTAGCTTTTCAACGCAAGATGGTCTCAGTATTATGACATCAGATTTGAAAGATGATATCATTGAAGACAATTCTATAGATGAACATTACCAGTAGATAAGAGATGTATTACAGCAAAAAAACGTACCACCAAAGTTTGATAAGTGTCGGTTGGAAGAAAATGGAATCTTGATGCATAAGGAGAGAGTTTATGTGCCAAAATCTAGAGATATACGGAAGATGGTTCTGGATGAGATGCATAATGTGTCTTATGTCAGGGATTTGGGTTATCTGAAGACAATAACAACAGTAAGGAAGCGGTACTATTGGCCAGGAATGAAGAAAGATGGTGTAAAGTACATAGCCAAATAATTTCATCGTAGCCATGTAGACAGGTGCAAGAAAATGCCAGAGAAGATGGAAATCTTGCTCTTAAATATGGTCTTAGCTTTTCAATGCAAGATGGTCTCAGTATTATGACATCAGATTTGAAAGATGATATCATTGAAGACAATTCTATAGATGAACATTACCAGTAGATAAGAGATGTATTACAGTAAAAAAACGTACCACCAAAGTTTGATAAGTGTCGGTTGGAAGAAAATGGAATCTTGATGCATAAGGAGAGAGTTTATGTGCCAAACTCTAGAGTTATACGGAAGATGGTTCTGGATGAGATGCATAATGTGTCTTATGTCAGGGATTTGGGTTATCTGAAGACAATAACAACAGTAAGGAAGCGGTACTATTGGCCAGGAATGAAGAATGATGGTGTAAAGTACATAGCCAAATGCATGGAATGTCAAAAGGTTAAAGTGGAACATCAACATCCAACTTGTTTGGTGCAACCATTAACAATACCTATATAGAAGTGGGATGTAGTGATGACAAATTTCATCACAAAATTGCCTAATACAAGACTACAGAATGATGTCATCCTGGTGGTGCTAGATAAGTTAACTAAAGATACACATTTTATTCTAATAAATACAACTCATAAGACATCTAACATAGCAATCATCTGTATGAAATTTGTTGTCAGACTGCATGGATTCTAAAAGCTATAGTGTCATACAGGGATGACAAGTTTACTTCCAAGTTGTGGAAAGGATTGTTCGAAGGATTTGCCACAAATATGAACATGAGTACAACATACAATCCTCTCACAGATAGTCAAATAGAAAGAGCCAATCAAGTGATTGAAGATATGTTGAGAATGTTTGTGATGGATCAACCATCAAAGTGGGAGGATTATTTTTACATGGTAGAGTTTTCCTATAATAATGGATATCATGCCTCCATGAAGATTAATCGTTTTTAGGCATTGTATGGAAGAAAGTACAATACTCCTATCAATTGGGTTAATCCAACAGATATAATCATCATTGGACCTGAGCTTCTGAAGGACATGAAAGATCAAATGATTAATATCAATCAGAATCTGAAATTAGCTCAAGACAAATAGAAACGTTATGCATATCATGATAGAATTGACATACAATTTAAAGTTGGATATAATGTCTTTTTGAAGGTTAGACTTAGGAAGACCTCCTTGAACTTAGAGAACTGTTCCAATCTAGATACTAGATATTGTGGACTCTTTGAGATCTTATCTATGATAGGTCTTGTTGCATATGAGCTTGCATTTCCTGCTTGCATGAAATTTCATAATGTATTTCATGTATCTTTTTTGAAAAAGTATATATCCTATGTTAATCATGTGATTGATTGGAATGTGATTTAGGTGGAAATGGAAAGGGATTTTCTGATACAACCAGTTTCCATATTGGGAAGATAAGTCAAGTTGCTATGGAATTGAGAGATCATGTAGGTAAAGGTCCAATGGACCCATTACAATCCTAAAGATTCTACTTAGGATTTAGAAGATGTTATGAGGGAGGCATACCCTCATTTTTTTTAAAATTTTGTGTTGCCACATGTATGTAATAACTATGCACCAAGGACAATGCATTATTTTAAGGGAGAGGAGAATGTAATACCTCAGATGTTCATTCCTTGACATATGTTATTATTTTTTTTGTCATTATGGAAAAAGGTATCAAGACTGTGGACTTGGACATTATTATTATTATTATTATTATTTAATAAAAAACTAACTCAACATGGACAACTAACAAGAATGGGGGCCCAGGATTCCACATGTGAGGGTGTCATAACCCCAAAATTTCATAAAAATTTAAAATTTTTAAAGTAACATAAAATGCTTGAATACGCAGTTTAGTAACTGCTAGCGGTTAGTGGAAAATGAAACAGTTTAACAATATGTAATGATTAGTTTCATAATACAAATAAATAATACAACTTTAATTTCATAAGTTATATCAAGATGACTTGCATTTAGATTGTTGTTAGTTGTACTAATATTTACTTTTGGCAAGTAGGTGAGAAACTATCTTTGAAAATCGGGGCTTACTTAGCATTCTGCTAACTCAGATGGGCTACTGGTTCTTACAGGCTCAGCAGGTAAGTGAATGATCAAGTAGGAGTTTATTTTGTATGATAGCGAGAAGTATTTCTATAGCATGTTAAGATGCTAGTAAATAATTTGATTATTTAAAAGCAAGGCTCTGATGAGGTAAAGTAATTTTCTTTCATAGTTTTGGTTCTAAGACAGTATTCATAGTTTATCCATGAATATTGTTATCCTTAACATACTTAGTTAAACAAAATAGATTCTTCCCTTAATCTTAGAGCTCAAGCTCTTGACATACAATTAATTTTATTGTAACATGATCATACTGCTATTGTTATGTTTAATGCTCAAATGTACTGCTTTTTATGCATGAATATACTCCTATGATTTTCAAAGGTAAAGTTTACCAATAGATTATATATATTTACTTCAACTCTTCTTTACTATTCATGAAGATTATCAACTTGTTGATTGTATGCAATTATGCTTATCCTTTTACACTGCTAAATATCAAGTTATAAACTTTGATTCCTAAGTTATCACCATACTACAAGTATTATTGTAAAAATACAATACCACGTCATTTTTATAATGTACCAAACTAATTTATACTTGTATCCTTAGGTAGTTTTACTACCTGGTAATTTCCATGAAATATTATAAGTTTGGTTCTTTATAAAAACAAGATTACTAGCTCCAGAGTATGGTTGACCTTAAGTAATTAGATAAATTATCTCAAGGTGGAATACTACCTAACCACCACTTCCATAAAGTCGAAACTAAAGGTAAAACACATTGTCAATTTTATTCTTATAGTTTACTAAATCTAATGCATGGTTTACACAATAGTAAGATTACTATTTGTAATTTTACCACACTATATGGAGTTGCAGTTTATAATAACTACTATGGTAAATTTACTACCTAAAACTCTATCATAAAGTCGACATAAAAGTAGAAACATTATAAATGTTGTTCCTATATTATGCTAAATCCAAGCAAGCATAAACAATAATATAATTGTCTTTGTAAACAAAATATGAACCATCCAAAAGGTCGTTGGCAAAGTAGACATGAGAATCAACATTAGTAAACATTTATACTATGGTCGAACTTCGTGATTGTATTATTGACAAGGTTTATACACCTTTATTCTAGAGTTGATGACATAGATTCATTATTAGCAATCATAGCAGGCCTTAATCCAGTCGATTTGCAAATGATAATATGTCTTTATACAATAGTCGATTGCATGGTTTTTAATTATGGGTAATGATAAGTTTATATTTGATAACGCAGGTTTGACTATAGACATGACCCTCGCATGGTTAAATAATTTGAGAGGGCACGTGGTCTAATATCCTCCATGCATTGGTGACTTAAAAGGAGTGAAAAACCTCTTCCTTTGGCATTTGGCTCCGAGGGTTTCGTTGGCCTCCAAGATGCACTCTGTAGTTCCATGCGGCCATGAGAGGCTGTTCCTTCTCTTTGCTTGCTTCGTAGCTTGTATTTGATGCTGAGTGGTCTCGATACCAAGTCTTGTAGTCTCGATGTCTCTGGAAAGTAACATTACTGTGCAAGTGGTCTTTGCTTAATCGCTTGGCTCGAGGCCTGTACATGGTTTTTAGCTCTGTCATTACTTGCTGCTCGCCACGACTTTGTGGAGTTTTGAGTTTGTTTCTTACTGCCTCCATCACAAGGTTGGCATAAGGGTTTTATTGCTTCTTTGTGTAATTCTCATACACTGGTGACAACTCCTTCATGGCTCGGCTCTCTTCTGGCTCACAGGTAACATTTAATTCTTTGTTGAAAAAATTCTTTTGTCAAAATTAATATTTAAGTTAGGGTTTATTCATAGGAGCTGAGTCCCAAATTAATGCTTGCAACTGTGCTCTTTGTAGGAACCTGCAACAACTCCAAACCTTCAGTGGGAAAAGAAATACAACCTCAAGCTTCGGTGAACTTTGTGGCCTCCAACTGGTAAGCCCTGGTTTTGATGTGGGTTTTCCCTACTTACAATAAGGGTTGTTGGAAGGAATTTTACAGTGCTTGGAAGCCTAGCTTCGGTTTCTTTGTTGTTTAAAATTTTTAGTTTGATATTACTCCAGTTTTTAAGTAAAAACCCTTGCGGTTTTTGCTGGGTAGCACAGGCTCTTGAGCCGTGATATGTATTTGGTTTTTGGTTAAACAATTTAGCCTTGCAGCTTGATAATGTAATACAGTTGGGTTAAGAAAATAAGAATTCTGTTAAGTTTTAAGTTTTATATGAGTTCTCTCTTGTTTGCTCTAGTTTTACCTTTACATAT
>LPNX011121061.1:108377-157280 GCA_001517045.1 Pseudotsuga menziesii | reverse complement strand
TTTCTCGTGCAATCACTACAGAATTTGAGGCCAAAATCTAACGGCTACCATGTCTGAAATTCGACACTAACCTGTCGGATATTCGACACCCTCAATTTTTTTTACACTAACCTGTCGGATATTCGACACTAACCTGTCGGATATTCGACACTAACATGTCTGATATTCGACACTAACCTGTCGGATATTCGACACCATCATTCAATTTCCTACATTTCTTGATTTTTACTCATCGCAAGATTCATTGTGTAAGTGTCTTAAAATATCCATGCAAGTGGATGGATGCATGTTTTTTCAGTTTTCTATTGCATCTAACGCATCAAAAGAGACCCTCATCACCATGCACACACCCATATATATTAAATGTAAGTTAGTATATCTTATTTTGTAACCAAAAATTATTTTTATAAAAAATAATAATTTATAATTAACATAAATATAGGTACATTCATAAATTTAAAACTAATATCATGCCTTATTTTCTAATAATTTTTTTTTAAATATAATTTATAATTAAAATAAATGTAAATGCACATAAATTAAAAACTAATATCATGTTTACTTTATGATTGGAGATATACAATGCTATTGCGTATTTATCTACATGGATGGAATTCTATACAATCTTTAATATCACTCTAAAAGTCATATAATGCTTTTGACCATTGACCAAGTTTTATGTTTCGTTGTTTATTGGTGTTATCTAAGGAATATGGTTTATAGTTTGATTCGCTTTTGAATACACAAATTTATTTAAAATATACTAATTTAAATTTATTTTTAAAAATTTTAAAATAAAATAAAATTTAAATTTTTATTGAAAATTTATTAAGTTAAAAAATATATATACATACTCCACTTCATTTTTATTTTCAGTGAAAAGCTAAGAAGAGCTAAGTTTAAAGTAGAACATCATGAAGGCAATAACGTTAGAGAATGTAGACTTAATCATTTAATTTGTTTGATACTACTTTTTAATGAAATTATTAATTAAATTATCAAAAAATTGAAAAACGATATACATACTCCACTTCATTTTTATTTTCAATGAAAAGCTAAGTTTCAAGTACAACAAGGCAATAATGTTAGCTAATGTAAACTTAATCATTTAACTTGTTTGATGCTCCTTTTTAATGAAATGATTCATTGCCTAAGCCGCGATGGTTTTCCGTAATTGTGACAAAACTTTAACAAATAATTTAAAATTATGAGTTTGATTTAAAGCTTCTCCGCACCTTTTGTATGTAGTGGTGGTGGAGGCTTAGTGAAAATCCTCAATCTTATTAGTCCCTCTATTCGATACGCTTTGTCTTACTATTAATTAATGTTGACTTTTTATATTTCATCATACTTTCCAAAGTTTTTTATCATAGTTGTTAATTTGAGCATTAATATTTACAATATATATATATATATATTTTCAATTTTTATTGGACTATACTTTCACTTGTTATTGTCTAGTCGACGACATTGTCGTTGGAAGCTGAATTCTTAACTAATTCACATTTAAAAGTATCTTGAAAGTTGAGTTGGTTAGTTAATGCATTAGATTGGAGTGTCAGCTTGCACCGTCTATTGCTGGCAAGCACTATCTATTCATTGCTTATTGTTGATTGCTGACCGCCACTATCTATTCACAGCTCATTGGCAATTGCTCAGCGCCCTTTCGAGATTTATTTGTGTTACACTATTGTTATTGTTGTTGGTATGTTATTTGTGTTACACTGTTGTTTGTATGTTATTTGTGTTACATTGTTGTTATTGTTGCTTGTATGTTGTTTTTGCTTGTTTGTTGCAGTTATTTGCAATCTCTTTGTCTTACAACTATTGTTTCTTGTGCATGGTGTGGTGTATCTAGTCCTTCCTGTTGTTAAGCAAAGAGATCTGGGCAAAGGGAGTAGGCAATCGTTCATTGGGACTGGGCAGTGTTGCCGCCTTTCACACACCTGGGGGGGGGGGGGGGAGGTGGCAGGAATCTTCAAGCCACTCGGTATGTCCTTGGGGGCATGTCTCGAGTCAAGGCTGACACCTTGTTCTTGACTGCTCTGTTTAGGCTCAACTCCTAACGAAACTAAGGGGGGTAGACCCTATTAAGTTACTAAGGAAAAATTATTTAGTATGATGATGGTAATAAAGAGTAAGTTTTTTAGGAGTTTTGATTTAACAATTGTAAACAACAAATAACATGATGAGATAATCACAAGTAAGCACGAAATGACACCCAATCACACATAGATTGAAAGAAATAAACAGTTGGTCGGTGCCTTGAAAATGGAGTCGAAAAATAACTAAGAGTGCTTGCAAGTGCTCGAATGAATGTTGTGCAATTGTATCTTGGTACGTTTTTAAATTAATGTGAAAAGATGAGTAAATTAACTTAGGCGAGGGGACTCTAGATATACCCAGGGGGTACTTGGAGTATGTCCAAAAACTAAACCTTCATGGCTACCCGCAAGGAATATGTGGGCTGAATGGAGTCTCTGATACTATTGTTCAAAATGCACCCGAAGTTGTAACAGAGATCGGTGCATCAAGGTCACTTTTCAGGAGTTCCCGATTCCTTTGGGTATTTTGCCACCGTTTATGGTTTGATCGAGGCGTTGGATTTTCACCTGATGGTGGTTTATTGGGAAAGATGAAGACTAATTAAACTAGTCACTCACATTGCTTTTGATGCATCTTGACTGATCGAATGAATTGCAGCCAAGTGCAGAGCATACACACTAGAGTCTTGTCAATTTTAGTAAATTTTAAGGGCGTGTTCTTGTTAAAAAGAAGACCCTCCAAGAATCTCTTTCGGTCCAAGTGGACCTCAATCAGGAAATCAAGGAGGGGTTAATTTTACTTCTTGCATGTGAGAAATAACAATGAAAATGGAATCGGAGATACACAACACCAGTTTTCTAATAAGTCCTACCACGCATCTCTTTCCCATTTCAGGTCAATCAGGAAGTCGTGGGGTAAGTAGTATGATTACTTTGAATTCAAAATATGGAATAATGAAAAAGTAAGCAAAGCATGTTATTTTACATGAATGAAACTAATCTAAAGTGAACAGAAATAAGACAATGTGAAAAATAACAAAAAAGGGGCGAATCCCCCCAGTGGGGATGGGGAAAGGACTCGAAAGAGCCTATTTGGAGAAATTTTTTATTATCTGTTGTTACAATATCAGTAAAATGATCTAAATCCTGTTGGTTCTTATATAGGATGAAACCAAGATCTTACAACTTTCCCAAATTTAATATTTACAGTCAAAGGGGAGCCCCCTGGGGGGATTTGAATGATCCCAAAGCCACTTTCGAGCAATAACTTCTCTTCTTTCTGTTATGCCTTCTAAAAGACAATGAGCATTTTAGAATGAAATATTCCCAAAAACACTTTGAAAGTACCTTTGGGTCAGCCTACTTTAAACCAAGCAAAATTGAGTTAAAACTAACTAAAACGGTGAAAAAGGAACCAAGGAAAGCAAGATTTCCTTCGAATCTTGGCTTGCTATTTGGGCAGCCAATGAGATATGCATTGATTTCTAGATTTAATCTTTTCTAAAACAGAAACATAAATCTAACACATGCAACTTATGGATTTTCTTTAAATTGCCATGCAAAACGAACGATTTCCCTGAACTAGATCTAGAATGCTTAATGAGACCTTTTAGAAATGAGATCTAGATTATGAGCTTTGAAATAATAGATCTATGTAAGTTTTACTTTAATATGACAGATCTAATTGATAACAAATCTTGTAACCAAAGTAACCAAGTGAGATTTGGATTTTTATAAGGAGGAAGAGAGAGAAAGAGTGTTGGAGGCCCTGAAGATCAACTGTGGAGCTTTCCGGTGGAATGTCAAGAGACTATGCCTTCGAGAAAGTTTTGGAGAAAGTGAGGAAGCAAGCTATATCAGCACCCTCTCCAAGCTAGGAACGTGTAACTGAATCCAAATGCTTGCCAAAATGCTTGTGAGATCCGGTTAATACATAAACAGAGATTCCATAATAGCATGCATATAAACTTATAAAACATGTTGAATCTAGATCACTAAACATGCATCAAAAGGAAAGAGATGGACAATAAACTTATTAACAAAATCCTTTCCTATCAAGATCATAATAAAATTATTATCAATCTTTTGCAATGAATCCACAAATAATCAACAAATTATGAACATAGATACATGTTACCTTAGTAAAACATGGCAATGTTCATCCACACACACAATAACATGACACCGTCTTTCCTCCAAAGCTTCTATTTATTTCAAATGAACAATAACAACAGTACAATAGCAACATCACCTCAATCGTAGTTCTAACTAGCTTGGAAGAGGTAATCTATGCTTTATTTATAGCAAAAACAGGAGATCTAGCTCAGGGGGGCACAAATCCCAAGGAGAGAGAGACTACAGCTGCATGTGGAGTGAATCTGAGCCTGGTTTGTATCTAACTAAGCTTGATATGAGTCTCACTGAGTGCAACTATCAATCGAAGAGCTTATTTGTCTGACACCTCAACCTGTTGACTAAAGCATCCACCAAAACTCATCCAGATGAGCCCACACGTGTTGAGGAGAGAGGGAGGGTGCAATTTCCAAGATTGCATGCATTAATCTACTATCTGTTCAGTTTAGATCAGCTCCTTCTGTCAAGGAATGGTAAGATCTAGTCAATCCCAAGCCAATGAGACTGATTTCAGTCAAATTGGAGCAAATCCCAATGATTTAGGATTGGGTGTTTTCTCCATTATTTAATTTATTTATTAATTAAATAATCAATATTTGATTTTTAGGGATTTTTTACCTAAGTGATGGAAAAATCACTCAAAACTTAGAAAAAGTGGGTCTATGGGTTTACATGGTGCTCTAAGCTTGAAAATGAGTACCCCCATGACTGAAACTGATTTTCGAGCCCACTTTTATTACAAAACCAATTTTTCCAATTAGACTATTAAAAAAATAACCTAAGTTTTGTGGAAAATTTTAAATTAAAAAAAATTAAAAAATTAAAAAAAATTAAAACCTAGGGGGACTTAGACATGTTCATATGACTCAACCATGATTCCTAGCATGTTTATACATTGACACATAGACTCTAATAACCTCAATAGGACTAAATGTCAAGCCGACCACCCCAACTTTGGAGGTATTGAGTAAAAAACTCAGAAATTATCAGTTGTTTATTCAACAACCAATAATAACCAAGGGAAAAAACACTCTGGGCTGATTGTATTGACAAATAAAGTCTAAGAGACCGAGTCTTTTATAGACACTATCATGATAGAACATTTTATTACAACTTCCCTACGGGGTATGAACATGTGATATAGTACAACAAGAACTTCCCAGAAGCAATTCAGAAGGTCTTCTGAAGTCTGAGTAAATCATCTTTGTCTGGTTCACCAAGCTCACTTGATAAAAAGCCACTAAGTACAACTTAGGTGGTAACAGGTAGTCTGTTGACCAAAGAAGCAGCTGGGTAAGCGTCTATGTACCAAAGGATCCATGCATGCAACAAAGAGAGATCGTATATGTACCACTAGATCATGTACACAACTAGGTAATCATCATTGCATCATGTACACAACAAAAGGAGATTGTCTATGTACACCAACAGGTAATCATTTATGTATCACACACACAATATGTTTGTTGCAGTTATTTGCAATCTCTTTGACTTGCTACTATTGTTTATTGTTTCTCGTGCAATCACTATAGAATTTGAGGCCAAAATCCGATGGCTACCATGTGTGAAATTTGACACTAACTTGCGAGTATTCGACACCCTCAATTTTTTTTGTCGTCAGTGTCATAATGTCGGATAGTCGACAGCCAAGACAAGGACGTTAGATTTCCTACGGCATGACCATCGGATTTCCTACAGCACGACCGTTGGATTTCTTACGGCCCAAACGTTAGATTTCCTACGGCAATGCCATCGGATTTCCTACGGCAAGGTCGTTGGATTTCCTATGACAAACTACCGTCGGAGCCACAACAATTTCGTTGGATTGGACGAAATTGAACGTCGGATAATCGACGGGATACAGTATATTAATAAAAAAAATTGTATTCGGTGGCAAGTTTACTTTGAGATATGCTATAGATATCATTGTCTTTTGATATGTTTTGGTGGATGTATTTAAGTTTTAATACATCATTAGGACCAAATATATGTAGGTCTCTTCATTTGAAAGAGGATTCAACATAGATGGAATCTAGGTAGCTATATGTAAATAATTTGATACGTATAGGTAGCTATGATAATCACATTGCATGATGTAAGAAGAAGTTGGCAAGTGGATATGACATGAAAGGCTTTGGCCTTGTGCAGTAGATTTCTGGGTCTATAGGTTTTTCATCTATAGATTTGGCACAAAGTGGAGATTCTAAAGAGAATTCACATGCTAGACCATAATCCTTGGCCACTCCTATGGTTCCAAATCTAATGTTGCTAATTTAGAAGCATCTAATAGTACTCTATTAAGAGACATCTAATAGTTTTTTTCCCTTGCATACTTATACAAGCCAAGAAAGAATAAAAATAGGACAACCAAATACAATCTAATTCCATAGCTACAAATCTGCTTCAGAATTTTGGAAACACAGTGCAAGGTTTTAATTTCTCAACGTTTCAGGCTCAGTAGCTCAGCCCATCATCAGGTTCTAGATTTGGTTCCATGACTACAAATCTGGCTAATAGAAGTTTTCTATAAAATTATGAGATAGGCATCAAGACTTAAAAATCCAAGACAAGGACAAAAGGACAAGATGTAATACCTAAATCATCGATTGAGGCAGCAGACTCAAGTACACCAAAAACAATACTTGCAATAAGGGCAATGTGGAAAATCTGGGGCAGATTTCATGACAGATGAATGTTAATTTGCAATGTGAAAACCTATGTCAATTTATCCTCCACAGGCTGGCTTACAAGTGATGCAAATATAGTAGGGAGACCCAGCATACTTAAGAAGGAAAAAGTCACTCATTTTACATTATTTTATATGGCTTAGTACTTCACCATATTCAAGTCTTAATAGATTAGCTCTGTTTTTCCTCTTCAATAGTAAGGAACAACAAGGAAGCTTATCCCCGCCTTGGAATCAATCCCAACAATAGTTTTTTTATATTTATTTGCCCCGCACAAACACGCCAAAAACAAGGAAGCTTATCTCCACCTCGAAATCAATCCCATCAATGGTTTTTAATATTTCTCTACCCTACACAAAGAAGCCTCTATTAGTAGGGGTCAAGAATGCATGATATATTCCCCATACTTGGAGCATGGGAGAATCCTTTTCTATGGCTTAGCATATTCACCATATTCAAGAGTCTCAATGGATTAGATGTGTGTTCTTTGTAGAGCAAGGAAAAAAAAAAGCTTACCTCTGCCTTGGAATCAATCTTCCCTCAATGTTTTCCATATTTCTGACCTACATAGAGATGCCTCTATTATTGGGGTTCAATAGTGTATGATGTATCCCCAATTCTTAGAGCATGGATGGAGAAGAAATACCATGAAAAATCATACCAGTATATGGTATATAGTCATGTCTATGTACCAGTATATAGCTCTATACTCATGATGTATCCCCTCTATACCAGTATACAGGCTGGTAACTCCCCAAATTACTTTTCATTACTAACTTTATTAAAATTCCATTGCCTCACTATCAATTTGAGTTGTATAACCCTTAATTTTGCAGTTACTTCTGTCTTTACTACTTACATTATTGTTTGTACAGTCACCCAGTAAATTGGGAAAAACAAGGATATATCATAGGTGAAGGTTGCAAAAGGCAAGCTTATAAACAAAAGGAGTGGTAACTCAAAAGGCAATATGGAACAGTTATAACTGAATTTAATTTAGATATAGAGAATGACAAAGTGAAAAAAATATTTCAAGCTAAGAGTCATATTTATATTCGAAGCTATCAGAACCAACCAATTCTAACCAGTTTGGGTGTTTTCCAGTCATAGCTGGTTGTTTTAAATGTTTTAAAACTCAGACTCCGACTCCAACTTAGCTCTAACTCAGCTCTAATTCAAATAGGGCCCATAATGAAGCTCTAGGCTTAGAGGTTTCTTTAACTACCGAAACAAGCCACCAAGCTATGAGAGCAACTCACCAAACAGCAACAGGTAGTTCTCAAGCAATTTACTGGATATGGAATTAGGAATGATGTAGTCATTACAGACAAGGCAAAACTTCAGCATCACCAACAACTTGAAAGGCTTTTATCTAGCTGGAAACCACTACTGTGATTCTACTCATGATGTCTTCACAAGCATATGTGATACATATTAAACTTTTTATCTAATAACATAAAGGGGCAAAGAAAAGAACCATAAAGGTTCAAACACAATTCTAAAGAGATTCAAGGTTTATTTTACTGCCCATTATTGAGAAATATTACATTTTTGAAAGAGGTTGTAATCACACAAAATATCTAGTGGGGATTTCAAAATTGTACTCATTTAAAGGAAGAAGCCTATCCCTACTTGAAGGAAAATCGATTGTAATCTTTGGGGTGCAAGATCAGTGGTACCCATGACATGTACAAGAAAAATGTTGAAATCAATTGTGGTAGAGCATGACATGTACAAGCAAAATGTTGGAATTTGCATCCTTTCAATATTTGTGGTTTCACCAATCATGATCATCTCAGATGTTGGAACATAGAAATATCAAAGTCTCTTATACAGGTACAGTGTGGTTGGACGGATGTATAAGAATGACAGAATGTTACTTCTATGTTGAAAGGATTCTACAAGTTGATTTTTTCTAATGCAAAACCTCTCTCACACAAAACATTAACAAGTATATACAAAAATCTCAATAGATGAATGTGGACAAGTGAGTATAGCACTAAAAACTCTAAAAAAAAACCAACAGAGCTTATATTCCTTGTTGAATAAATGTTAAATATTACAAAGGACCCTCCTCATATATAAAGAGATTTGAGAGGTTAGGGTTACGTGCAATCCCTTCGGTCAAAAGAGACTTGACTATTTACAAGATACTTGCCACTTTTGGAGAAGTGGCCATTTTTCTAAGTCAAATCACTTTTAACTTGATTCAAAAATATATTTTTTCCCTATAGGAAAAAATTAATATTATTTTGCTCAAAAATTTACAATTCTAGAGAAAGAAATGGATTTGACAAAATTCTGTGAAGATAAACTTTGGAGTTCCATGTCATCATTTGATTTGGGATTTGTTCCCTCCATGGCACTTGTGATGTCTAATCATCAATTGGATGGTACAAACTATGGTGCTGAAAGGCCACAAAACTACTATCAATGGCTTCCAAGGCGGTTCAAGTCATGGCACTTGCATAGGTACATTCATCTATGCCTCAGAGGGAAAGTTGTTCTTACGAGTGTACCCCCAATCATTTATAAAAATTGGTCTCAAACTAGGTTCAAAATGGGCAAAATTCCTCTTGAAGGTAAACAATAAAGGTTTTTCTGAGGGAGATGAAATCAAAATCTCAGGTCATTATTTAAAATTTATGGGTGAAAACCTAAAGGAACTGTATAGTGCTAATATTCACATTTTCATATCAAATGGGTCTCTTTCAAAGTAAAAAAACATATTCTTTTTGATGTAAAGGCCTATTATTTGTACTTTGTATTAACTTACAAGGTAACCGTTTTGCAACAACAAAAAGGCATTTATTGGTTTCAGTACTCGTCCCCACTAAGCATATAGGTCACATACATTTCCAAAATAAAATATTCATCTCTATGAGAAGAACAAAAAACCCTCTGGTTATCTTTATAGTTTTTTTTTTCTTTTCTGAAACTGGTTATCTAGGAAGAGTTTAAGCTTGATCGTCTAGGAAACCATTTCTTCATCAAGATGGGCTTGAGACACCAATAAATCAACTATAGGGAATTAAGTCCCCTTTTGTATTGTTATAGTTATTTTAACAATTTTTATCTTCCTTTAGTCTAGTCTTCATTTGAGCCATTTTCTCGTCCATCTTCTGTAGTATATTGTGTCCTAATATTGCATAGTATTCTAAGTGATCCCAACTTAATGGGGTTATTACAAATTACAAGCAAAGGCAATCTAGAAATATTTTCCATATGACAAAGATTGCTTGTAATTGGTAAATGGATTAGAAATATTTGTCCTATGACAAACATTGACAAAGGAATTCTAGAAATTGTTTAGGAGTTGTATCAACCATAGATTGCCACTTGTTGCAAGATTGGGTGACTATTTGTTGGAAAAAAATTCATAAGTGTCTGCTACTCATATTTTCCATAATGACTGGAAATGTTTTGATAACAGTTTTCTTCCAGTTAGTTCTTATCATACTTGGCCTAATAGTTGTTTAACTGGCCCTGATAAACTCATAATGCTGACATGTTACATATGTTTGATTAGTATTTTGTACAATACTCATCCTGTGTATAGTTATCAACATTTTTCATTTCTGGAATAATCCAGGGCTTCTCACTAATAGAATCCAAATTACTAATTGGCTCATTCTCTCATCTATTGATGATGTAGGTCATATGATCAATCAAAATATATTTTATAATTGATAAGGCGGATCAAAGTATTATCTTATCTTAACAATATAAAAAACTGATTTTACCAATAACATAACCATTGTAGGGAAACATAATTGCAAGTGTCAAAACACTCTCATTGTAATGAATGGTTCCAAACTTCCATCCATTTCAAGTGCTCAAGATAAGCTGGTTGAGTACTACTTTAGGTGCAGTCTTCTGGATGAAATTCCATTTATCAAGTAATCATATCCTTAAAACCTCTACAGGTGTGTATATTTTCTTTACAAGCACTGATGTTTATTAAGAATTTAAAGATATTGGTGCTTTATATACTATAAATCACACCATTTATTTCAAATGAAAAAATGCTTTGCCCTTATAACAGACTGTAATTTTATAGAGGGCCAGCCATTTGATGTCATTTTATTATCCTATCTCAAGCCTACAACACTAACCTATTCCCTTCACAATATGACTCCCTAATGCAGGACCTAGAACCCCCTCAACGTCATACCCTAAGGGAACATACACAGTCCAAGAGGACTGTTTATCTTGCAAACATTTCTAGCCCTATATAGTTGGGCTCTTTCACTTTTTCATTTAATCATACCCATCTAAAGAAGCTCTTGCACTTAGCTTAATTATCAATAGTTTTTCAAGAGATGGAATCTAGATTTTGGGCATGATTGAGTGACATTTTCTATTTGGCTGGAAATTGCATGGACAGTCATAGAGATTTTACATTTGCTGAAACGTACCTTGACGTTGACAGTCCATTTGTTGTGATAATATTGAGCTTCAAAGCAATTGGTTGATACTTATCCATAAATACTAAAGTGTCTTGTCCTTTTGCAAGATGAAATTTGTTTTGGGATAGCCATTTAGGCCATTATGTTGACTAGAAACTTCATGTTCTTACTGTGTACTTGTGAAGCTAGAGATCATATTTTGCTCTTGCAAAGTCAAGTACAAGTTACATTTTTCAATCTTGAAACAAAAATTTCCTGCCTCACCAAATGATAAGAAAGTTTGAAATGTAAATTCCAATGGCCAACAAATGATGGAGCAGGGGTGTTACTTCCAGCCTAATTAAAATATATGATGACAGATCCAAATTGAAATTTCAGTCAACCAATGATATCAACAACCCAAAGAAGTGTATCTAACCAAATTTTTAAAGGGAAATCTAAATCTTCTTTGTGTAATTTCCAAGGTTGTGAATGTTATCATGCTACTGTCAAAATCATAAGTATTTTCAGTCAAGTAGAATGCAACATATCATTGCTCAATCAAATGTTTCAAATCAAAGACAAGTGGTAAGAGAAGGAGTGTGAAATCACCAAGGTGTATTCTTCGAAATCAAAACAAGTTTTGGTCTTAATTGTATGCCATTGTCAAGTTAATTCTGAGTATGGTTGAAGGTTGCTTCTGAATAGACAGTCCTGAGTTTTGTTCCTAGGTTTCCAATTCTAGAGTGAAATTCCGAATAAAGATGCAAATGATAATCAATAACTCCAAATGGAAATATGTGAAGCTAAGTGGACTGTCAAGTAATTTAATTTTCTGTCAGTTAAGATGTTCTTATGAAAGTCCTTAGTGCTTCTATTGGTTATTTTCCAAGGGGAAAATGGGATGGATGTAGAGGGAAATATCAGAGGATAAGTTAGGGTGGTTTTGGGAGGATTAAATGGTAGGTTGCAAAAATGATAGGGCTACAAGAAGAGTGTTATGACAGTAAATATCAAGACTATCCTGTAGGTGTCCAAAGCATCCAAATGATGGCCAAATGGCCTTGCGTTGGGAGTCAATTATGCTAGGATGATGGGAGGGAAGCATACTGTTGGCATATTCAACACTACTACAGCAAGGGACTGAGTTACCGACACAAAGAAAATGTTGAGCTCATGCAAGAAAGATTTACAAAAGAACAAACAAAGATTGATACTTCTAATGAGACTACACAACAACACTCACAAAAAGATGAAACTAGGAGATGGAGGGGATGGATTCTGGAGTCTGGACCAAGAAAAATTGAGCACACTCACTATTCAAAGAATTTTGCAGACAAGTCCCCCTTTAGCTACCATGATTTTTTCACGTTCTTAAAAATTCATCTACAACCATATGTTAAATCAATTTGGCAAAGGTTGTTCAAATGAACCCCAAGAAAAAGAAGGCAACAAAAGAAGAATTAGAGAATCTACAAGTTACATAAGTTATTATTCAAGTAGACAAAATCAAATGGGTGTCACCCATTGTAGTGGTAAAGTAGAAAAATGAAAATTTGCATATCCACATGGGTTTTCAAATGTCAAATAGAGTGACAGACAAAACCTTTTGCAGCACCTTTTGCAAAAGAAATACTTCAGGGAGTTTCAAATCCAAATTTCTTGAGTTTCATTCTTTTTTAGATAGTTGTTCCAGCTACATCCAAGTTTCCTTCAGATCATAGGATCAAGTTCTGACAACATCAAAAACTGAATGCGTAGCAATCAGCATTGATAACAACAACAGTTGTTTAACCTATGGTGGCATGAAATTTCAAGCTACATATTGGCAAATGAAGAAAACATTGAAAAATCATAACAAACTGCAAACATGGAAGATAATAGGATGTTGACAAAAGAACTGATAATCCCCTCAGTAGCCTGTTATCTACAACTCTTAAAGAACCACCTCAGCTCAATCCCATGGGGAACATGTTGTTGTGTCATCTTGTGATATCCTATAGTTACTTGAGCTGTGGTGGTCTGTCCTAGGAAGGAAAAGGATCAAATGAAAGTCCTAGGTGATTTTGGCATAATAGAAACCCCTCAAACATGAAATCTAAGCAAAAGGTTTCTGGCTTGCAAGGGTCTTGTTCGAAAGGGTATTTAAGTTTTTAACTTCCAAAAACTTAAAGGTTGGCCTCATTCAAAGCAGACAACTCAAATCATATACTGCAATTTCAAAAATGAACGGTGAACTTTGTGTTTACATGTTTTAAGTAGCACATTTTGTTAAAAATATGGGTTGGCACTGGCCAACTATAACTGAAATCCAATGAATTAAACTACCACATAATCATGATTTCATTAGTCATGTGTTCTTTGCAAACATCCTAGGTATCTGACCTTGTGCCAATTACAGTTCCCAAGTCCTCACAAGTTCCAACTCTGTTGTAATCATGCATACCATTATAAAGCTGAATCATACAGGGGATTTATCAAGTCAAGGTGAAATGACAATGCAATCTAGCTGAATAGATTAACAGGCTCATGCAAAGAAACATATTTCTGATAGATCAAAATTTTAAAAATTCTTGAGAAAGCTTGTCCAATGGTAAAATTAGGTTTGATTTCATTGCAAGAGTTGGCATGCTAAATTCATGTTAGACAAGAAATAAAGAACTAGCATCAATCTTACTAAGATAAATTCAGCATATTTGTTGCGTGTCACTTACAATACAGAAAGAGGAAATGAATATGTGCTTCGAAACCATATTTCACCTTGTTAGCCACAGGAGAGCATTTGTGCAACTAGAAGAGCCCTTGGCTATTTTCTCTTCAATCTCCTTTCACACAATATCATATAACAAACTATTTGTTGAAGGATCCAATTCGTACTTAGCATCCAATCTCTGCAAAAATCATTTGGAAAAATAGTTATCTGACATGCTAGAAATGGGAACAATTTATGTTTAAAATATGCACTGTTTAAACTTTAGGTCAAAAAATAACCACATAATTGAACTAGTATTAAGTAATTACATGTAAGGATAAGTAAAAACCAAATAAAAAAACTCAAACAACAAGATGTGACTAAAAAACACAAAATCAGAAACATGAATATTTGTTAAATGCTTTCAAATTATAAGAAAAATAAACACTCCGCCTTAAAATATATCTTTTTACTATGGTCATGAAAATGAAGACCTTAGTTAAACTACATTTTTAAAAGATCGCATCTGAGTGCCCCTTCACAGAACCTGAGAAAGGTTACATTTTGAATGCCAGGGGTATCTGATATATGTAATTTTGTTTTGCAAGATATGAAATTACGATTTTTCCCATCAAAATAAAAAGATATCCTTAAGAAACCCATTCCGAGCTAGTCAGAATTAGAAGTTTTTGAGAAAAAGCCAAAAACTAACCCCGTTGATTACAAAAGATTTATATTTATCATAAGGATTCAAAAGTGACAAAGTTCAAAACAATAAGTTTTAAATGTAAATAGATCCTTTCATTAACGATTCAATATTGAAATTGTTATTGGCATAGGTTCTTGGAGATTAACGATTCAATGAGATTCTTGATTGTGTCTCTTAAATCCATCAAACTCTTAGTTTTTGCAAAGCAGGTCCCATGTCCACCATTCTAAGAGCATCCCACTTGAAAGCCATCCATAATAGGTCTGAAAGGACTACCCCGATAAGTAAAAACCCACTAAAATATCTTACAGACAAATGTACTAAAAAGAATAGGGAAGCAGTTTGTAGGGTCTCAAGAAAAATACTACTATGCAGAAATTTAAGTAGATCTAAGCTATGTAAATTGGCATTGCCCAAAATAAGCTAGAGCACTTATCTTTATGGAGTTTGAATCTCGCTTTGCATTGAGGGAAAACCTGGTTACCTTCACTCTGCTCGTACTCATAGCACGTACTGTAGATTGGAAATGCACATTTGCTGCAAGAAGCAAAAAGCTCTCCATCCACTGTGAGACCAACGTCATCACTACAAATATGGAAATTTGTGCACTCAAATGATGTAGAAGCTTAGGCTGCAAATTACCCATGAAATCCTGTTAATTGTAATGCTATGAATTCGACAACACAATAGTATTGTTATCTGTAGTGCTAGTGCTATGAGATACATCTCAAAACCCCCAACTAAAAAAACATAACGCTGAAGCGGAGCTAGCCAAAAGCCAGTGCAGATGACATGCACTACTAAAATGGTTGATTGTAGAGGGACCCGAATGATTGTTTCAAACCAATTCAGATGAGGAAGTTCATTGTAGAGGGACCTGAATGATTGTTTCAAACCAAACAATCCTCTGCCTCTGCAAACCTTGACCATTGCAAACCCTCCTCTACGTAAACATACTTGACCTCCAGCAGCACCTCCAACGACCTCCCCTGCGTGACCTCCGGCAACCTCCTCTGCGTGACCTCTGGCAAACCTCCTCTGCGTGACCTCTGGATGTGGAGGTATATTATATCGGCTCCACCGTGAAATTATTGATTGGTTTCTTTGATTCGCAAAGAAATATTATGTCCAGATGGTTGTGGTTATATATATATATATATATATATATTCCCTAGTGTCAAAAATCCAATGACATAGCCCTAGTGTTTGAAATCCTACACCTTAGTGTTGAAAATACTATGCCTGAGTGTCCAAAATCCTACGCCCTAGTGTCGGAAATCAGACGCCCTAGTGTCAAAAATTCGACGGAGCTAAAATAATTTAAAAGGATCAGTACTTTTCATTGTTACTGTCCGACACGTCCGTACGATACATCAGATGTCGTCAGATTCTGTCGTCGAATTTCGGGTTCAAATCCTGTTGTGAATCTCTTTAGTTTCAGTGTTTTAAGGTATGTCTTTGAAGATGTTTGCTCGTAACTCAATTGCAATTCTTGAACACTAATTATATTCTTATATTAACAAGAATCTTTTTTTTTCATATGCTTGATAATATTATAATAATGCAGTTAGAATATGTTTCATGCATGTCCAGTGCTTGTCTAACCAACATCCTTAGCTTGCTCTATGAATGATTCTAATTGTTTGATACCTTAGCATTTAGCTATTTTTTCAGTAGCGAGAGTTATTTCTGACCTAGTTCATTTCTATTTTGATAGATGTTATTTCTAGTCCTATTCATCTACTTTGGTCATCTGTAAACAACATATTTGCACAAACATGGAGGAAGTCTAATAACACAATCATGGTTGAACATGTTACCATGAGTTTTCTATGGAGGGACAATGGTTCCTTTAGTTATAGGGTCAGTAGTTCCATTCTGATATCCAGATATAGAAGGGGTTTAAATCTAGTAGTTTTGACTACATAAAAGCAAGTAGCAAAGGCAGTGGTAGAACCAATGAATCAATGAAGGTATAAAAGGAAAAGTTTTCAAGTGACCGAACAAGAAATTAGTAGCGAATTTGTTTCTAAGGTGTGCTATCTCAAATCACTATTGGTGTTCTTTTAATCCTGACAGGGTTAGAGATCTATTATACACCTTATCCCAAGCCATCACCTAATCATTAATCTCTTCCACCAGCTCTTTATCTAGCTCCAAATCCTATTCCTTTTATAATTCCTAAATTCAAATCTTTTCCAAAATAATGGAGGGATCTCTTTGTAAGTATATTTGTTGGAAATTACAGTCCAATTTATTATACATGTGGATGCACTACCTGTCATTTCATGGTT
Organism: Pseudotsuga menziesii; assembly: GCA_001517045.1. Classification (NCBI taxonomy): domain Eukaryota; kingdom Viridiplantae; phylum Streptophyta; class Pinopsida; order Pinales; family Pinaceae; genus Pseudotsuga; species Pseudotsuga menziesii. The sequence goes on along the minus strand of LPNX011121061.1, from coordinate 140,332 downwards.
TTTTCTTGTAAATATTTTTCGAAGGTTAAATTTTAGCGAAGTGATTCTGTAAAAATTGTTAATTTTATTATGGATATTAAATACTTTTGCTTTTTCATTATTTATATTTTAATTAGATCTGCTAATTTTTATTGGTTATTGTGCATACTTGAGCCACAACTATAAATAAAATCTTATGCTTGATAATATTTCAATACCTGATTAACATGGAGGTTGCGGGCTGTGCTCATAACAAATATCCACTATGATATTTCAAGGGTATCAATTGGTTGTTGATTCTTCTTGTACACAAAGTTACTTCTTATTACTGATCTCTCTCTTTTTGCAATATCAAAACTGAAAAGAAATATAAGTTCAAAGAAAGAATGTTTTCCCCACATTAAAGATGAAAAATAAAAATAAAAATAGCATAATTGTTCTAACTCATAGATCCTAGTTGAACAATTAACAAGAAGTGGATACATTGACTGAGAGGGGCTGAGACATTGTTTACTCAAGGGTTTTAGACAGCAGGAAGAAATTAAAGCTTTAACCTTACTAGATAAGCCACTACCAGCCAAAAGGGACAAGCCACTACCAGCCACGGACAGTTGCTCTGCCCCTTATGGGACCTTGGCAATAATCAAGCTTAATATCCCTGCCATCTTCCACACTAAGCCTTCACAGAAAATCTTACTTTAAGTATTCATGTTTCTTCAATTCCTCCATTTCAGCACCTTCCTTGATTTGTTCCAGTTCCACAAATTCTCCAGGTTGAGATACCAATTATCGATTTCGTTGATCATATTCTACCGCCTTCTCAAGAAATTTTCTGTTTAATCCAAGAGCTAGTACACATCCCTTTCGTCTACCCAATCTTTCATAAAGAATAAATTTGGTGAATCTAGGGATTAGAGGTCGTCAATATATGGATTAGATTATTTTTCTAAATCTTTCAAAAACATGAAATATTGAAAAATTGAATCAAGTTCTTTGAAGGGGCTTTATTTGTGTCAGTCTCCTTCCCTCGGTGAGCTTCCCATGTTTAATCTATCTTTACATGCATCTCGATCATTTTCCATCTACCCTAAGGTGCACGACGATCATTTTATTTATGGGCCAGGCTGCATCTTTGATGGGATGCTACATCTATTGCATTGTACAAAAGTTCTGTACCTCCTAGTACTGCTATTTATGTAAACGCGTGTTAGCTCAAAATATTGCATGTTATTTCAAAAGAGAATGCCTGTTAGCTCAAAATATTGCAGGTTATTTCAAAAGAGGCTAGACTCTAACCGCGTGTTCCTAGGAGATGTTCGGTGTCCTTATGGGAAATATTCATCAAATCAATGGCAACCATGATGTAGCCATGGTGTCCTATTGTTTGTAATCACTCCTAAGCACTATGGATAAGATACCTCCTTCTTTCCTGGCCTCTACTCCAATTCTGATTCTTGCTCAGACCAGATTCATGGTCTGTTACAAAATTTGCACAAGTTGTGACCATTTGAATATCTCTGTCCTGGATTTTTGGGCAATGGGTCTAAGTTGTGCAAAAACCTATGCAACCTTTGCAAAATATAAAATCCATGTGTTTCCAAGTGGGATTCACTAATCACAACTGTTCACATGCCTGAGTTAAAAAATATCCCTTAACTACAGGGACTGGTGATTTGCAGATATAGTGCAACAAATACCTTTTGATAATACAACCATTATCAAATATTGTATTTGCAGAATTATTTTTTAATTGTTTTCTTGTTACTTATGATAATTCTTATCAAATTCTTATCAAATTTAAAAGTTAAATGCTTGTTATTGTGCCCACCGAAAATCAAAATTCTTGTATAAAGAAAGCTACAATATCTCTCATCAACTCGTGGAATGAATCATTATGCCTCCTTTCTTGTCCAGACCCCGTCGGATAGGTTATATCTGCCCCTGAAGGGACCTCTTCCCTATAGGATCCCTGTAAGGCCACCACTCACTGTCCTCTGGCAGTTTTGCAAGGAAAGGGATTACCAGTTTATAGGTATGTACAAGTGAAAATATCTTGTCTAGGTGCTCATGTTCCGTTGGACTTTAAGATAAAAATGTACATATAACAATTACTACTTTACTAGCAAACTTGACCTTAAGATTATGTTTAGATATTTACAAAGTATTACAATTACTACTTTACCAGTAAATTTGACCTTAAGATTATGTTTAGATATAAATATAGAATATTATGCATTAGGAACTTTGCCACCCTGTGGCACTTGTTCTTTATGGGTTACAATCAATATCAGAATGTTAAGCATATTCTTATTCTTATGTTAAGGATATTCTTATTCTTATTCTTTACAGTGATGTTAAGTAATTATTATTCTTATGTTAAGGATATTCTTATTCTTATTTTTTACAATAATGTTAAGTAATTGTGATAGAAGCCAAGTGAAAATCCTTAATCTTGTGTTTACGTTTTTTTAGTGTTACTAACTGATCACAACAAATATAGAGAAAAAAAATGTTAAGCATAAGTACACTTAAAGGGGCTACAAGATGATATACTCCTTGTCAAACAATTGTGTAACATTTCAATGGCTAACTCCTAGGCTTTATTGTGGAGAAGTGTGAACTTCTAAAGTATTATTGTATAGAGAATTGTGGATTTTTTAATGCATATTTTTTAATATTTTATTATTGAGAATTTTTGGTACGATATTGATATCATTAGTACAACTACTTAATTTGTGGCTCATGAATATCGATAGGTCACAAGTTAAGTTCTATGAATAAGTTATCTCTTACTTGTTCTTTATGATGAATTGCAACCACCTATTGTCTATGTCTCAACTACCTTTAACCTTTTTTAATTAAATAGGTTGTTTGTCACTACATGTTATCTTATGCGTTAGCTGCTACTTATTTTAATATTTTTTTTTAATTGTTTATTTTCAATTTTGAGTGATGCCCATAAAATCAGCCTCGACAATACATTTATCCAATCCTCCTTCAATCTAGGAATAACATAGATGGTAAGACACCCCAAATTCTAAAATATAAACACCTATGCATGTACCTAAAATTTTTAGACACCATTTTAAAATAAATAATTTAGTTGTACATAAAGAAATTTTAAAAATTGAGATAAAGTCCTAAAAAAACATTAATTAATTTTATTTTTTTAAATAAAAAGTCTACAATGCTTGAGGATATTCACCTAGCCTCTATTTACACCATCTAAAGGTAGAAATGTGCAACAACATCATCATGTGCAATAAAAGCTTGGCCAGTTGAAAAAAGCCATTAGTGATCTCGAAGGGCACAAATTTCCATTCTTAATAGATTTTTTTGGTCCAGGGCCATTAACATATTTCCTTATGTTAAAATGAAGATGAATTTGTTAGCCAATCAAAAGAAGGTTTAGGTCATACTCAAAAGATCGTTTCATCCTATATAACATCTTTAAGAGGGTGGGTATCTCACAGTGCCAACATCGAGTCTAACAAACTGGGGTCATGTCACTTCGAGCAAAAATTATCCTTATTTCCATAAATGGGGCCAAATACTACCCCACAACAACATTTTGTCTCAAAATTCGAGGAAATTATCCAATGGTTCGGATAAACTATAAAAAAATACAAGTTAAATATCTATTTTTCTGTATTTTTTTAAATTAGTCTAAGTTTGTCGAATGACACATAGTTAATCCTCAAATCATCAATGTTGCAATGTTTGTTCAATAGTTTTATGGCGGCTTCCTTTAACTATTGAAACACCGGCAGTTTAGGACTAACTATAAAAAGACTGATGGTTAGGCATATGGCCATTGAACCCTTGCAATGGTCAATGTTGAAAAGGTAAACAAGCGTTGGAAATCCAATGAATACAAAATTTATAATTGTGTGATATTTAAGAGACGTTTCGATAATTTTTCTATAATTGTGACAGTTCGGAAATGTTATAAGTTCTTTATTCCCAATATAAAAAATTATTTTATGTATCCATTTTACTAGAAATTAATATTTTATATACATAGACACTAAGATAGTCATCACTATAAAGGAAGAGTGCTAGATAACACTAGCAACCATATTACTAAGATTAATACATTTGAAATACTTCAAGAGGTATATATTTGAGATATTGGTTTTTTATTATTATTAAAGAATGTGTCAATTACTTGTATCTAATAGTTAAGCTAATACAACAACCACTTAGTTTATAGTTGTTAAGCTCATAGTTGAAGTTAGGCTCATAGTTGTTTCATCATTGGAGTTAAGCTAATAGTTGTATCTAATAGTTAATTTAAAAGTTAATCTAAAGCTTAGACAAAGCCTTATGCACATTAACTCAACTCCCAACTGCCAGATGGAGTTCAACTGTCACATAAGCTACACATTACCTAAGTGATTGTTCTTGGTGCATGGTTTCACTGCAATCAAAGTCAACTTCTCATTCTAAGAGATGGAGTTCATCTAACTTCAATTTAATAGTTGTATCACTATTGAAATATTCTAATAGTTATCTAATAGTTATCCAATATAACCGTGATTAGAGTTGAAGTTAAGCTAATAGTTCTAGAATCATTGGAGTTAAGCTAGTAGTTTTATCTCATAGTTAATCTATTATTTATCCAATATAAATGTGATTAGAGTTGAAGTTGAACTAATACTTGTAAAATCATTGGAGTTGAGCACCAAGCTAATAGTTGTATCTAATAGTTGATTTAAAAGTTAATATATTGGCAATTGCAATTCAATTAAAAGTCATGATTGGAGTTGAAGTTAAGCTAATAGTTGTATCATCAATGTGTTTAAGCTAATAATTGAATAGTTGTATCTAATAATCGAATATTGAAGCTGAAGTTTGTTTTTTTTCCAACTATCACAAATTGTACTTATGAGATGTTAACTAAGTTATTTTTTATTTTTTTGAAATTGTTAGTTATGAGTTAGACCAACCTCCTTTGAAAAAATCGAAAACCTAATTATATCTATATGGAAAACCTAAACATGTAATATGAATTGTATATTAGCTAGATGCCCCACTATTAGATGCACGAGTTTATTAAGAGTTTGGAGGATAATAGGTGTATCTAATAGTTAAACTAATAGTTATCGAATGTAAGTGTGATTATAGTTGAAGTTAAGATAATAGTTCTAGAATCTTTGGAGTTAAGCTATAGTAAATATCTAATAATTGATGGAGTTAAGCTCCTAGTTGTATCTAATAATGGAATAGTTGAAGCTTAATGTTATTTTTTACAACTATGATTAACGGTACTTATCACATGTTAATTAAGCTTCTTCTTTTTTTTTGAAATTATTAGTTATCAATTTTTGACGATGCCCATAGAATCAATCTGGATAGTACACTTCTCTCATTCTCATTTAATCTTGGATGAATCCCATAGAATCAATCTCGACATTACAATTGTCTCATTCTTGTCCATAGATAAAAAAGCATAGATGGTAGTCCACCACAAAATTCTAAGATATATACTTCTATCAACGTAATTAGTCTAGAATTAAAATAAAGGATGTTTGATAGGTTGTAGATGGATTTCAGAGAAAGGTTTGCTAACAAATGTTATTTGAATTTCCCTTACGATTCATGGAAAGGCTTCGTTAACATCATAAATTTGATAAAAACAGCTCGAAAACATTTTAGGCAATATAGAAACGTACAAGGGGAATGAATGTGGTTTTATTTATATATGTATGTCGATAGAAATTTTTATTTGAGATTTGGGGTGGACAACGACCTATGCTTTTTCATCTATAGACGAGGATGAGACAAATGTACTGTTGAGATTGATAATATGGAAGTCGTTCAAAACTTGAAATAAACAATTATAATATATACATCTACATATGCATACATACATATATACATACATATATATATAATATTGGGTAGTTAATGAATTGATAAATGCATGGATAACTCATAGCTCATGAATGATTAACCAACGAAAAAGGATATAAAAAATAAGTGATAGTTGATAAATAGATACCAAGATGAATGTTGGTGATAACATGTACCTAGGTATTGATAACTCACAGTTAAACTTGTTTAACTAAAATAATGCTAGGAAAAAAAAATATTTCCAAACTTTCTTCCATTCAATGACTATCTCTCAACCATTTGATCCTATCGACATGATCACACAACAAACTCTTAAAGTATGCTGATTATACTATATTAAAGGAAACTATACCTTTTTCAACACCCAACACAATTTTAGGGTTAAGAAGCCTTTTAAGTATTTTCTTACCTTCGAAGAAGTATTGCATTTTAAGGTTTTGACATATTCGAACCCTAATTTAAATGGGACCTTGATTCGGGTCAAAATTTTATAAAGAGGGCAAACAGATTAGCAACTGCTCCTAGATGAAGCCGGTGAAGAGGGCAGATAAGTCTGTTACCGTGGAAAGGAACCGCGTAGAACAATCCGGTGCAAGATCGGAACATTAGAAAAGCACCTTTGCTCCTTTGAACATTCCGCCCATCTCCCATTACTGTTATAAATCATCAGCTATCTTCCCACAAATCGCAAGAACAAGAACTTGTACAGCAGGTCTTGGAATATATATCACATTCGCATTTACCGTAAAGAGCCCATACTCATTGCGAGCATGCCGACTCTCATTCCTGGCTCCGTTAGCAGGCGACCCAGCGTATTCGATCCCTTATTACTAGATTTATATCTCCGTTCTGATGATGCAGCGGTTTCTCAAATTTCGAGGGATAATGAGCTGTCTGCAAGGGACGATGCAAGAGCCATCGCCAACATTCTGTTCGACTGGAAGGAAACTTCTGACGCGCACATCTTCAAGGCTGATCTTCCAGGTATTATTCTTCATATTTTGTTCCTTTCGTTAATAATTGCCTGCGGAATTTGTGGCCTTTTAGCGCCTGGAATTTACCTTTTGTTCTTTGCAGGTATCGAGAAAGGCGAGTTAAAGATAAAGTTGGAACGTGGCAGAGTTCTACAGATCAGTGGTGAACGCAACAGAGAAGAAGAACAAAAGAACGACAAGTGGCATCGTGCGGAGCGATCTCACGGCAAATTTCGTCGGCGTCTCCGTCTACCGGAAAAGGCGAAGGTGGAGGAGGTGAAGGCTACAATGAAAAGTGGAGTGCTTACTGTTACGGTCGCCAAAAAGCCTAAGCCTAAGCCTAAGCTTGCGGTTAGAGACATCGAAATCTCTGGTTAATTGAAACAAAAATGGCTGGAGATGGCGGCACGGGCTGTGTATTAGTCACTGGATAGTCTTGAGTGTTGTGTGAGGGTTCGATTTTTAAAGATTAGAAGAGAAACGGTAGTCTTGATGTAAAAATTTCATAGAGTTGAAAGATTAAATATTACACGAACAATTTTAGCTCCCCAGGTTTTTAGATCGGCTGTTTTGTTTTATGTTTTTGGTTAATGATGATTACGATATGCGATGTTTTTCTCATTTTCTTTGTTTCTTGAAAATTTAGGAGTTTCAAAGTAGACTGGTATTACAGAGTTTCGAATTGGTAGCTTTATGTACAGGAATGCTTTAACAAATAGTTACTCGACTGTTCGTTCGATTCATCTATCTTAAATTTCTGGAAATGTAAGAAATGCTTAAAAACCACTGCTCAAAAAGGAGGTAGAAGCGAAACCCTATAACAAGGTCTCTGAAAAGAGTAATGAAAAGAAAGGTTCTGTAAAGCGGCCAAAACGAACCAAAAAGAATCCCCAATAGCATCAGGGGAAAAAATGGCTAGCAACAAAAACGTCGTTGTTGTTGCAACCAAAATTCTTAATAATATAAGAATTAGATTAGAAGAAGTTATGGATGGTAAAGGAAAAACAAATTTAGATTAGTAACTCAACTAATGAATAACTTATATTATTTTAATCTTTGCTATCACAAAACAATTCTATTTCATCATTTATGATAACAAATTTATGATTAACTCGTGCTATCTTTAATGTTTTGAATGAGCTTTGAAGTTATACATAATTTAAGGATTTATCTAGAATTTTTTAATCTTACTAATTTTTAAAATGTTAATGATAAATGATTTTGTAATATAAATGGTTTTGTAATATATTTTTTACAAAAGTTTAAAGAATTTTTTATATTTTTAATAAAATTTTGCTATAAAATTTGATTTTTTGTTTTGTTTTGTTTTTAGAAAAAATGGAAATGGGTTGATTGTATTGTACCAGAGAGTACAGAGAGTTTCATCAAGACTAGGGTTTTTCATGATGACGGTTTGAACGAGGTTGATTATTTAGAGGATCTCTTTGAATGGGTTGAGATATGGTCCCATCCCATTTTTGTACCTAAGAGAGAGAGAGATTTGCCTCGATTTTGGTGTTAGGGCCTGATCCAATGGGATGAAAGGTCATCCACACAAGAAGGATTCGACTTGTGGAGATCATCCCTTGCATGCGTCACCATGAGGGTCGATAACTTGAGTCAACATATAGATCTCGTCCTTGTCTTAGCTCACTTGAGTCAACATATAGATCCCGTCCTTGTCTTAGCTCACTATTGGTTGGAGAGAAATGTGTTCATGTGGGAAGTATGGAAACTTATCCACCTCAACAACTTGGTGCAAGTGGATTTACTTGGCACATTGCCTTGTTTTCTTTTAAACCTACACCATCAAATGTATGGGATCCAACATTTGAGAACAGGTTGGTCCAAAGTGCATATGGATTTATCCTTCTATTTTATTCAAGATTAGGACAATTGGGATTCACAACATTTTTTTCATCATTTCTAGCTCAAGTGGTGAATCCGAACACAGTACAACAACAACACTGCTTGTTTATTGATTGAATGATGAACTATAAAGGAGCTTGTAAAGGTGGCGAGCACTCTCTCATAGCACAAACCTTTGGATTTTCTTCTAGCTAGTTAAAGGACTCGTTTTGTAATGAGGTGGAAAGATTGAAAACCTAAGGTGGAGGACAAAGGGATTTAAGGGATTCCTACTATTAGGATTATTATTCATCCACCGTTTTTGTCCTTTGACCACATAAAATCTATTTTATTAATTCCCCTAGTTTATGAGGTCTCATCACTTCACTAGTGCATGCATGACATAATTAATGGATATGTGTCCAACAATTGAATCCAGTAGGTCATCAATTATCCTTAGTTAAATTCTGATCCCCATCAATTAGATCACTTCCAATGTCTCTAGCGTTAGTTTAAATGATTCAAGGGAATATAGGTGTCTTTGTTCACATACCCCCTTTAGTTAACTGATTGTAACTGGTTATTAACTATTTTAGTGATCGAGAGTTGCACTAGTTAGCTCTAGTGGTGACTTTCCCACTCCTAGTTAGGTCTAGAGTCAGTCTAGGTTGGTAGATTCAACTACATGTGTAGGCATTCAAATTATTCATTGATGTTATATTATATATTCACCCATAATGTGAATAATCATTAATGGAAAATTTCTCATATTGTTCTTCAATTATCTTCTCTTATTTCTCTTGTGCAATCTATGTGAAGACCATTTTTTATCCCAATATCTCCCTGTCAGAATCTAATATGGTATCAAAGCTTGGTCAGGCTATTTGAATCTCCCTCATATATTTCCATTAATGCACCAAAAGCAACTGAGTTTCCACATAATTCCTGCAATATTTTTCTTTCTAACTCTGGATTTTTTCCAGAGAAGTCTCTGAAGGTGTGATGGACTCTGAAAATGTGCTCATTGTCGAAATAGAGGTTGATTTGTTTAACAAAAATTTTCTTTCTAGTATTGTGCAAGTACAATAGGTTATGGATTTGATATCAATTCCTCCTCTATCATCATTAAACTATCCTGAAACAAAATTGAAGATGATTGCATATCTTAAGAGCCATGATCTCTTTCATCAGTCTATTGGAGTTGTGGCAATTCCAGAATCTAATGATGAGAAATCTATTTCGTTCATTGACTGTGACAGAGCATATGGAGCCACGTGTCTAGCCATTCCTCCTAGGATGTGCTATCTCATTGATGTTAATGAATTCCCAAGTGAAATTTGTCCCAGATTGGACAAAGCATTTTCTCAACAGACTGAAGAGATTAGTGCAAATCATTGGGAGAGTGCATCTGACATATGCTTTCAAGTTCTTCCATCCTCCATTATTTCTCAAGAAGATGAAATTCTGCAAGATGAAGAAATCACTAAGTCTTCAACTGATTCAATTCAAAACCATACTCATTTTGTTGCTTCTCTTGAAAGATTTGAGAAATTTGATGTCTCATGTTTTCATGCAGCTACTCCAGAAAACGATATTCAAAGCTCCATTGTTAAGAAACTATCCTTCCATCCCATTGAGCCTTCAAATGATTCAATTCGAAACCAGACTCATTCTGTTGTTGCTCTCAACTTTTTTGAGAAATTTGATGTCTCATGTTTTCATTCATCTACTCCAGAAGAGGATATTCGAACCTCCACTATTGAAGAACTTTCCACTAAGTCTCTCACCTTAATTGGTTTGAATTCAGACATTCAAGTCCTCCCAGTTATGCTTGTAAATGATCTCATCAATTTTTGTGAGAAAAATCAAGAAACTCAAGGCTCTTTCAAAATTGTTGTTGGGGATCCAATGTCAGTATATTCTTGGGAATTTCTGATATTACAATTTGTTATTTCATGGATGTACTTTTAGAAGCTACGTCAAATTTTGGAGCTCAAGCATTCTCCCTCCATGTTCCCAGGTCTCGTGTCTCTTCCTGCTCAATTACATACTCGTCTCCTCACATTGCTAGAAATGATGGAGACCTCTTGCATTCGCTTGGATGCATGCTCCTCTCACATGGAGATAAATCTACTTCACATGGTTTGAAATATCAAGCACATTAAGACTCATTTGAACATGATTTCAAGATCAAGTTGAATGAGTACTCTTTGTTGCTCTTTTTTCAGATTATCTCAGTTGCTTTACATGGTCCCATAAACTCTTATGCATCTGTATATGTACCCAAGAAATTTGAGCATATTCCTCTTCTTCCCAAGAAGAATATCCCTCCCGACATCTAATCAAGTTCACACCCGCATGGATTTGGAGCAGTTTATTTTTTGGTGTATCTCACGTCCATTTTTTAGAAAAGGATTTTCCCCATGTGGTTTTTCGTTTTTTTCTCATTTTACATGGATAAATAATTTTTCATTTAGTTTGTAATGGGTGACCTTTGGTCTTAGTTACGAGGGCCTAGGTAATCCAAATTTAGGATTAAAGGGGGGTTTTATGATTATTATTAATTCTCCCTTTGTCTTTTTTGACCACATAAAATATATTTTATTAATTTCCCTATCTTAGGAGGTCTCATCACTTCACCAATGCATGGTGGACATAACCAGTGGATATATGGCACTTACTGCACCTGTCTGCATGCATTTTGGAGCTCTAAGGATCAATCCCTATTTTATAGGATCCCACTTGGAGTGCCACCAACAATGTCCAATAGTTGACTCGAGTACATCATAAGTTATCCTTAGTTAAACTTTGATCCCCATTAGTTATATCACTTCTAGAGTATCTAACGCTAGTTTGCATGATACATTGGAATATAGGTGCATTTTTTCACCTACCCCCTTCAGTTAACCAATTGTAACTTACTGTCATTGGTTATTAACTATTTTAGTGATATGGATTTGTACTAGTTAGCTCTAGTGGTGATTTTCCCACTCCTAGTTAGCTCTAGAGTTAGTCTAGGTTGGTAGATTCAGCTACCTGTGTAGGTATTCGAATTATTCATTGACGTTGTATTATATATTCACCCATAATGTGAATAATAATTAATGGACTATTTTTCATATTGTTCTTCAATTATTCTTCTCTTATTTCTCTTGTGCAATCTATGTGAAGACCATTTTTATCCCACGATCTTCCTGGCATAATCTAATACCTACCAACTACAATGTTTGGTGGGTTACGAGTGGTTAGTTGAATACAATTAGGGTTTCATAGGACCCAAGGTTGGGGAAGAATAATTTCAGGGATATTGTGGCCAGAATGGTATTGGTGAGAAGGAAAATGTTTTTTCAAAGCAACCAGGCATGGGCTTAAGGAGAAAATAAATTTCAAGGGAGAAAGACAAGGTGTTACATAGCTATAAAAAGAGGAAGTGTGTTAGATTTAATATGGAGTTGACCAAATTGGTTATGGGAGAAGATATTAAGCTACACAATGTGGTGGGAATGGTAGTTGACAAATAGGCGAGGGGTCATTAGTTTAGTAGTAGTATTTTGACGACAGGGATAGGTCTCAGATGAAACAATTTACTTGAATGAGAACCTAGAGAGTGTATCCTCCCTAGGTTACAATTCATTGTTATTTTGAGAAATTTAGGTGATGCTACAAACATTTTTAATGTGACATGGTCTTGGGATTTGGTGTCGATATTTATGAATGCTTGTAGGCCCCTTTTCGACTCTAGGAAAGAGCGTATAGATCTTATGCCAACATGGGTGTACTTAATATGGATTATGGATGTTGGAGTATTGGTTGTGGGAATCTTTTAGACTCTAGATTTATTGGGAATTTTTTAATGGATTTTATTTTAGCAAACATGTCAGTCTAGGATTTAGGAAACATGACCATGACCTGAATTCTTGTGTCGGTACATCTTATAGAAGGCCTAACAAATTTTTTGGAGTTGTATATGAAAAGGGTTTCTTGAGATTTATCTTCGGGGTTGGATTATGAAGGTATACCATTTAGGTGTCTACATTGTCACATGCATGGAAATTTGGTGGAGTGTTAGTTATCCTTTATTCTAAATATATGGGCAAGTGTCAATCAATCTTGGGTTGATTATCAAATCCTGAAGGTGTTGTGTAGTGGAGAAGTATCTGAAGAAGTAGGAAGAGATCCTAGGGTTGTTTTGGGATTTTTTAGTGATGAAGTAGAGAAGTCAAACTCATCAACATGTGTTTATTTAACTATGTTCATTGAGGTTCAAGGTGGTGAGGTGAATATCCCAACAAAAGAAGTGGTGGATGGTGCTATTGTATATATGTTGGTTTTCTTCCAAGGTCTACTAACATGGAAGTCAAGACATCTGAGTTGGAGGAGAAACTTTTGGTACAAAATAGTTAGAATGAGTATGAAAAGGTAATAAAAAGTCTAGGGTTATATGTATACACTATGAAATTATTCGTGGTATTTCTATACATTTTTTAATCAAACCTTCTTAGGGTGGTCGAGGAGTCTAGAGTGAGCGATTAAATGCTGGATTAATTCAATAATATATTTGTTGCAATCATTCCAAATAATAAATAATCCTTTATCCTTTGAATATTTCAAACCAATTTCACTTTACAATTGCATATAAAAGATAGTGGAAAAGGTGATTGTAATAAGAGTTAAGGATTTATTTTGCAAATCCATATCAGGGAAGTAATTCAGATTCTTAGATGGGAGGAACATAGATAGTATAAATCTGTAGAAACAAAAGTCAGTAGTGATTAAAATAGATGTATCAAAAGGATATTACAATTTGATTTGGTTATATATCCGCTTAGTGTTGACTCGCCTTGGGTTTGTTGTTCCTTGCATTACATAGGTGATGAGTTTCATTACTACTCTGTCCTTTTCGGTGTTAATAAATGGAGTAGAATTGAGGTTTTTAGGGAAGACATAGATCTCGAATAGGGGTTCCTTTTATCACCACTTTTATTTCTTATAGAAGCAAAATGATTGAACAAGTCTTTAATTTAAGAAAGAAATGTTAGATCTTTCAAAGGAGTGAAGATAGGAAAGATGATCTTTTTTTTCTAAAGTACTCTTTGTTGATGATATTCTCATCTTCTATGATGGAACAAGAAGATACAATGTGAATATAAAGAGCATCTTAGATCTCTTTAGTTCAACTACTGGAATGTTAATAAATGGTACAAAATTGTATATTTCATTCAATGGAGTAGAAGGTGGAGTTCAAGCTCTTGTAATGGAAGAATTCCCTTTTTGAAGAGCTAATATGGAGGTTTTTTTAAAGTATCTTGTCTTCCATTTAAAGAATAATAAATACCAGAATAATGCTTGGGACTGGTTGATTGTAAAACTCATAAAACACTTGACCTATAGGAGATTTATATGGCTTCCAAGTGGTGGTCATCTTATATTGGTAATATTTTTTTAGAGGATATATTGGTTTATAGGATGTATTGTTTTGGATAATGAAATGTTATTGGATAGGTTTAGAAAGGTAAGTTTTAGATTTTTTATGGGGAGGAACCAGTGATAGTAAAATTTTCCCATGTGGTATATGGAAGGGACTAGTTAGTCCAAATTTATTGGGGTTGTATTCTTAAGAATACATTTCTATTCTCCAATGTTTTTTCTACCCAATGAATTTAAATATTAATAAAATGGGAGAGGATTTTGTGTCAAGTGGTGGTGGACAAATACATATTTCTTGAATCTGTTGAAAGTTAGATAAAGAGAAGAGTGAAGGAGAATCATAAAATTAGTGTGATTTGGAAAGAGGTCATCATATATTTGGAAGGAAAATGAAGCAGCTCAATACTATTCTTTCCATTCTAAGTGAAAAAGACTGTAAAAATTTGACATAAAAGTTGTAGAGGGATGAATGAGGTGAATCAACAGAGTAATAAATATGATTTTTGTCTTGAATTTTTAGTAATACTGCACTTAAGAATATTTGCTAACACGTTTCAAACAATCTATTTCACATATGTTGAATGTTATTCAGGGATCGATAGCAACATAAGGGAATGTCATCATAAGAGAAAACAAATTATGGAAGATGTAAATGATGATTAATTGGTCCTTAGCCCATCTGGAGTGGTGCTGGAAGTTAATGAACGGAAGGATTTTTTTATCAAACTATCAGCCATATAATAGAAACAACGTAGAGATGTACTTTCCACTTATAGTACAAAAATCAATCCAATGATTCTAAGAATCAGGTTATATCTAAAATACATAATCCATTTCTAGAGCAATGGTCAAAGAGACTAATCATACTTGCAATAGAAAAAAAATGCAACAACAAAAAATAATCATTCAAAAAGCAATATTCATAAACATGCTTTTATAGAATTTGCATATACTACTACAAACCATTCATTTATTAATACTAATTCTGTTATATTTACTTTTCATATTAGTATAAAATTAGTTTAATGTCATTTTAATTTTTTAGGATGATTATGAAAATCCCATTTAAGGATGAATAAGGTGATATCCAAAATATTCCAGTAGGCATGTCCAAAAAAGTGTACAAGGGGTTGATTAAATAAATGTACATAATTGCATCGTAGGAGGACTCATCTCAACAACAAAATGATTCAAATGTATGAAGTTATTGAATTTTTGTATTATGTACATACAACTAATTAATTTAGCATTAAATATTATTCTTCAATTATTTGTTGCAGAAAAGAAACAAAATGAAACCCATCCAACACATAAGACAAGACAATAAGGAAAAAATGGTTGATAAAAAAGTTTGTGCATGATTGTGATTTTCTTATTAAAACTTAATATTTCATTTTGGTTATGATATTTATTCTTTAATTTTTTTTACACCGACCATCATTCAAGGTCGTCAAATAAGTGTTAACATACAAAGAAGATCCATAAGAAGAATTTATTGACATTGGATTAAGTATGGGTTGGTGTGTCAAAAATTAATTGTGGAATTTGTAAGTATCTATATTTTTTAACTCTCTCATTTAATAATTAAAGGAGCATCAAAATGACTTTATATCAAATCTATAAGCAGTGAAACACTTTATATTAAATCTATGTCCAATGAACTCCCATATCTCGCACACATGCAAGAATGGAACAAATACACCTAATCTACTCATTTATTGACAACATTAGTTATTTAACAATTATTCAATAACACTCATTCATTGGGACCATAAAATCATAAGATGAAAGAAACTAGATTCTATTATCAACAATGTCTTATGTTTAATACTTTATGTAACTTGGAGGCCGGAGAACCCAAAATAACATAAGAATATCTATCAAAGAGAATGTTTGGATCTAACAACTACTCAATAATGTAATCCTAGTCAACAACCTTTTTCCAATAATAAAAGGCCTTTTTTAAAGTCATATGATTGAACCGATCCTTATTTGGATTCACTAGATGAACTAGCATCTTACTAGGCATGTAAGTGTCATGCACTACAAAACTTGGCACACATCACAAAAAAATACAACGTGTAGTGCCACCTTGGTGTGACACATGCTAATTTTTTTGGATCTCCTCCCAACAGTACAAAATATGACGTAATCTGGTGCCAAAGGGCCCCAACACTATGATTTGTCTCATCCTTGAGCTAACATACGTAAACATTATGGTTGAAACTAATGCAAGCCTCATATAAAATTGCATGAAAAAAAAACTGAAGTCTGTTTGAACCTCTCCAATTGATTTTGTTATGTCTTCGAGGTTTGCATTGAACTTTTTTGCTTCTTATTTTTTACTATATAGGTCACAGTTTATCTATTAACAATATGTATTTGACTACTTTGTTGTGTATGTCTGTGTGATCTCCCATATCTCGAATCCAAGGCCAAGGACACCTGGAAACCCAAGGGGAAGGATGAATCAATGTAATGCATAGAGAAATAAGGATAACTAAAGCTAGGATTGCACTCCAACAAGTCAATAAAATGGAACACTCACCCTTCCCCACTTTTTTAAAGAAATGCAAACTTTCGATGCATATGATTTTTTGAATTCACATGCAATGCAAGGTAAATGGAAGCATGGATGTAATCAAACATAACTTAACATATCCATTACATCCATATAAGTCATCAATAAAATATGTTCTATAAGCTTCCATAAACAATATAATTAAAAAAATATACAAGCTACCACAACCAACCATATTAATAGTATTAAAAATGAAGTATACTAACATCCATCTGTAGCCATGATAAAATAAACAAAAGTAGATATGAGGGATCCCATCTAGAACCATATAAATGATAATAACACAATATCACATGGTTGTCACCTATAACCATGTAAATGGCAATAAAATCATATTCATAAACTATCATCTATAGCTAAATAAACAACTACAAAAGCTTCTATATAACAGAGATAAAATCAGATCCATCGACTACCATATAAAATCAGATATACAACAATAAAATATAATCGATTGGCTTCCATATAAACAACATATCTACTACAATAAAATCAGATCTATTGGCTTCCACCTGCATCCATATAATAGAGATAAAAATGACATCCATGAGCACATATACTTTATAAAATATAATGAGTAATATCAATAATCATCTTTTAAAGGGAAAATTGCTTCCACAAGGAAACATTCCACCCATCCACAGACATGGCATGCTCATTCATTTTTCAATATGATATTGACCCCTGAGTTGAGGCCATATATCCATAGGATAGGTAATCTCAAATCAAAAGGTATTTTTCTCTCATCTTAGCATCGAGAACACTAACACACAAACATTAGAGGAATTTTTAGGTCTAAAATGGGCCTCCTAAGGAAAATAATAAAATAATAGTTAAAATAATAAAATAATATTTATTAATTCTGGAGGAAAAAAGAAAAAAAACTACTTTGTGTGTTCGTATTTTCGACATATCTCCCTGTGTTTTTACTCAAATTTCAATTGAGAGAGTTCGTTGGATGCAGAATTTGATTCCGAATCCAACGAGTACCCACACTGCATACTTTTGACGGACCCTGCTACCCCAAAAAAAGAAATACCTGAAAAACATGATGATGACATCATCATCACATTTTTTCAGGTATTTCTTGTTTTTGGGGTAGAGGTGTCTGTCAAAAGTATGACCTATGGGTAATATTTGGATGTGGAATCAATTTCCACATCCAACGAGCTCTCCGGATCGAAATTTGAGTAAAAACATAGGGAGATATGTCGAAAATATGAACAAAAAAAGTAGTTTTTTTTATGACAAATATGTCAATTCAACCATTATGGTTGACTTATTTTATTGGAATTCTATTGGTTCTTGAACTCCAACTCACAAGAACTTATTGTTGGTGCATTTTCTTATAAGGCCAATTCTAAATCCCAAATTTCCTCTAATGAGTATTTGTATCTTAGTAAAAAAGAAACCTTTCTTAGTGAAACAAAAAAACATTCTTTATTGGAAACACCATTCCAAACACAATGGAACAAGTCCCACAACCTAAAAATTCTTAGAAACATATCAACCATAACATATGGTTGAACCCCTCTCAACATCATGAGAATCCCACAACTACACCTTTATCAATCTAAAATTTCCCTTCCATCTATTCGACTTGTTGAGTTTTGGATCCTCCGGATATTGCCACCCTCACCTAGGATCTATGAACTAGATCTAGACATATACAAGCAATGGGAAAAGGACTCGTGTTATTTAAGCATAAATTGATTTTCAATCCCCATTAAAAGGCCTTCAAACCTCATTACAATCTCTTCAATATTTAACAATACAATGTAATTCCTACTCGATATCATGTATTTCCTAGATAAGAGAGCATTCAACTACATTGGAGAACTCAAAAACTAAGAAGACGAGTTAAATAGAGCGAATTCGAATCCCTCTATAGCCATTTAAATTCCCAGGGGAGTGACTCGAATTCAAAGAGAGGTAACTAACATTCACTGAGGGTTACTCAATTCATGACAGACAAAGGTTACAATCATATTAGAGGAAATTTGGGGTCTAAAATGGGCCTTATAAAAAACTGTGCCATGGATGAGCTGGATTGAGTTGAATATCTAAACCAATAGAATTTCAATATCTTTGGTCAACCATTATGGTTGAGTTTGACACATAATGCTTATGTGTCATATTTTTATTTGACAATAGCTAACTCCATATCAACCTCACCTTGGTTAAGTTTTTGAAAAGATCACCTCAAAATAAGATAAATAAACTTTAACTGATAAATATAGAATATTTTATCTGATCACTACTTCCAACTCCTCTAAAACCGCACCTTCGCATTAATTAAAATTGTAGTGGAAGCATTTTGAAATACTAAAAACATTTATTAATCAATTTAAAAAAAAAGAAAACTAAATAATTTTTAATTTTTAATAGACTTAGCTTGAAATACTAAATAAAAGATATTTAGTATTTTTTATATTAATAAATAATATTTAAAAAATAAACATATTTAATTATTACATCCAAAAATAATTAAAACATCTAAATACTAACAAAATAAAAAATAAAAACTATTTTTAATGTTACTAAAATTATAATAAAATTTTATTTTACTTTTTTTCTCTCTTACCTACCTACCCATTAAACCACAAATTTTTTTAATATTAATATAAAAAATAATATGAATATACATAGTTGATTGTTTTTTATTTTATGTGATGTAATATTTTTCATATGAATTAATATAAAACTTATATTAAAAAATAATAGTGATTTTTTAATACTATTATAATTATATTTTTCATTATAAATGAATATATTTGAGTTTTACATTTATTAAATATATAAAAAGTAGTAGTCTATTCATTTAAAAAAATAATAATATAAAATTCAAAAGTTTCCTATCATTTATTATGTGTGCACAAGAATCTAAATATTTTATTAATATTTTTAACCAATATCTCGACTCTACATTAACTCAATATAATTGTCAACTACCATTAATGAGACTATTTAGGTTGACTCTCATTAGATTTTCAGTAGATTTAATCTCACATGGCATATTTGTAGTGTGATGTGGCTTTCTTTATTATTTTCCTTAGGAGGCCCATTTTAGACCCCAAATTTCCTCTATAGTAGAAATTTCCATGGGAGATTCACCTTGTTGAGCAATATCTTATCACGTTCATTCATAAAGGGGGGTTTTAATTGTGAAAAATAAGGTTTATACATTGTAGGTATTGGGGGGTGGGGAATAGGGTATGGGGGGTTTATAGGTATTGGGAGGGTATAAAAAGGGGTTTCTAGTAAAAATAAGGAATATATTGTAAAAAAATGGGTCTTTTAATTCAAAATATATATTGGGAGGGGATCTCAACAAAATTATTTTTTTAACTAATTATCAATGTCTAGTTAAATTAGGGGTATTATTTAATATCCCATGAACTAAAGCGCTATGACATAGTTTCACTAAGTGAAGAACCCATGGAAATTACTTTTCCTATAATAGAAAAAGGCGAAACAAGATGGGGGTCACACATTTTCAAGGAGTGCAGGATAAAAGTAGCCAATGAGGACTCATGGGAGCATGATGAACATCACAGGAGGCCTAGAATATTCAAGGAGCACGCACTAGTCAAGAGGGTCCTACCAAACATCAAAGAGGGTGCAATAGTACCTCCAAAAACCAAAATAATAAAAAATAGGGTCCAACAGGTAATGTTAGGGAGAGTAACAACTCCTAGTTCCCAACCCCATCGCATGTGGAATCCATGGCCCCCCATTCTCGTTAGTTGTGCATGTTGAAATACTTATTTATTAAATAATAATAATAATAAGAATTCCCAAGTCCATATTCCCAACACCTTGTGCCACAATAATAAACAAAAAAAAATCATATGTCTGGGGATTAACTTTGAGTTTTGGGATATGGATTTTATTTATAGGAAAAGATAAGTTCTCTCTCAAAATTTCTAGTAAAAAAGAGAACAAACAAATCAAACCTTGGTATGATAATGGGTGTAAGCATGTGTGTAGAGAAATTAAGGAATCTACAAATGAGTCCTTAAAATAGAACACGATAACTATGTACAAATAACTAATTAAAAGAAAATATGCCTACTAGATAAATAAAAGATGAGAACATATTTTACACAATACTAAGATGGATCCTAAGAATTTTTGCATGAAAATTATAACTTGTAAAAGTAAAGAACATAATAAGATATATTTGGAGGAATGGGACTCATTTATTAAAATATTTAGGTGTTCTTAGATGTCATGAATAACATTGAATCCCTCCTTACAAATGAGAAAGTGTTTTTTATAGAAGATGTAGAATTTGGGATTAAGCACCTAGCTAATGGAAAATCTAAATACATTCAAGGGTCCCAGGATGCGCTTGGGATATTTTCTCTTCTAGATCTTCTAGATGGTAGCAATAGTCAGAATATATTTTCACTTATGACTTCGGGATGAGCTCACCTTCCAACTAGATGATAGACCACTTAGTTAGGATTATAACTCAAGTTTTGTAACTTAAGTGTCATCTTTTAGTTGAACTAAAGTGTCATCATGAAAAAGACTTTTAGTTAAGTATATATTCTTTATTAATTCTTAGTTAAATAACTCAACTAAATATCTTCTTGATTGCATCACTGAAATGATGAGTTCGATTTCTCCTTAATTAGTTGAAGTATTCCTTGTTAATATCACTGGAGTTTAACAATTTGAGTTCTCCTTAGTTAAATGAAGTATTTATCACGATCAATTCGAATTTTGTGTAATATCGATGAACCTTATCTTTATCCCTTATCTTATATACATGGTAGACATGTTCCAACTTTAATTTATATATCATATGAATTATACTAAGGATTTTTTCCAATAATGTGATCATATTATTTTACTATTGTTCCAAGTGGTCATATGCAAAAACGATTCATTCTAGAGGTGGCCAACCTCTAGAGGAGACTTAATAGCTCATTGATCTTGAGTGACCATGGTTAGTAATAAATCACACATTATTCAGGACATCATAACTTTGACATACAAAGTACATTCCTCAACACATGAGGCCTATCCTTTACACATAAGGTTACTTAGTTATCCTTGATTCCAACTCAAGAATATGCTCTAAGTTTCCCATGTCCAACTTAAGTTCCCAAAGGCACTACCTTGATACACGAGGTCCAATATTGATGCACAACATTAGATTGGAGAATGACTCATAATGTTGCAAACATTAGCACTCCCTCTCAGTGAGAGAGGAATTCTCTACCATGTTAGGCCTGTCTCATATGTACATATACGTCATCACATACAGAGGATTAGTTAACATATATACAATATGATCATCAATAACAATGTATTGAAGTCTTACAACACCTCCATCAACCATGTATTTGATGTAGTGGTACTTTATCTCAATGTGCTTTGGTTTGTCATGAAACATAAGGTCTTCTGAGAGATTAATGCAACTCTTATTGTTAGAGCGAATGACTGTAGTCTCAAGATTCTCACCAAACAACCCAACAAGTAGCTTCCTAATCCACATAGTTTCTTAGAAGGTGGTACTAGCTGTAATATACTATGCTTCTATAGTACTTTGGGCTATGGAGTTGTACTGCTTGCTAGATAAAGAGATCAGAGTTGAACCCAAACTAAACAAAATCAAGATCTACTCTTTTGGTCCACAATGCTACCACCCCAATCGTAGTCGACATAACCAAGTAGCATCACTCCTCCACTGGAAGCATATATGATTCTATAAGAAATAGTACGTCAAAGGTATCTAGGCACATGCTTAGAAAGAACCCAATGTCTATGTCTTGGCTCAGACATGAATTGACTCAAGATACTCACAACATGGCATATGTCATGTCTAGAATGTATTAAGTACATGAAGGAACCAATGAGCCGTTTATACATAATAGGATCCACAAGATTTGATATGGAGTATGACTTATGTAGTTTCCTCAAGTTAGAAACCATCGAGGTATTCATGGATTTACAGTACATCATACCAAATCTATTAATTGTGTACTTTCCTCACGAAAGGAAAATCTCATCTTTCCTTTGCCAAACTTGAACACCAAGGAAATAGTGCATAAGGCCCAAGTCTTTCATTTCAAACTTAGAATAGAGCTTCCTCTTGCATAAAACTATATGTTCCACTCTAGTAATGAACAAGTCATCAACATAGAGAACACAAATCAGAGGTTGGTTCTTCACAATCTTGAAGTACAGGTTTGGATCAGCTTCACTTTTGGATAATCCAAAGATATGAAGGCATATGTCAATCCTCGAATACAAATCCCTTAGTGCTTGCTTAAGCCCATACAAGGATTTATTTAGTTTGCATACACGTGACTCCTTCCTAACAACACTCTAAGTGAAAATATATTGTTCCTTGAACACTTGTTAGGTTTCCTTCATCCTTCATGCAAATTTCCTTCATATTTTTTCAAATGCCCACATTCTTGTGCCAATCCTTAGGATTAACACTGAACTGAACTCTCTAATGACGCTTTTGATCAAATTCCTTCTTATTGGAGTTCCAAATGTTGTTATAAGTTTATAAAAGAAGTTGAATTGATTGTTTTAAGGAAAATAGTTTTTGGAATTCCTTATATATATTTTTCATTTAATTCCAGAACCTCTGAAGATGGGTATGTGAACTATTGGATCTATCTCAATTTAACCAAGGTGTATATTGTGTAAATATAGTAGAAGTTATGCCATTTTTTTTGTTTGGGAAATATGGGCATTGTGTTCATAACATGAGTATAATAGAATTAGCTCTTGTGTTTACTTTGTTTGTTTCAAGTAATTTTAGTTCAGGCGTATCCCACAGTCAAGATATTATGCAAGTATATCATCAAGTCCTTACCTTTATATTGAATTTTAGGTTTAAGGGTAGGAGTTGTTTCAGTTGGTTTTTGTTTAAGAGGTGGCCTTGGACAAAATTATTTTTAAAAATTGCATAACTGTAATTTTCATACCTCCTTAGGTGTGTCTTGGAAGACATTTGCTAGTGAGGGTTGAAGAATGAACAAAGGAATTATATATATTTTTAAATGAATGACCAAAAACAATCTAGAGGATAGGGGAGGTTAACATGTTGTAGTACCTCACATAAACGTATTAAAACTATGATATTAGATCCTTCTTTCCTCTTCCATAGATACTCTTGTATATATGTCAAATTTCAATAATTTTTGGATTTTCCTTGGATCCTTCATGAATCCTATTTAAAATAGATATATCATAGATTTTGGCTCAAGGCATACAAGAGTTGTTTCAAACACTTCTAAGAAGGATTCCTATGTCATATTACCCTCTCCTTTAAAAGAGAAAGAAGGAAGGGAGATAAAAAAAGAGAAAACTTTAAAAGAAAATTAGTTGAGAAAATTGGCATTGGAAAAAAATCGATGAGGGTCCCACATTATAGGAAATTTGAGGTCTAAAATGGGCCTCCTAAGGAAAATAATAAAATAATATTTATTAATTTTGGAGGAAGAAAGAAAAAAACCACTATTTTTGTTTGTATTTCCATCCTATCTCCCTGTTTTTTTATTGAAATTTCAAGCATTAGGGATCATTGGATGCGGAATTTAATTCTGCATCCAACGAGTACCCACACTGCATACTTTTGATGGACCCTGCTACCCAAAAAAAGAGGTAATACATGAAAAAACATCATCATCACGTTTTTTCAGGTATTTTTAATTTTTGTGGTAGCAGGGTCCATCAAAAGTATGCGGTGTGGGTACTCGTTGGATGTAGAATTAAATTTCACATCCAATGAGCCCTCTCGCTCAAAATTTGAGTAAAAACACAAGAAGATATGTTGAAAATACGAACAAAACAAAATAGTTTTTTATGACAAATATGTCAAGTCAACCATTATGGTTGACTCACTTTATTGAAATTCTATTAGTTCTTGAATTTCAAACCACAAGAATTTATTTTTGGCTCGTTTTTTTTATAATGCCCATTTTAGACCCCAAATTTCCTCTAATGAATACAACTTATTAGCAATATCAACAAAAAAGACATAGTTGAGTCTTTTTGGAAACTTTATAAAAATGACTATTGGTTTTCAAAATTGACATGATTCTTTTTCAAAAGTGGTTCTTACCCATTTCTCAAAGGGGTTGGATCCATTGGTGAAGAGCAAGGATTTTTTCACCAGTGGGAAATGTTCAATTCTAATGAGGGCCTTACCTAGAGCCATGGGGGAGCCATGGGGGAACCTTGAGTTAGTGGTTTAACGTGTGGTTTCACCCAGAGAGATTGTATTAAAATGATCTCGTGACATCTGGAAACATAAGTGGATCAAATCCCACCCCCATGTCCTCCTAAAATTTAGGAGCACCTCAGTGGGACTAATTGTTAAGAACATGTGTTATCTCTATGGAGGTCACAGGTTAAAAAATGGCAGGGGGTAGGGTTGTTCATTGACCTGTTGTGACAAGGCCTGAAGGGTAGGACACCCCTTGGATAGAGGCTCACCTTACTGGGCTTCGAGATGTCACGAACACTGCTAATTCACAAGTTACTGAAATATATGGCTTCTAGGCTATTGGATATACTCCTGGGAGGTTCTTGTTCCGATGGTCTAAAAAAAATGTTTCTTACCCATTGATCAAACACTCACATGACATTTTATTTTCTATTATTTCTACATTATTTGGTGGAAACTTTTTAATTATTCCAGTAGGAATTTTTATTATTTTAGAATTTGGGATTGACTATGGCCTATGCTTTCTAGGATTGCACAAGGATGAGACATGTGTATTTTCTAGATTGATTATATGGTATTAGTTTGAAATTTAAATTAAGAAATTATAAAAAAAAGAACATAAAAAATGACTGGTAACCGATGAATGGACAATTGGTAGATGATGCATGGATAAATCATAGTTTATGAATGGATAACCAACAGTTCATGGAAGATAACTAGACGACCATCGGAGATTAAAAAAATTATAAAAAAATCGGTGATGTTTGTCATCTATGGATGAGGATGAGACAAGTGTATTGTCAAGATTTATTCTATGGAAGTTGTTCAAAATTCGAAATAAGCAATTATATATATATATATATATATATAGACTTTTTGAGATTTGGGGTGGACCACGGCCTATGCCTTTTCATCTGCGGACGATGATGAGACACGTATACTGTCAAGATTGATTCTATGGCAGTCATTCAAAATTTGAAATAAACAATTATATAAAAAAGAATATAAAAAATAAATGCCAGTTAATGATTGAATAATTGGTAGTGATGCATGGATAACTCATAGTTGATGAACAAATAACTGACAAATAACCAAGAGTTCATGGGAGATAACTAAAAGAATGTGAGATAATTAAAAAAAAAAACCGATAGTTGATAAATGGATAACATGAAGAATGTTGGTGATAACATGTAGTTAGGAAAGGATAGCTTAGAGTAGCACACCCACATAGTTTGTGGTTGGATCAGATAGATAGGGATCAAATGGTTAAGGGATAGTTATACTTAAGTTTTTTCCAATATAAGAAGGTATTTTCTTATTGTTGTATTTTATGCACACTATTTGTATGTTAAAGGAATGCATGAAGTGCACTTATACCTATTCAAACCACAAATGAAGTTGGTATATGGGCATATGGTATACTCTTAGATTTGTATTTCTTACATTTCTTACAAAAATCAAAGTAAAACTTAATATTTCATTATTTTAAGATGTGATAGGCCATTTATAGGAAATTTTAATAGAAAATAATGAATTACTACTCCCAAAATCTCAATTTCTCATTGTTCAAGGGTTCATAAATTGAGATTAATATTGATAAGTAATTTAAAACACTACTAATCCTTTGAATTATTGCTATAAAATAAGTCATTTTAAGGAAAATTTGAACCAAAAGTAATGAATTCCCACTCCCAAATCTCAATTCCTCAATGTTCAACCGTTCATAAATTGAAATTAATATTTAATAGATAATTTAAAAATATCAATTTCTCATTGTTCAGTCGTTCATAAATTGAAATTAATATTTAATAGATAATTTTAAAAGCCGCTATTACTTTGAATTATGACTATAGTTGGATTATGTCCTTTTTTAATGGTTTCTTAACCCAACACTTCCTCTTAAAAACAAATATAAGTTAGGACTGGTAAATGATCATCATCGGTGTTAGGCATGTGCAGGTAATAGTGTTGCTTTGCATAACTCTTACAACGAAAGAGACCGTTATAATGTTGGAAGATGAAGAGTCTTTATGGTTCAACAATTCTATTAATTAGTAGTCATTGCCCTAAACTAAAAAACTGCGCACGACGCCCCTTTATAGTTCCCATTGCTTCTTTACGTGGAGGAAACCATTCCTCCACTTATTAAATGAAGCTCCCACCAATCCGTCCAATTCAAATCGAATCCGATTCGAAAAGAAAGCATTGTTAAGAGCAGGGATCAAATGATCAAATTCCCGTTGCACTTTGAAGGGTTGTGTAAAATTGAACCCTTCAATGTTGACATGTAAAAATAAATCATTCTTTTCATTTGGAACTGTAAGTGTACAATAAAATTTTGTTATTTATTAAAAATAGTGTATAGGAAAAAAATGTCAATAAGAAGAAATCCAGAGTGATTCAACATTTACATAGAATTAGTGAGGTAAACCATGTACTCTTTGGATCCTGGAGCATATAGTTTGTTGAAGTTAGATAAGGAAAAATTCTGTTGGACCGGTGAAATACTCGGTTGTTAGGTTGTTGATAAAATAAGGCATTGGAATTTGAAAGGACCTTTGAATGGAGGATTGATTCAGCTTGATTGTGGCTCTATTGGTCAAGTGTGCTTGGCCCTACTTAAAAGAAAAACCCTAGGATGTAATACCTAATGCTTTCAGATAGAAACTTTTTTATTAACCCTAAATTCAACAATTATTTTTAGAATTGAATCTTTTCCTCCCCACATGGTCAAATCAAAGTGATCAAACAAAGGCCCTTAGTTGGATTATGGATAGTCTCTCCAATGTGTATCGAGTTTATACCCCAATTCGAAGTGATAAAAAAAATCCCCAATTTTAGGTAGACTATGGATAGTCCCTCCAATCTATATCGAGTTTATCATCCCATATCGAAAAGGTTAAGTATTTATTATTCCACTATAAGGAAGAACTTTATAGTCCCTCCAATCTATATCGAGTTTATCATCCCATATCGAAAACGTTAAGTATTTATTATTCCACTATAAGGAAGAACTTTAAATTCTCCAACAAATATTACTATAAGTTGTGTGTCTAGTTTCTACCAAAGTTAACAAGGAAGACGAATATAAACACACGTTTGGGAGGTTTGTGATAATGAGGATGTTGAAATCATGTTCTTCGCTAGATCATTGCACTCCCAGTCCCTCATTCATGAACGTTCGTCAAGGGATTCCCTTGTTTAGATATATTGGTAGACTATTTGTACTTCTTGTTTCCATTATTAGAAGGCTGGTAAGAAAACGAAGGGGTCAGAGTCTACAACATTTACAGTGTCAGTTATTAAATATTTTATCCTTTCAACTATTGGATTTCATTAAGGTAATTGGAACAATTCAAACACTTATATTCAAATATTGTTCTTTCTTTCAACCTAATGTTTACAATTCACGGTAGAGAAATAACATTGACAGATTTGGAACTCAAATACAAGGCTCTTTCTTCTTGCTTCTCCTCCCAAATGAAGTTATGGTCCTAAACTATGAAAAGTATACATTATTTTGGTTCTAATTTCATTTAAATACTGGGTTTTTTAAGGTTGCATCTATTGAGTATTCGACACTTGGTCCGGAGGAAATGCAATCGCATAATACATTACAAATTTAAAACAACATTTTGGATGGAGAAATTTTAAACCCTTATATTTATAGAATCAACAGGAACTCCAACAAGAAACACATTTAACTTTTATCCTCATATAAAATGTTACACAAGTGTAAAATGATATACATACCTGTAAATTCACGACAACCAAGTTGCCAACTTAGCTTTGCATAATTTTCTGGAGGAAATAGAAATTAGGGAGACACTGAAGCATAGAATTGGAGAGTTGAGAGTGTGAGTCCCGACCTCTGACTGTCCTATACTCGTAAACCCAAAATAATGTTTTTTTTCACAGACTTCACCAATCTCTTTAAGTTCGGGGAAGCTCAATCGAGCTTCCAACGTTCTACCTTTGCTTCTCTTGCTCCTACCTATAAAAAAGGTGGAACCTTCGAGTTGCCCACCACAAAAGACAACGAGGAATTAGAGTGTGCAACCGTTTACTTCTACAAAATTATGATTGGAAGCAATGCCATCTCAATTCCACAATATCCCGGTGCTCCTAAGTTGGTTTACCTTTCCCGAGGTAGGCGAATGCATGTTTGTGTATTTCACATGATTACAAAAAAAGCATTTTATAATTGCTTCTACATAACATAGATATATCTATGCAGGTGAGGGAAAAATAGGTATTGTTTGACCGAGGTTTCTAGATACTTTCAAAGATCATTCTTCGTTATGAGGGCGCTTAGGGCGTAGATCAGAGAGCCCACGGGTGGAAGAAGAAGAAGAAGAAGAAGAGGACTCAAGTCAAAAGGTGAGGTGAGTGAGGAGGGGAGATGTAATAGCGATATTTGTAGGAGAAAACCACAAGTTCTATAATGATGGGAACAAGCCTCTCTAAATCGTAGCCATTGTAGACATAGGAAACCCTCATAAACAACTTGAGCGCAAGATTTACCATGTAAGCATCTCGACAAATTATGTAATGATAATATTCAGTTAGTTATTTGACAAATTCTTTTGTTTCTTTTACAGATGACTATATGCATATTGTACAACCATTCTCTTTGGCTGACCCTCCATTCCAGTTGCCTTTGTCTCTACTTCCTAACCCCCTTCCTTCGGTGAGATAGGTAGACTAAGCGACCTAGGTGGATTGTGGGAGACTAGGAGTGCTGATTCAAATGATTCTGACCCCAGTAAATTAATGGAAACTGGAATAAATCCTAGAATCTTGTACTAACTAGTATAGGATATGGTTCATGAGCACAAACAAAGAGCGGCGTGCTGCTAGCTTCCTACTACCAAAGATCCATCATCCCAATCTTGTGGTGGTCATAATAGAAATGTATAGCACTAGATGAAACCCTGGTCTGCAAACTTACATACCTTGCATTGGACTAGGTTAGGTTCAAATCTAGCAATGATTGCTCAATGCATTGTAAATTGCAACTTGTAAGTTGTAACCCAAAAAACAACACCATTAGTTTTTTCCTTATGGAACCTTGACAGTGGAGGGTTATCAAATCAATTCACCATCCATAGATACGACTCATATGAGCATTTAATTTCACATCATATACTCAAATTTGTGAGATCGCGTGACTTGGTGAACAATAGGATGACAGATGGAAAATCGAGTTGGCAGGTGGCATCATATCATATCAAGATTTAATGAAGTTGGTGAATCAGTAATGCATGCTAATGCCATTAAATGCTTTGAAAGTGAACATCGAATCATGAGTCACAATGCTGACTCATCGACTTGAACTTGGCACTAGGCAGCCTAGTGGCCACCCATGGTTCGTGTCAATTGGGACTAAGATCCTCATCCATGATTCAACTATTCAAGGGCACTTGGGAAGACTCTGAGCCCCGACTCTCCCATAGTCCACTGAATCCCTGGATAGGAAAATTTTGTAGCTGCCCTTCTGTTGCAAATTTACCGAGGTTTACTCAATTTCATTATTGAAGTGTTGGAAATGAAACTAATTTTTTTTTGCATGGTAAAATTCCTTGTGGCCTTCTATGACGTTTAAAATGGCCTTTGAAGGGCTATGAAGGATTCAAATTTGAATCCTGGTTAAGAGGGTTCTTCATAGCTGTTGTAGGTTATTCAATTCGAGTTGTATAGTTTATTCAATTAAAATGCTTCGGACATTGCCAACAATTTACATATGAATTATTGTGAAGCTCGGGATTTAAATAGAACTCCATGGCATCTATTTCTCACCGATACTTTCAAACTTCCATATTCTACGAATTTAGATATTACTCTCTGATACCATGCAAGTTGTTATCATGGCCACATCACAATACCATGCAATTTGTTATCATGGCCACATCACAGGTAGTTCTGTGTCAGAAGAAATCTATGGATTTTTCAGTGGAATCGCTCCTCCCAATCAAAAGGACTATTCCGGTCTCTTGGTCCTTTTCTAGTTCTCTAGTAATAAGATGCCACAATCGTGGGGATAAGAAATCGAGAACATCTAATCGATTTTTCTTCCAAAGACACGCTTCTGATGATAAACTACTGGTTAGTGCCAAAAATGAATCATGTTCTTCAGAAGTATTACTGGAGGCACTTTGTAGCAGTGTGAAAAAAATGGAGAATACTGCAACAACCAACATCTTGGCACTACAGCTCCACCTAATGGATGTGTGTGTGTGTGTTTCAGAGGGAGGACATAGGGATGTGTATGGGGTGACTCGGAGTTTAGGAGTAGGGGGGTAGATTAATGTGGGGGTGTATAGGTGTTGTAGAGGGGATGTAATAGGGGGATGGGGGTTAGAGGTAGTTGGATTGGTTGGGGAGTGATATAAGGGAGGGGGGTTTTAGTGGTAAGGGGAGACCCGTGGATGTGTGTGGGGGTGTCTAGGTGTTGTAGGTTATAGTTTAGGGGGTGTTGGCAGTAAGGGGAAACATAGGGATGTGTGTGTGAGAGAGATAGAGCGCGAGAGAAAGATGGAGTGGATGGGGGGTACTTAGTGGGATGGGAAGACTTGTGGATGTGTGTGTATGTGAGAGGGAGAGAGAGAGAGAGGAAGGGAAGACCTATGGATGGTAGGTTAGTGGTAAGGGGAGACCTATGGATGTGTGTGGTAGTGTCTAGGTGTTGTAGGTTATAGGTTAGGGGGGGGTAGATTAATGTGGGGGATGTGTAGGTGAATGTAAAGGGGATGTAATACAGGGGTGGGGGTTAGAGGTAGTTGGATTAGTTGGCGAGTGATATAAGGGAGGGGGGTGTCAGTGGTAAAGGGTGACCTGTGGATGTGTGTGGGTGTGTCTAGGTGTTGTAGGTTATAGGTTAGGAGGTTTTAGTGGTAAGGGGAAACATAGGGATGTGTGTGTGTGTGAGAGAGAGAGAAACAAAGATAGAGTGGAGTGGGGAGGGGGGGGTCCTTAGTGGGATGGGGTGACCTATGGATGTGTGTGTGAGAGACAGAGAGAGGAAGGGGTGTGTTAGGAGTTTAGCAGTGGGGGTGTCTGGGTGGATTTAGAGGGGATGTAATAGGGGGGT